>CM065722.1:53554771-53642271 GCA_033310375.1 Conus canariensis | reverse complement strand
CTGGGAGTTGACGCAGGCCATGCCGTGGTGGATTTTGTAAAACATGGTGAGTCTCACTCTTTTCCAGCGAGTCTGCAGCATTGGCCATTCTAGATCGCTGAGCATCTCTTCAACGCTGGATGTTTGCCGGAATCGGTGCGAGACCCATCTTGCCGCCCGTCGCTGAATTTTTTCCACTGCCTCGATGTTTTCATCAGTGAAGGGGTCCCATACTGTTCCAGCATATTCCAGTATGGGTCACACCAGTGCCTTGTATGCAGCCTGCTTAATGGACTTGCTGTTTATTCTAATGTTTCTTCTGATGAAGCCCAGTGCTTTGTTTGCCTTATTAGTTATGTTGATTATGTGGGGCTTCCAGTCCAGGTCATGCGTGATGGTTAGTTAGTTAGTTAGGCCGATAGCTCAAGGGTGAGCATAAGGCCATCGACAACACTCCGCCATTGCACTCGGTTCTGGGCTGCTCGCTGAATGCCTGTCCAGTTGGTCCCCTGCCTTTTCATCTCTGCCTCTGTGTCTCGTCTCCAGCTGTTGCGAGGTCGGCCTCTCTTCCTTTTCTTGCCCCTGCGGGTTCCATGTCAGGGCTTGGCGTGTGGTGCTGGATGCTGGTTTCCTGAGGGTGTGTCCTATCCAGCCCCACTTCCTCCGCAGAATCTGTTTGGCAACTGGTTCCTGTCCTGCTTGTTTCCATAGATCTTCATTGCTGATTTTCTCTGGCCATCTGATTTTGAAGATACGCCTCAGGCAGGTGTTGATGAAGGTTTGAACTTTTTTCTGTATTGTCTTGGTCATTCTCCAAGTCTCGCAACCGTAGAGCAGAACTGACCTTCACGTTGGAATTGAAGATACGCAATTTTGTCTTCCTTCTGATCTCTCCTGAGGCCCAGATGTTCTTTAGCATGATGAATGCTGCTCGCGCCTTGCCCATCCTGGCTATGATGTCTCGGTCGGTGCCTCCCTGCTTGTCAACTACGCTTCCCAAGTAGACAAAGGAATCAACTTCCCTAATGGGCTCGCCTCCAACTGTGACTGGGCTGCTGTCTGTGGTGTTGATCTTCATCAGCTCGGTCTTCTTCTTGTTTATCTTGAGCCCTGTTCCTGCCGGTGTTGTCTCAAGGTGGGTGGTCTTGTCCTGCATCTGTCTGTGACTGTGGGAGAGGAGTGCCAGGTCGTCAGCAAAGTCAAGGTCATCTAGCTGCGTCCAGAGTGTCCATTGTATCCCGTTGTTCCCGCCTGTAGTTGTGGTCTTCATGATCCAGTCGATGACCAGGAGGAAGAGGAAAGGTGACAACAGACATCCCTGGTGCACTCCTGTCTTCACCTCAAAACCGTCTGACAACTGGCCTGCATGAGCCACCCTGCAGTTCATGTCCTGATATGTGCATCGTATGAGAAAGATGATCTTCTCTGGTATTCCATAGTGCCTCAGTAGTTTCCATAGTGTCTCTCTGTCTACACTGTCAAAGGCCTTTTCATAGTCGATGAAGGTGATGTAAAGGGGTGAGTTCCACTCCAAGGATTGCTCGATGATGATCCTGAGGCTGGCGATCTGGTCGGCACAGGATCTGTTTCGCTGGAAGCCCGCCTGCTGGTCTCGAAGCTTTGGGTCAACTGCTTCCTTCATCCTCTCCAATAACACTCTGTTTAGAACCTTGCCTGGCACTGACAGGAGCATGATCCGTCTATAGTTACTACAGTTGCTAAGGTCTCCTTTCTTAGGCAGTTTGATAACAATGCCTTCCCTCCACTCTGCTGGGATGTTCTCTTTTTCCCATATCTTGCCGAAGAGGTTGTGTAGCAAGTTGACAGCTATATCAACATCCGCTTTAATGGCTTCTGCTGGGATCTCATCAGGCCCTGCTGCCTTCCCATTCTTCAGTGTCAGGATGGCCTTTCTGATCTCTGCTTTCGATGGCTTCTCACAGTTGATGGGCAGTTCTGTTTCTGCTGGTGGGATGTCAGGTGGTGCTTCGGGGGCGGGACGGTTTAGCAGTTCCTTGAAGTGCTCTGCCCATCGCTTCAATTGATCTTCTGTTGTTGTGAGGGTCTTTCCGTTCTTGTCTTTGACTGGCTTGTTAGTCTGTTGGAACTTGCCCGCCAGCTTCTTTGTGGTGGTGTACAGCTCTCTCATGTTGCCCTGTCCTGCAGCATCCTCTGCTTGTCTGGCAAGTCTGTCGATGAACTCCTCCTTATCTTTCTTCACATTTTTCTTCACTTCTTTGTCCGCCTGGGTGTAGTCTTCTTGGGCCTGTGCTTTGCTTGAACTTGTCCGGCTCATGTTCAGTGTGGCTTTCTTCTCTTTCCTTTTGTTCAGTTTCTGAACAGTATCATCAGAGATCCACTCCTTGTGTTCGGTCTTCTTCTTTCCAAGTACCTCCTCACAGTTCTCATGCCAAAGTTTCCTGGTATGTTGCCACTGGTTCTCGATGTCTGTGCTCTCCTCTTCAAGCATTTCTTCAAGTAGTTGGAACCTGTTGGTGAGACTGATCTGAAATTTCTCCTTTATTTCTTTACTGCTGAACAGCTCTACATTATATCTTGTCCTTGCTGCATTCGTTGATGCGTACTTCTTGAGTCAGAGTCTCACTGTTGTAACAAGCAGGTGGTGGTCTGATGGCACGTCATCACCCCTCATCACCCTCACATCACGCCATGATCGCCTGAATTTCCTGCTGATGCAGATGTGGTCGATCTGATTCTCCGTGACGTGGTCTGGGGATCTCCATGTCGCCTTGTGGATGCGCTTGTGGGGGAAGATGCTGCCTCCTATCACCAGCTGGTTCAATGCACACAGGTCTGCAAAGCGTTCTCCATTCTCACTCACCTGTCCAAGTCCGTGTGTCCCCATGATGTCTTCATAGCCCGTGTTGCCCTTGGCATTAAAGTCGCCCATGAGTACTGTGATGTCGTTTGCTCCTCTTTTGTCCAGCACAGCTTGTACTTGCTGGTAGAAATCATCTTTCTTTTCCTCCTCCGCATCATTTGTGGGAGCATAGCATTGGATGATGTTCAGCTTGATGTTCTTCTTGGTGCTAAACTTGGCTGTGATGATGCAGGAGTTGATAGGTTCCCAGCCGATGAGTACCCGCTGCGCCTCTGGTGTCAGCATAAGGGCCACACCTTCTGTATGGGGGGCTCCGTCTTCTGTGTGTCCCGAGTACAGCAGCAGCTCTCCTGATGAAAGTCTCAGCTGTCCTGTCTGTAGCCACCTTGTCTCACTCAGTCCTAGGACTCCTATCTTGTAGGTCTTCATCTCTCTTGCTATCTGGATGGTTCTGCCCGCTTTGTACATTGTCCTGATGTTCCAAGTGGCTATCCTTGTTGATTTCCTGGGGGTCAGAAGGGGAATCGGTCTTGCAGCTTCCTCTCGGTTTTCACTGCCTGACGTCATGAGTCTCCGGGATGGAGACCCTTCCTCTCCCAGGTGAATGTCTTGGTTTGATGTTGTCGATGCTTCTGTAACTTGATTTTTTTTCTAGGAAGGGGTGTTAGCCCTTCGCAAACCCCTTTATTCTTGGGGCGAGGTGGTCCTGCCTTAGTCGCCTCTTACGACATGCATGGCAGGGCAGTGGGTCTATTCTATGCCCAACCCACAGGGCGGATGTGTGATGGTAACGCCCAGGTATTTTGCCTGGGATTCCTCTTGGAGCGTATGGCCGCGAAGCTGGTAGTTGTGGTGGAGGGTGGTCAGGCGCCTGGTCATGTGAACTGTGGTGCACTTCTGGGGGTGGAAGCACATTTTCCACTTCTCCTCCCAAGTGGCGAGTTTGTCGAGGTCTTCCTGTAAGTTCTCCTGGTCTTGCACTGAACAAACATTCGTGTGACAAGCTGTGTCATCCGCAAAGAGTCTAGCTGTAGAGGTCAGACCGGTCGGCAGGTCATTGATGAACAGTAGGAATAGGGTCGGGCCGAGGACGAGCCCTGTGGAACCCTGACTCTACTGGGACAAACTCTGATTTTGACCCATTGACGACGACGGACTGTTTCCTGTCATGTAGGAATTCCTCAATCCATGCGTTGACCTGACCGCAGATGCCAAGGTGACGAAGTTTATGGACAAGGAGGCTATGACTCACCTTGTCAAAGGCTTTACTGAAGTCTAGGACCAGTAAGTCTTCATGCAGTCCGTCTTCGAGCGCTTTGGAGACCTCATCGACAAAACCCAGTAGCTGCGTCTCACACGAATGGGCGCGACGGAAACCGTGCTGTTCCTTGCAGAGGATCCGGTGCTCCTCGCAGTACTCCATGATGGCACTGACCGGTACATGTTCCAGCAGCTTGCAGGGTATGCTGGTCAGCAAGATGGGCCTGTAATTTTCCGCCTTGTATCTTTCACCCTTTTTTAATACAGGGCTGACGTGGGCGGTTTTCCAGTCCTTCGGGACAACTCCAGTGTCGAGAGATGCTTGGAAGAGGAGTGCGAACCCGGGGCTAGTTCCGTCGCTAGTTCTCTCAAGACTCTGGGGCTGATCCGGTCTGGACCTGGGGCTTTGGTAGGGTCGAGGTTATGAAGTAACTTCTTGATGCCAGAGGTAGAGATGGTGATGTGCTCAAGGAGAGGTTGTTGGTTCAAGGGGGCATGGGACATCTTTGAGCTGCAATGGACGCTTCCACTACACTTGCACATGGGTGAAACTTCTTCAGTCTGAGGACGGAATCCTTTTAATGAAATTATTCGAGACGGAATTTTCTGTTTTTCGTAAATCTGAAAGAAAAAAAAAGTTTTTCAAAACAGTCTCTAAAATTGCGCAAATTACGTATCGAGTGCGTCTTACCATAAAGCGGAAGTGCCGAATTGGAAGTACTCTTTATTTTAGGGAACAAAGATAAAGCACCATTTGCTGAAATCTAGATTTCGAGTTTGGAGTTCGTTGGAAACCGTGAGAATGTCCTATCTTAAAGAAGGTGATTCAGTTGAGGAGATCGACACTGGCATCACTAATAAGTGGCGATGGGCTTGGCTGAACGAAATAGATGATGAAAAATGACAACATCGTGTTTGGTGTTTGAAAACGAACAAACCTGGTGTAGCGTTTTGCCGCTACTCAGACCTCAAGTATGGATCCAATGGAAAATCTTGGCTAGCAAAGCATGCCAGAAGTCCGGACCATATTAAAAGCATGAAGGTAAGAATTTCAGTAAAATCTTTTTCAGCAGCCCTCCATGCCCCCCCCGCCCCTTCCCCCCCCCCCCCCCCCCCCCCCCCCCCCTTCCCCCTAGTGACACACACACATGCACGCGCACACACACGCACACACATACAAAGATGGATGTAAGGCAGAGAGAGAGAGAGAGACATAATAGTATGAAAAAAATATTTAAAGAAAGAAAAAAAAAACCATAAAAGCAAAATAAATATGAGGGTTAGTTTTCTGGAAAAAGGATGGGGAAAACTACTAAAGGTTCTATTTCTTCCGTGTAATAAAATGGGTCAGTTTTGGAAGTACAGTGGAAACTCTCTATTAAGACCTTAGAAAATGCACAGATTTGTGATCTTAACATGAAACATGGATTTTTTTTTAAAAAGAAGATAGGTAACTTAACAGTTTGATGGAACCGTCACAGAATTCAGAGTCACTTTACAGAGGAAGTCTTATTAGGGAAGGTTTAAATAGAGAGGTTTCACTGCACTGTATTTCACACACACACACACACACACACACACACACACACACACACACACATTCATGTATGGGAAACTGTCATATAAGCAATAAATATGTGTTTCAAACAAGGCCTCAGTTCCAAATTTCCTTTCACCAGAGGCCATGAAAACTGTCTGAATTTTTCAAAAAATCAACTTCGGCAGGGGAGCTTCGCCCCTTTGGGCCCCCCACCAGGGCCGCTGCCCCTGGATCCTGACCTTTCAGTTTTTCAATTTTTTTTTTCCAATTTCACCCATGCACTCACAGTATCACACCCCTCCTCTCAGCTGCAATCGCTTGACTGACCTTCGCCCAATTCAAAATCTGGGTCAGTTATGTCGCTGTGCTCTGCCTCCAGCTCTGCTCTGTCCTCTCTGCTCACGTCATCTTGTACGATTCTTGCAATATCGACTCTTGCAATATCCATCCCCCACTCTGAACAGCTGATTCGTGACCTTCGTCCTCATCCAGAGAATCTTCTGACTCACTGGCATTACCATACACACAGAATACCTCGTCTTCGATCAGTTGAAGAACTTGTTCAACATCAGTGGTTACAAAATAATTGTAATCTACACGGTTTCTTTTGATACCACTGGGGCGGGGTTGTGGTTCTTCCTCAGCTGTGTTGAACTCGTGTGAAAATCTGCAGGGGATTGTATAAGTAACAGCCCAGACTGACCACTTTCTCATCTTATTGGATTCTTTTACTCATGAATATTTATAGCAGACAGGTCAAGCTCTCTTACTGGTGTGAATTGGGAAACTGATCTACAGATAATGATAGGAAAATTCCAAGTAAGATGCACACAAAATTTGCTGTTTTGGGGCAGTTTTTAGCACAAGGAACCTTAAGTGGATTTCCTGTGATGTGGCAGGCTAGAGGTTATAACTTTGAAGAAATTGACTTGTTACGGTTTGTAGAAACATGGTGATACATTGTCTAAACCAGATCATGTCGCGAGTCTACACTTCAGAGTCATTCAAAGAATTTGTTTCCATTACTGATCTAGGAGTTAATCAAGATTATAATTAAAGTGTGTTTTTTTTTTTTAGTACATTACAGTTTCTTTTTTCATGTGTTACAATGGGTGAATAATGAGTTTGCTATGTGATTATTTGTAAATAATAATACATACTCTGCCCCAGTATGTATCCGCTCAATGATACTGATGTTGAAACATACAACACACTTGAAATTATGCATATTTTTATTGACAAAAGTGGATCAACTCTGGTGAAAGTAGTTATAATCATCACTTTTTTAAATGATATTTTTGCAAGATATTAAGTTTCTGTCTGTCATTTGTTTCTCCAGAGGATGGGTTTTACTCCAAGATGAAAGAGCGTGCTTAAGAGACTTGGTTGGGCAGTGTTCGTGGACGGACGGTTTCCCTACCATCCTGTATCAGTTTTTACCAACTGCCTGCTGTTTCAGCTTGGTTTCCTTCGACAGGAGTTAAAGAAGATGTGCATGTGGCTAGAAAACTTTACAGAAAAACTTATTTGTCAGAAATTTGGGAAAGACTTACCACACCTGGAGAGCCTGATTATTAAGACCAGTAAAGCTGTTCCTCTACTTACATGCGTCAGTGAAGTCTACGACTTTTAAAAGGCTGAATTGGACTTATCCAAAAGTTTGGGATTTTCAGAAAGCCCCAGCTTGACTGTGGAAAAGAATATGGTGAATCACTTCCAAACACTGATGTTGTCCCCAAAGGACTAATTACTGAATTGGACAAATTCAGGGATCAGTGTTGTCCCCAAAGGACTAATTACTGAATTGGACAAATAAGGACAGACAGCCATTTATCTGGTGCTACAGTTTTTGACTGGATGCAAGTTATGTGTCAATCTTTGAGGAACATTTCCACAAAAGAACTTACGAAGCGCACTAACAGTGTGCCACAAGTAGCATTGCTTTGGTTTTAGGGAAAGTAACTATGTAACGAAATGTTTATTTAACTTCCATCAGATTAGATATTTTTGAGTCAAAAATGTCCACAGTTGAACTCTTTATTTTACTGGAAGCATTTTGATATGAGATACAATTGTAGCTTCAGAAATGCAGTGTCGTCACATGCAACAATCTTGTTCTTGTGAGTTGTGGCAAAGTACACTTTGAAATTTCAGGGTTTTTTTTCTGATTGAGTAGGCCAACAACCAAATGAAAAACATGTGAGGCTGTCAACTGTCAGCTGAACTACATACCTATGCCTTGTATACTGTTTGGTCAAGTTTGCTGCACATATAGTTGGGGTAGAGCTTGGAAGTAGAAGCAGCGCTGCTGTGACAAATTATCTGTGTAATCAAACATTCATAGAAAAATCTCCTTTGATATTGTTTTCTCATACCTAAAATTTACACATTTGAACTATTTACTTCATGGCAAACATTTTGATATGTCTTGCAATTTTGTAGCTTGAATAGAACCTGAGGTACATAATCATTGCATATAGCAAAATTTATGTTATGTGTTCATGGCAAAATACACACTTAAAAAGCAATTTTTCAAGATTTCGGATGCTTGTAGCTTCTTTATTGAATGTCATATTTTTGTGTCAGTATGGTGTTGAATATGGTATCTTGTCTATGTCTGTATCTATGTTTGTGTAATGATGGCCCTTTTTTTTTGATAACATAAAAAAAGCCATGGAGCTCCTGTATGTTGTGGTTTTTTTTAATTTTTCATGTTCCATATACTACAGATATGTCATAGTCAGTGACACAGTTTGAAGCCTGCATCTATTCTGTGTGACATGTATGTCCAAAAATGCCATATGATCCATTCTCCATCTAGTTGCATACTGTACGCAAAAAAAATGAAGATTTTCAAACCTATTTGAGATATTGACTTCAAATTTGAGAAATTGTTTACTTTCAGTGATATTGAACTGTAGGCAAAAAAGAAAGAATTGGGGCAAATTTTGGAAAAAATCTGGTCCTACCTAATTTTAGATGTGTATGGCTGCATTTAAAGTACTGTTTAGGCACCCGCTCTCCACTTCTTTGGGAAAACAGGATTGAGATGTAGCATGCATATTTCCATAATCTGTGAATGGAGCTAACTTAATAACACGCTTGTATGATATTTAGAAATATGGACTTTAGTCGTTTGGAAAATTATCATCTTTAGCTATTTTAGGTAATGCACAGATTTGAACCTCAGGCTTTTGAGTTAGAAATCCAATACTTTATCCACTCAGCTTTTGTATAGAAGATTGAATGTGAATAAGCATGACTCACAGAGTGACCGGACACTCAAATATTGATGTTTGAACTGGCATAGACTCTCATATGGTTGTAAATATGCATAAAAGCTGCTATTAGGAACACTTAAATCAATTCTCGGCTAAACAGACTGTCATTTTAATAAAAACGTGCTTAAATAAAGTCTAGGAAGTTCATCTTAGTTCCTTTAATCTGTATTTCATGCAGGTCAGTTTATGAAAGAGAGAGAGGCAGAATTTACCAAGGACATCCAGAAGTTGGCTCAGAACCCAACTTTTAGTGGGTCAGCCTTTGAAGCCTTGGTGGACAAAATTCGCCTACATGTTGCTGAGGTAAGATCTGGCTTGGATCAATAAGTAGTCAGTATTTTTAAACTGTGCATTCTTTTTTACTTGTTTTGCAGATAATTATGTTCTTAAAATGATGTTAGGAGGCTAATGATGTGTAACTCTGTTTTGTATGTATTGCCAATTGCTTTTGGCGGTTTCATTTCTACTTGAAAGTAGACTAGAGAAATATTCTTCTGCTGTAGATATGACTGTTTTTGTAGAAATGATCATTTATGATGCAGTGCTGATAACAACAAAGTGCCATTTTGCCCATGATTCATGTTGTTCATTCATTATTCCAAGTTCTGCTGTGTTAGTAATCTTCAACCCCTCCCACACACTTTCTTACAAACAACTCTGAAACTTAGAATTCAAAGAAAGAAGGGAGAATTAGAGGATGTTTTCATTTCAAGATATCATAAGCCCAGTCAACTGCAGGGAGCCCATATCAAGGCTGTGAACTGGATGAAAAAGCTAGCATAGTTTTGAATTGATTTTTCTTTTATTTGCTATTGTTATTCTTAGTCGTTTGAACTCATTGCCTTGGTCTCTGGATTTAAGATTCAGCATGGAGTACAGATGACTTTTAACATATTGAGATTTATAAAGCTTAATGAGAATGTTTTTGCAAGATGTAAAACAACAACAGATCTGTCAGTAAGCTAATATTAACAAGCGAATGTGTTTGTGCAGCATTTGTGGGTGATGGTGGTGCAAGAGGCTGACCTGAAGGGAGAGCTGCGTGTGATGAAAGACTTCTTTCTTCTAGGCCGAGGAGAGTTGTACCTGGCTTTTATTGATCAAGCCCAGCACCTTTTGAAAGGCCCTCCTGCACCCAGCACAGAACATGGTCTGTCCTCTTTTGTGTGTGTGTGTATGTGATGAAAGTGAGGGTGGGTATATGTGAGGAAAGGTGTGGCTAGGAACATTGAACTGGAAAGAAAGCTGATTTGGAGGTGTCTGCAATAAGATGTAGTTAAACTGTTTAAAGTGGGCAAAACAGCTGATAAAGAAATGCAAGCCTGAAAAGGGCTATTACTGCTCTCGAGGCATGCTGTCTCATTTTTAGATAATTTCCTGGAGGTGTTTTCCAATGTCTACATTGTTTTTCAGCAGCAGAGTTCTAGCGTACTGGGGTATCATGGCATTAACTGTTGCAGCAAGTAAGGGTGAGATTCCAGTGAGAGAGGGTTCTGAATTTCACGTTGCAGAAAAGATCATGAGCAGGAAAGATCTTCTTGACCATTGTATGCAAAATTTTCAGCATATATCAGTGTGGGTATGTGGCTACCATGTAGAAGAACAGATCGTCAGCATTTTATACTTTCAGTTTGAATCTTTCCCAGAATGCACTGCAGTTTCTTGAAAACAGTTCAAGCATGCTGCAAATAACATGGCTTGTTGGGCATGCAAAGGGACGCAACTTTCTGACAGCATGTGTGAATATAATTGTGTGCTTGTTTGTCTCTCTTTAAATGCTTGTGATGTAGCTGGATGAATAAATGAAGAATGAAACGGGAAGGAAACATAAAAGGACATGGACATGATTTGATATGGGTGAAAAGGTGGAGGGGATGTGGGTGGGAGGGAATTGATAATCCCAAATTAAAACAGTATGAACAAGGAAGCTTTATTTGTGGAAAAGTTTTCTCTTACAAACTTCCAATAGAAAGATCTGGTTGACAAGTGAGGCGACTGCAGGCGGAAATCTGAACAAATTTGAAAAATTATTGATAAAGCTGTGCCAAAAAAACGTTGACAACTGAATCACAAGACAAAACACGATGTGTTTCGACCTCTTCAGGCAAGATACACAACACTCAGGACAATGAAAATGAACGAGCAATCACTTATCTTCATCCAATTCAGGGCGAAATGGGCATTAGAAAAATTGAGGTTGATTTCTTGATAGAATTTATCAAAAATTGTTTCATCTCTTGAGAAATGGTAGGCATTGTTCTTATGTATGGATTAGTTGCTTGTCATTGGAATGACAGTAATATAAATCATACGGATAGTATTTGAGGATTTCATGAAAGTTAGCAAATGAGTTTATGAAATTTAGATTTCATGATATTTAGATTATGCTGATGCTAGTCCATTTTTTTCGTTCACAGTGACAGAATCTCTTCCCTCATTGCTGTCAGCACTTTCACATTAGCTACCATGAAGCAGCCTTCATAATATATTTTTTAAAATAAATATTTTGATAAGTCAGAATTGATGAACAAATTATCTTCATCCTGCAGATGTGAACACAGCTTATCAACAGGCAGCTCGCAATGTGTTGATTGAGAATGAGGCTCTCTTGCAACGCTTCAAGCTAACTGTCACCCCATATTCTCCATCGGCTCCAACTCCCAAGCCCATGGACAGAGGTTAGTGTCTTTTTGTTGTTGTTGTTGTTGTTTTTCACCTGTGTTCTGTCTTCTGAAAACTTCTGACATTGGGTCTTTTTCTTTTGTTATATTGACTACAGTGGAGTGATTATCTGTCCTGACTTTGATTTAAGACTGCATGACAGGGCAATACTCAAGTTTCTGTACTTACTTTTTACTGTAACTTATTTGTTTGTTCCATTGTGATTTTGATGGGTATAATTGTAATCGATAGCAGTTTCAGGAGTGGGCATTTACTGGGAGCAATTGAGAAGATTGAATGAACATTTTGGAAAAGATATTTTTCAGACTTTAAAATCAGCAAATTTTTTTTAGAAGTGGCTTTGCTTGCATGTGCAGTTGTTTGGAATCTTTTATGTTTGTGTTTACTTTGTTATAATTGTTGATGCTGGAATAAGGAATTATAGGATGCCTCCACATTTGAAGGTACAGTGAATAATGAAATGGAAATCAAGAGTGTGTACCTCTTGTTAGTTTGCTGTTTTGCTTGCCTGTTTCTTTTTTTTTTTTTTTCTTTTTTAAAAATAAATTTTCCAAGGTTGGAATTGTTTGCTCTGTATCAGGTTTTGATAGAATTTTTTTTGTACATCTTGTAATTTAAAAAAAAAAAGAGCAAAATATCTTGAAATCTTTAATTGTAATCAGTAGGTCACGTCTTGTAATTTCTTTTTTGTACACTACACTGCTTGTACTTGTAATCAGTGGATAAAAGATGCCAGAGATCTGTGACTGTTTAGGTATAAATAATGATGCTGGTAATGATGTTGTTGATGGTGTTGGGTTAGCAGCAGAGAGGGGCAGCATTTCAGCGGGGGTGGAGATGGGATGGAACTATCTGGGACTGACCTGTACTGTCAAGTGGCCACTGCACATCTTCTTCCCGCCATCCATTCTGAAGAAGTCAGTATGTCAGGAACATAACAAATAATTAGGATATCTTACACTTCAGGTGATGTGGTTTCAGTATCAGAATCAGTCTGATTTTGTTCTGTAATCGTTGAGATTCTGTGAGCACCAAACAGTGAGGAAAAAATATGTGCGAAAAAGGAATACAAGGCAAAACCTTTTGTTGAAATGTGGGTGTAATCAAGGAGTGATTAAGCCTTGAAAATATTTTTTAGAAAAGCAGTGTGGAAACGAAGTCTATCAACATTCTTCACTCTTAAGGACATAACATCTGTGTGGCCATGATCCCAAGGGAAGAAAGCAAGGATGAAATGGAGAATTATTAACCCTGGTAGCGCTGAATAAACCTAAGAGTTTTCAGTGCTACTGACTTAATTAACATTGAGCAGTGCATTTTTGAGGCAGGGTGATGTCAAACAACTCTTATTGGTAGAATGTTTAACTGAACTGATCATATGAAGTCATATATCACACCAGCCGCCATGGCAAAGTGGTTAGCGTCGCAGACTCCCAGCTGGGAGGTTGTGGGTTCGATTCCCATCAGAGTCATATGGGATTTTTTTGCTCCGACCGGCTCCTACCCAGAGGTGAGTTTGCCACGGTCTCAGTTGGGAAGACTGGGACCACACAGTCGAGTTATATCCACTTAATGGATGCGTCTTTGAGAGTGTTGCTCAAATTTCCTGACCAACACTGCAGGTGTCTGTTTCCTCAGGCCTGGTTGACGCCGGGATATATTATGAAAGGAAGCGTAGAGTACAGCCCTGTCATTCAGTCTCAGACCGGAATGGAAATCCATAGCATCATCTTAATCATCCTCATTCTCATCAATCAGCATAAAAAAAAGTCTCAAATTCTGTGGCCGTTCATGCCCTGCTCTCATGGTGATTTCAGTTTTGATGTCCTCTCCAAGTCTGTGGCCTTGGTTTAGTTCCCTCAGGGTCACCGCTATCGGCGAGTCCATAGTGGCTGTCATTGGATGGACGTGGTGGTGCCCTCCGGAGGGAGAGCTCACTCACGCCGGCTCCACGACTAAGCAATTATCGTCGTGAGTAGGGGGCTTAGTAGGATAAACAGAGGATCCTGAATGCAGAAAGGGCAGCAGAGGCCGTTACTGTCAAAGTGCAAAGAGATCGACGCTTACAACAACAACATGAAATTGCACATCAGGAGGATGAGGAGAGGCAAACTTATGGGGCAGGGATGTTGGAATGAACAGAAATAACACTTGGAACAGTTTGTAACTCACATTCTTGCATCCAGGAACACCAAAGACTTGATGTGTGAGGGATTGTTTGTCTGTAAAGTGTAATTTTAAACTTCTTTATTTTCAAACATCGTTTTCTCAAAATCACTTTTTTGACAACAGTTGATGTGCAAGGAACACAGTATCTCTGGATCCAGACTAACTAGCTTGGTAATTTGTTTTCTTTTGATCAGAAATAATTTCTGCATGCAATCACTTTTTGATTATAAGTCAAAACAGTACTTATCATTTGCTATTTCTATTTGAGAAATTCAAAAGGAATGAAATGCGAAGCCTGATGGCCACCACATGGAAAAAAATTATAGAAAAAAAAAGCAGTTTAATTATATGAAAATCCTTTTGTCAGCAAAACAAGGAAAGTCATGTTTCAAGTGCCTAACATGTCTGCTATGATAGAAATACACTTCTTGTTATGAACCCTTTTTTTTTTTCCATTTTTCATCATTTTGCCCCCATTTGTGGTCCCCAAATCATACAAGAGCTTTGAAATCACCCAAGAATGTTTTTTTCCATGTTTTTTTGTTGTTTTTTTAACATAAACGAAAGAAAAGAAAAGAAGAAGTTTTAAAAGAAAAATTGTTTAATTTTCGTGCCACCTCTTGTAAAAAAAAAAAAAAAAAAAACCAAAGAAGAAAAAAAGAGAAAAAGACTTTTAAGTGGTTATCATGGTCAGGAAAATAAACTTGGTCTTTGTTGTTGTTGTTGTTGTTGTTGATAGATTTCAATCCATTTCCCATCTCCATCCCCACCCTATCCATTTCCCATTTTTTGTCTGAATTTCTTATCTTTCTTGCTTGTTTTATTATTCTGCCATCCCTTCCTCCATCTCTGTACACATCTCTCTCTCTCTCTCTCTCTCTCTCTCTCTCTGTCTCTGTCTCTGAGTGTGACTTACACAAGCATGTACATATCAGTTCCATGACAGCGCTGTAGCCATTCTGCCGTAAACTACAGTTGATCACTTGCTCTTGCTTGTTTTCAGATTTCACCTTAGAAGATTTTTTTCTTTTTTCAAATTATGAATTCTTTCTGTGAAGTTCTTTTTTTCACATCCAAAGTAATGAAGACCATTTATTCCATTGTAAATATTTTACCTGTACATACACTATTTGTGTTTATTACCCATGACTGCTGACAGGTATGACCGTGTGTTCCGCTTCCTACTAGCCGTGAGGCGGACCCAACAGGATCTGCAGTCTACCTGGTCCTTGCAGATGCAGGGCAAGGTGAAAGACATCAGCTTTCAGACATCTGTCGAAGGTGAAGGGACAATAGCTATGTGGCAGCTGCGTCACCACATGTCCTTCTTGGTGGATAATCTTCAGTATTACCTTCAGGTACGGCTTGGATGATGTTTCCATAGTTTAGACATAAATGTATTATCAATCTGATAATGTAATGTCGCATTAAGGTGAGAGAGGTTTCCAAATAACAGTGTTGATCAACCATATTGGTGATAGGTATCTTTATTTTGGCCAGAAATCAGATCTGGGAATATCATGAAGAGACTATATTCTTCAATAATAGAAAGTGAAATAAAATTCAATGACGCTAATGAAAAAAAGTATTTATTGAGACAAAAGTTATTCTTAAAACCTTAGAAAATAAAACAGACTGTTCTGAGGCTAGCAAGATCATTCATTTGATTAAACAAAGAATTGATATCACATCAGTGCTTTTTTGGCCACAGATTGAAAATGAGACTAGGGATAAGAATATAAGCTAACTCATGCAGTTCTTTACTCCAGATGTTGCCTACTGTCCTCAAATAGCCATTTTCTTCATACTTACCTGTCCAAATGAATGCCTTATCTCCACTTCACGTGGAACACTCTATTCGTCAGGAATCTTTAACCCATAGAGTGCCTGTAAGCCGTCAGCTGATGGCGCAGTAAAAATGCTTTCCCAGTGCCTATGGGCCGTCCACTGACGTCATGCATTTTTCTTGAATTTTCATTCGTTACTATTTCTATTAACGGACTTAAATAGAGTGTGTGTAGTAAGCTTTATATGTCTGTAGTATTAAAATGATATGCAAATGACCACACGTGATGGGAAAGACCATTTATTCTCATCACTGACTGGATGACCGGCCAGCGCTTTGTCTTCTTGCAAAGATGGCGGCGCAACCTTCGACAAGCGTAGCGACCAAATCAACGTACTTACACAGCTGAGCAGGCTCTGCTAATCATTTTTGACAAAGATAATAATCTTTTATTCAACGACTGACTCGAGCATGAAGGTGAGGATGATGATAGTGATGGAATTGCCGACCATATTCGTCAGTTATTGAGTCGGGTTGTGTGATCTCACAATGGTTCAGCTGACTGGTTACCAGCGTCGAACGATGTCACTGTATAAGACAGTAGACAGGGATATATGTATGAATATACCCCCCTTTATAACCACCCCTCCACGATCTCACAATGGTTCAGCTGACTGGTTACCAGCATGGAACGATGTCACTGTATAAGACAGTAGACAGGGATATATGTATGAATATACCCCCCTTAATAACCACCCCTCCCCCTTTCACCTGAGAGTACGAACGCCACACAACGAACACACAGACAAAGGGAAATATGGTGCACAAACAGAAAGCTTTATTTGCATTCACACACGCAGTCTCACCAACAGAATAGCAGATGAAAACACCAATATCTTTATATCCAACACACACACGCAGTTTTCCCCACACGCAAAAAAAAAAAAAAAAAAGCAAAAAGGCATCCAACAATACAAAGAACACCAATGTACGACCATCACTACATGGCCCCTTATGCATACCTGTGCACGCATGTGCTGCGCATTCATATGTAATGACCCTTCCCTCAAGAGGCACACACACACACCTCAGCCCACTGAAGGCCAATGCCAGAAGGATCACCTGGTAATCCTGGGCTGAAATATCAAACAAGGTTGATATTCCACCGAACCCGAGATGCCCACGCGATGCTTCAGCGTACACCCTCTTTCTCCCAAGCTGTATTCCTTATAGTACTTGCACTAATTTTTTTTACTGGTGTAAGACTATCCCTACATCCAGACTCAACCCCCAAAATATCATTTAAAGCACTTAAACTGTTCAAGTGACCCGAAACCCAATCTTGCACTTTAAGTATCTCACTCAAAGTCCCAGCTGGACACTCGACACATGCACACGGAAAAAAAACAACAAAAACGGCAGTACAGTAAGTGTCTTCCAATATCACCACGTAAAAGTCTGTCTCTGATTCACCACGCTCTCACATCAATGTACCACCAAAAAATAAACACAAGACCTGCACTGAAGCGCTTGAGACAAAGCAGTTGAAGTATAGTGATGAATCGCAAAGTCCAGTCCCCTACCTACTAGGCACCAACTGCACCACCCACAATTCACACGGAGCACAGCGGGGTGTTTCTTCCTTTTTTTCCTTTTTTCCTGTTTTTCACGCAGATGATGCATCGCACATTACCCTTTAGTAGGCCCTCGAGGTGCTTGCCCACCCTGAAGAAAAGAGGATAGAACCGAAGTTGGAGGAACTGCAAACACTGGGACTGCAGAAGACGAAGTTGGCACCCAGACCAGAACACACCCTGCCAGATCCAGGTGCGTCCCCACTCCAGGCAGAGGAATGGGCAGGGATGACAGTGGAAGAGGAGGTAAGACGACCTCCCAACCCGAGAGGCCGACCCTCACTGATTCGCTGTGCAGGAGAAAGTAAGAAAACTCGCCAGAACCTGTGAAAAAGGAAAATGTCTTACTACCACAGAAGAATAAAGTTATTTTCTGCTTCACTTAAGTAAACGGTTCTGAGTGTTTTCACTTTTAGCATTTCACATTGACTCATTAAATATAGTCCTGAGATGTACACGTCACAACCCAAAGTGCGACAGCTGATTGGAATTTTAAACCTCGACTTATACAGTCAGCCACCTTGACATCAAAATTCTCTCTCACCAGAAACTTTCCATCACAAATTTAAACCGACTCCGTTGACTTTCCATTTCCATCAATGGCCGCGAACATAATTGTAACCGTTCCTTCATAACAGTGATTATACTGTCCGAGTTACGTTCCCACGACTTCAGCCCCCACCGAAGTCTCCAAGACACAATGATTCAGTAGGATCATAAATCATATTTACTCCAATGAACAACCGACCGTTAGTGACTACCAGTACCAGTCACAGGTCAGGGCCTATTACCTACTAACATGCTCAATAGAATCATCAAACACATCTCAAGCAAAACAAAATAATAGAATTGAACCCGTGTACCCTAATTTCCTAGCAGGCACAATCATAATCCCGCAAATGTTATCAGAAATTATCAAGCGCTAGGACCATTACCAATTACGTAAGCTCGACAAGGATTTCCGAGTACTGCTATACATTGCCTTAAACATTGCCTGCCAACACCACAATGCTGAGGAAAACTTTTTTTAATACTGGCGCACCCCGTCGACTAAAACAAGAACCATATACATGTATATACACCAAGAGTAGACTTCTGAGGCACAATTCTTAAGTATCTGAAATATCTTTTTATTATCATCTGCCATTCAATTGTGATAAACTATACCAAGTAATCTGACTGATACTACTATTGTATTTAACATAATCATTAATTCACCTGCAAATCTTTAATAATAATTAGAAAAAAACCTCTTTTATTAATTGAATAATCCCTAATTTACCTTTCCACCCATCCAACCCAGTTTGGTTCTACGCTCAAACACTAAAAGTGAACCTCAACAAGACGTTTCTATCCGAGGTACCACCACCCGTCACCTATCGCTCGATAAACCTCACACGCTCAGACACAGCGCATGCAGTCTGCCCTCTGTACCTGCCACGCACCGCGTGACAGACTCTTTCCTTTCAATACTAAAAGTTTCAGTCCTCCGACGCCAACCTACACTCTCAGAATATAACCAGTCTTTACCAAACTTGAAAACAATATTTCTGTACACCTACGACCACTACCAAGTACATCAACATATTATGTCTTAGCACATCAATACCACTGTAACTAATCCACCTGTCTGCATCAGTGTAGATCCGAAAACACACATTGTTTTATTCCTACGCCTAGGGCTTTCCTTGGCTTTAAGTTCAAGTTATATACACTTTTTTTTTCTCTTCAAACTTCCACGCATTTAAATTTCCTCATTCTCTTCTCTCCTCCCACAGAATTTCCCCCTTAGTCGAACTCACATAGAAAAAAAACTTTGCAAATAAAAACCAAATAAAAAATCCTCCAGTTCTGGGGACTGAAATACAAAAGTTGATGAAACCATGCTATCTGCAACCAACCAACTTTACAGCCCTCCCGAATTTCCGCTACTTTACATGCTCACCTTGGTCAAAACAGGAACGACACACACTGGACGACACCTTCAGTCACTGGAACACTGCCAGACAGCCAGCGCCCTGGTAGATGCAGAACCCGTCACTGAACACCGAAACACCGACAGTCAAAAACTCAGGTAGCCAAACCTTCACAAGTCGGTTGAGGGCATACCCAGAACCCCTGCCCCAACGGCAGAAATAAACTTGAGCACAAGGCCAACCCAACCTTCGCGGATGAAGCCTCGATTCGTACTGACTTGCAGACACTCGACGACACCCCGAATTCATCTCGGGAACTCACAAGACAGCACTCACATGCACGGAATTCCCCCAATCACATCGAAGAACTCCAGTTTCACTAGTGTTTGTTTACGCACGTAAAACCCACTATTCCGGCGAGCTTATGCGTTCTCCTCCTTCCCCCCCTCCAAAGATTGACAAGCAGCCATACTCCCGACAGGAATCACAAACTTCATGTCCACTGCCCACCTGGGAATGGACGGGCCACACTCCATAATTGTCACTGAGGCGACTGGTACCAGTTCATGCGTGACAAACGAGCTAGCCTAGTGTGTACTGTGCACTGTGTGCCAGTGGCCAGTGACGTGATAGTCACGCGAGAGGGGAGCGCGGCCTGCTCGCGGCATGACATAGGGCAGGGGGAAAGGTAGGGGAAGAAGAGGAGTGAAAGAGAGGGTTGAAGTCCAGCAAGGGGGCGTGGTGGGGGGAGGGGGGGCGTGGTCATGGACTGACCTGTCTGCATAGAGTGTGAGCGTCTTGATAGACTTCTGAACTGTTTTACTTTCATTTACAGACTTTATTTTCAGCTTTTTTGCTTTGTGTTCTTTTTTGGATGTGAAGCTGTAGTGGTAAATACATATGTTTTTGATTGTGCAAAAAAATCTAACCAAATCTAAATGCCTAAATATTTTTTTATTATCAAAATTAAAACAAAGGAAGCCCAGATTCAAAATCTTCATTCAGTTTCCTTCAAAAATTATATGTATTTCATTTTTATATCTTTTATAGTTTCTGAGCTAGAATTTTTTGTTAATTATTACCCCCAAATCATTAAATTTCCCTGGCACTGGGAAAGCCTTTGTAATATTCTCTGGCAGTCAACAGGTTAAAAAACAATCGTAATAGAGAGCTGGGAGCTAACTGTACCTAAACCACCAGGAATGCAGGAGTGGTCTCCCCAGGACAACACGCAATCAACTCACTCCCTTCACCATAATTCAGTTTTCTCCTTTTCCTTGGCAAGGAAACACGCACTCTCTCTTGGCTCGAATGCTCTACCATGGATTCACTGAAGTGTTCCATCCACTCAGCCTTTACTGCTTAGGAAGAGAACCCTTCTGCTCAAGCAGAAAATTCTAAGGAACTGTTACAGCTTGTCTCTGCTCTACAGTCGCCGCCATTACAGGGTACCTTGGCGCACCCCAGCTTAACCAACATTTCTGCGCCACCATTCTCCTGACATTGTAGCTACTGTTGAAGACCAGTTTCATCCCTCGACAAACATGAGACCTGTGTTGTCTGAACCCGCTGTTCCCCTTTCATTCCCTGCAGCTTGTGTGAGTGTCCGCAGACTTCTATTTGGCACTTGGTTTTTGGCTTTCGGTCTGATGGTCCACCAGTTTTGGCTAGAGGCACGACTGACCTTCCTGCTTCACCATTTCAGCTTTGGCCCGGGTACAGTGGACACTGGCCAGCATCTTCCCCCAGCACGCTGTACAGCCCTACCCATGGGCAACCTATTTTTGAAGAGCGTCTGGTGTCCCATTGTCTTCCAGGTAGGCCTCAAAGGAGTTTGTCTCCGTGGAATGGCACTTGCTTGGAGAGCTGCCCACTAGGCAGGGCTCCAAGGGGGGTTGCTGGTACGATTGGGCGCACCCCGGGTTTTGTAAGCAGGGAGGATTGGTTGCGCTTTGACCACTCAAACATAGGTATGATGTGAGCAAACAGGAGTCTGGCGAGAGAGAAGAGATTGACTATGATGGTGACTTTTATTACAATGATATAATGATGATGATGTTTCTCCCAGCTCGGAAGTCTCTTTAACTTGGTCGGCAGTCAGCAATCAAAGTCATTTTCTGACACTTATTTTGTACACAGTGCTGAAGATTTCCATTCTTTACCTTTCTCTTCCTAGTTACTTGATACTGAAATGCCTTCCATGAAATTCTCCTCAACTCCCGTTTTGCTCGCTGCAGTTTTCCTCTGGTTAAGACCATCCACCTTGAACATGTTGATCATCAAGGTTACATATTTGACTTTGCAGACAATTTATGGTCTGTTTTGACTAGAACTCCTACAATTTCTTATTTTGATTCGTCTGCCACCGACGTCCTGCTGGTTGGAGTTTAACCCTCTTTTTTCCCCCCTTGATATCTCTGAATAAGATACGAAAAAGAACTTGTCAAAATATGGAGGAAAAGCTGCCTTTATGTGAATCAATCCCGATTTGGCAGCTTATCAGCCTGTTATCTCAGACCTTGATTTAAGTCGGTTGTTTATCTCCAAAAACAATTGCAGACATTGGGTTTCTTCTATCTGTGCTATGAGCTTGATTTGGCATGACCATTCGTGTTTATTTCCGTTCGAACTGTGGACACTTACATGAGACTTCACAAAAATAGAGGTCCATTACTTTGCATCAAGACGTATGGAATTTAGTTTATGGTGAACCCATACACTTCAGGGGACAAATGATGGTCTTTACATTCTCGTTTTTAATACTGCAGATGTCTATTTTTTTCAGGAATTCCTGCAGTGATGACTTGGTCCTAACCTTGATGTCGACGAGTTTTCTTCTCCTGCTGAATATTTTTGTTCCTTTAGCGTCCATTTCACATGGTCATGATTTCGTTTGTATGACCAATAATTTATGATAATATTGGAAGTTGAAGGATTATGGAACTTAAGCTTCCGTTGAAACTTCTGTCCAATGCCTTTTCGTTGTTTAGGAATTCCCTTTTAGGTGATCTCTGGGACTTTTGTGGGATTGGTCTCTATTTCCTCTCATGTCTTCTGCTCCTTTCTCTCAGTGGGAGGCCATCTTATCTGACACTGGGGTTACTACCTATGATTTGGGGACCTCAAGGATATCCTTGTGGCTCCACTATTGGTGACCATCACAATGTGGACCAGATTCTGATACAGAAACTCATCCAGGACTGCACTTCCTTCTGTTATGGCCTCTATGTTCCAGGAATGTGCCTTTAGGGGATCACTCATCCAAGTTTGTCAGATTTTTTAGCCTTCCTTTTCTTGGTTCCAAGGAATTGGAAAATTGACCAGTGGTAGGCCTCACAGGATGAGATCAGTGTGTCAGGGAATTGGCCTGTCAGCCATGCCTGGTCTAGTGCATGTCTCTTCCCCTCTTGAATACCGTGACATTTGGATGGTACAATATTTTGCAAAGGAGGTTCACACACATGTCTTGATCCTTCCATTAGAAAGTCTTTTACTTTGGTTCTAGTGAGGAGAAGGCACTGGCTTCTCAGGCTTATCCCTATCTGATCAAGCTGGAGATAAACAATTGCAGAACAATCTGGAGAAGGCGGATTAGGCCCCTTCTCGTAGTTCTTCCTAATGCGGAAGCACTTCATGACAGATGTCAATCTGGTGGGCTTCCAGACCCAAGGCAAAGGAGATACTCTCTTGTGCACAACCTCTCTTGCAGTCGAGGGGGGAAAAAGGGGGAAAAAAGAGAAATACTGTTGCTACCCATTGCAGCATCCAGACCATGATCAATCTGACCTTGGCAGCTAGGAGCTCATTCCTTTGGTTGCCTCCATCTGCTTTCACACCAGTAGCCACTAAGCGATGTTTTGTCTCAAAACCTCAGAAGGGGACCTTCATTGGCCTCCTAGTTGTTTTGGCCCTTCAGCCTTGGCTGAACCTGGATTGTTGATGCCAGGTATCCCTCACAACTCCTCCATCATGGGACACACGCACACAGACAGAGACAGACCGACAGAGGCACATGCACACGCATAGAGAGAGAGAGACAGACAGACAGACAGAGAGAGAGGGAGACAGACAGACACGGAGACCAGACACACACACACACACACACACACACACACACAAAAAGAAAGAAGCGATGCTAAACTTTTTCTGGAGTGCTGTGGTCTTTGGGAAGACTGGAGCTCTGAGCACATAACACACACACACAAAACAAAGAAGCTATGCTATACTCTTTCTGGAGTGCTGTGGTCTTTGGGAAGACTGGAGCTCTGAGCACATAGATCTTGAGATGCGGGCAGTACTACTAACCCTGCGCAATTTGTCTCTAATCTTGAGGAGCAAACTCTGACAGTGTACTCAGACATTTTAACGGTGGTCACATATCCGAAGGTAAAATGGGGTAATCACTCCAGACTGTTGATCAATCTGGCTGTATCTCTGCTGCTTTCTTGCCAGTAGATGGAGCTAGTTCCTGTAAGAGACATCCCAGGCACGCTGAATGCACTGGCAGACTTTCTGTCCACAAAGGTCAGGTACTATCATTAAAGTGGATGCTCAACAAGAGTGCTTTCCATTCCATATGTCAGTGTCTAGGACCTCATGTAGACCTGTTTGTGAACAGATGGAACAATCAGCTCCCGGTCTTTGTTTCTCTGGTACCAGATCCTCTTGTGCTCACTGCTCTCAAAACAGAAACATTTCCACCCTTCATAAGTGGACAAGATCATGGCTGGCCAAAGACGGTCCATTTTAACCCCTTTACTGCCACTATTTTGTATCAGTTTTTTACTTAGGCATGCCAGAGCAAAATTTGACTTTTTGCGGTAGGTTCACTAATTTGATCAGTGCTCATTTATTTGTAGAGATATCTCTTAGATTTTTGCCATGTTTTATTCTTATACCCATGGCTATGATATCCTCAAATAATATTTGATTTTGTTGATTCTGAGTATAATGAATAATCTTATAATTTGACTTTTAAAAAAAATTATACTTTGCAAACATACGTAACCATACAGCAGCAAAACAAAAAACATACAAACCCAGCAAAAAGTGGTTTAGTGTTTACTGAACACCTGTGTAAATATCTGGTAGTGAATTTACAATCCACAATTGTTGTTTTATATGATAAATCTATGTATTTCTGGGGTACAGTACAATCCAAGTATCAAGGGACACAATTTTGTTTTCTTAGGTAGGTTCACTAATATGCCCACTGCTCTTTCAATTCTTGACATATATCTTAGATACTTGGGAAATTTTCTTGTTATATCCTTGGATATGACGCATAAAACTATAAAAATACACAGAGCAAATAAATCAAGCTCAGATTCATTTCAATAAACTTGTACACCTTTACCCCCCTCATTCTCTGAATTACTTTGCTGAACCAGTTTCTAACACCACATGTCATTCTCCTTCTGCCCGATATGTTGGTGAAGCAGGAAATTCCACACGTGCCTTCCCAGTGCCACACGGATCTCTTTGTTCGGACTACTCTGGAGTCACAAAGGTCATCACCTAGTGCATATAAACTTACCCTTCCAGTGGCTAGAACCCTGTTCTAAATATTTGTGGCAGCTGCATCCCGTAGACGGTAGACGAGAGAACATGGGAATTTTTCATAGTTGTGCCGGGCATAGCTGCCGTCTTCACGGAACAGCTCGTCATGAATGGGTCGACTGAGTTGCCGTCACTATCGCACGGCACGTCGTGAAAATGTTAAATATGGCACGTGCATTTTGGGAACATTAATTGCACATCCATCAAGGATTGGCACTGAGCATTTTGAGCATTGTTGTTATCACATCCATCGAAGAATGGCACTTATTGTTGGCACACTCATCAACAAATGGCTCAGTAGCCCCTTTATTGGTATATCATTTGCCGTGTTCAGTGGTGTCCAGGTACACCTTTTTGTTCGCTCCATTTTACTGGGATCATGGTGCCTTTACCACTGGAATTTTGGTGTCCTTGGCAGACCCGCATTTTAATTGCTCCAGTATATACCAGTGAAATGCTCCACACACTTGTTTGACAGTGTATATATTGGCCCTTTTAACACATTAATATGATGTTTTTGTGTATTGATATTATTTTACTTTTTTTTTTTTCATTCAGTATGATGTGTCTTATTGTGAATAACCCTTGTCTGCTAGACTGCTGTCATTGACTTGTAAGGATAATTGCGTGGGTCTTCTCCTTTTCCTGATCCTGACTCATTTTCTTTTCTCATATTTGACTTACGTTAATTGATACATAAGGGAGAGCGTGAAGAATCCTTTTAACCTCCTAAAAACATTGAGCCTTCTTTGGCTGTTTGGCTTCAAGCTGTGGGACGAGTTGTGGTCAGCTCTGTATATTTTTTAGTCTGAGCATTGATCTGTTTCTAAGGTGAAATTATCTACCATCCTTTTCGATATTTAGGCATTCGTTTGGACAGTTAAGTATAAAGAAAAGGAATTTTACTACTAAAAGTAGTTTTATGATATAATTACATGTCCAAACACTGGACACTCTCATCCCTCCCCGCAGTTTGGAAAAGGGGAGAAAACTGAATTATGGCAAGGGGAGCAAGTTGATTACATGTTCTCCAGGGAGATTACATGTTCTCAAGGGGAGACCACTCCTATATTCCAGGTGGTTTAAGGTGAAGTCAGCTCCCTACTCCTCATTTTGATCTTTTTTTTTTTTTTTTTTAATAGAGGTTCCAGATGTCTAGTGTGCTCCACATCTAGTGGAAATAGGGCATTCGTTTGGATAGGTAAGTATATGATAAAAACGGTGAACGCAGCTTACTGGTGCGAGCGCACGCTAATTTTCGTAGCTCTGACAAAAATTAGATTTTGCGTTAATTGGACGCACCATGACCGGTAATTAGTTGTGAAATCAGCTGCTGCGACCTCACACAGTAAGTTGGCACTTTAAATCAAGACCATGAGGTAAAAATTAACGTATTATAGTTCATTTTCAAACTTGAACCGATGGGCCGTAAACGTGCAGCTAAATCACAGTCTGGATCGAGTACCTCCGATTCTTCTCTTCTTGATTCATCCTACGCAACAAATGAAACTGTGCAGTCCAAAAGTGCCAAGAAAAAAGCCAAAACCCTCTGCGCAACCAAAGATCTCTCGCGATTCACGTTCGAGCCACGATCGGACAAAGAAGCGATCATGGAAGAAGCTGCGACCATTCAACATGTCGACTCTCCTGACGCTGTTTTCGCCACGGGTCCGGATAACGACTCCCACCCGTCCCGGTCTCACGGCGTTACTAATGAAGACATTATGCTGAAACTGTGCGCTAACGGCTCGGTCATCGCAAAACTGTCTCAGACAGTAGAAGAGTTGAGAGCAGCAATCTTCGACCTCAAAAGCAAAAACGAGGGCTTGAAGCAGGACCTAAGTGAGGCGAAGAAGAGGGAAGAAGATCTACGGAGCCAGGTGAGGGAGGCGAAATTCGCAGCCGAGGTGGCAGACCGCAAGGCGGAGGAGGTGTCGGCCTACGTCAGGAGGAACAACCTGAGGGTCTTCGGTGTGGCGGAGGAGACAAGCGGGAGCAGGGAGGAGACGGCGGAGCAGTGTGAAAGGAAGGTGCTGGCGCTGTTCCGCGACAGGCTGCAGGTGAAGGTGGACAGAGGGGACATTGAGGTTGTGCACAGACTGGGGGGTAGGAAAACAGTCCAGTGGGGGGGAAAGAGGGGGCTCCCTGGGGAATCATAGTTCGGTTTGTTTCCAGAAAGGTCCGTGACTCTGTGTTGTATGCCCATCAAAACTGAAAGGCACAAGAACTGTGATTGTGGAAGATCTGACCCCTCGCGCTTACGCCTTGCTGTGCACCGTCAGAGACGATACATCAGTCTGTAAACAGGCGTGGACCAAGAACGGCAAGGTAGTCATTAAGACGGTGACCAACAAAATTGTTGCCATAGACTCGCTGGCTGACCTTGCAGAGCATAGATGCGCGTGTACTGGAGCACAGAGGGCCTTGTCGTCTGCTACGGACAGTAAGTGATTCCCCTCACGACAGCGGACAATCGAAAAGTTAAGTTGTGTGGAATTGTACTGCACTTTAAACGTTTAATGTCTGAAAATTTGGTTGATATTGTGCGTTTTGTGTGTATCTGTAAGTTGAAATATTGTCATAACATTATTTACTCAGCAATCGTCCCCTTAAACAACATGGCGTGTCTCACTTGACTGGATGTGTTTGCCGTGTGCTTTTTGAACTAATTTCTTTTCTCTTTGTCACACTTGGTCATTGTAAATATACGACCCTAAAAACATCAAACGAACAATCAGTGGTGATCTATTTTCTTCGCAGTCGAGTTTTCTTTAAATCATTTATTTATTATTTTTGTTCAATTTTGTGTGTGTACCATTGGCAGCTGTGAAGCTATCACGTGTCCGACATAAGGGTTCGAGTCAAAATGAAAGTGGATCGTGTGAATATTTGGATGGCTATGTCATTTCCAGTGTGTGATAGGCATCGTGTTCTCTGCCTCATGGAACTTATATTCATTGTAAGGGTGTGGGATAGCAGCGGATGACCCAGTTTTGCTCAACGGAAGTGGATGGGTTTATGTTGTTGTTGTTGTTTTTTCTTTTCATGGGGGTAAGTGTTGATTTTTTCTTTTCGTCTGTTTCTGTAAGTTCGTCAGTGTACATCAAAATGGCGAGTCAGTGTTCAAATGGATTAGTTACAGAGTCATGTGCACAAGGAAACTTATATCTATGTGGGTGTGTTTGTGTACTGGCTGGTTTATGCTTTTATTTTTTTGTGTTGTCTGTGTGCAAGAAAGAATCAGAAGGGATTAAATATCGGTTGGTTGACCTCATGAATTATTCATATGACACAATCCCAGTTTGTAGGTTGATGGCTGGAAAATTGTTGATGGCTGGAAAATTGTTTACAAATCCATTTTATTATTTTTATTACTGCTTTGTCAATGGTAATTTTTGCTTATATACAAGAAGCTAGGTCTTTCTGTGTGGGAGACATGAAGAATTTTTACTCATGGCAAGTAGAATATATTTTGGGGGGGTGCCCAGTGCTGCGGGCAAAACAATGTCTCTGTTCAAATAATGAACAGTTGCTGCTGAGGGACAGAGCTGTTAAACTGGTTGTACTACCTACATGGTATAGTGTTATATGTTATCATAGCAAAATGGACGGTACTAAATCACATCGGGGTAATTACGCAAGCCATGATTACGATGATTATTCAAATGCATGCTGTTGTAAAGTATATTCCTTTTTGCCTGCCCATTGTGACATTGAACTGGATTCCTGTTTGTTGCTTTTATTCCTCCTGTGGCACTTGATGGTCTTTTATGTAATGTTTTTGACTACAAGGAAAACACCATGGATTCAGTAGGTAACAAGGCAAACATGTTAACAATTTCATCATTGAACTGTCAAGGTCTAGGGAATTATCAGAAAAGAAGAGATATATTCCATTATTTAAGAAAAAAAACAATACTCTATATATTGCCTACAAGATACTCATTTTGAAAAAGATACAGAAAAGTGTATAAGAGCGGAATGGGGGTATGATTGCTTTTTCTCCTCATACAGATCTAATGCTCGAGGAGTAGCAATACTATTTAATAATAATTTCGAATTCAAAATAAACAAGGTGGAAACAGACATGCAGGGTAACTTTATCATCATATTATTTACAACAAATGAAAAGGAACTGTTGCTAGTAAATGTATATGGGTCATTCTCAGAAACCTGTGCTGTTTTTGTGACATAAACCTTTAAAAATAAATGTCATTCAAAATTTATGCATTTTTGTCACATGATAGAGTACTTTAGCATAAACCATATTCTGTTGAAAAAGTTATAATTAATCAATTCGTTTTCTTGTATTTGATGAATAAAAATTGTATTTTTAGCCCTGTGACGGTTGTGACATGGAATCTAAAAGTAGTATAAGAAAGTCTTTTAAGATAGAATTCCAAACAAAAACCACTATAAAATGTCTTTTTATACATAAATAAAACAAACTCAACAATAAAAAAATATGAGGATCATTGATAAAATACAGTTTTCGCTCATTTTGAAATGACACTATAAGACAGTTTTGTATCCGCTGGCTTAAAGTTTATTTTTTATTCAACTGACCACAGCAAGGACCCCAAATTTGAACAAACTTTAACCACACAATCATATTCATGAAACAAAGCACGTCTTTTTATACAACAATGGTAGTTATTACATTTCAACACTTAATAGAAGTAAAATGTTATGGTTGTGACGCGGAAGCCGTTATGGTTGCGACACGGAATCCACATGGCCCCCCCCCCAAAAAAAAAAAAAACAACAACACAAAACCCCCCTCATGAAAAAGTAACAAGTAAAACACAAATTAAAAGAATGTATGAGATTAAACTTGAAACAATGCCTTCCATTGAATACAATACTGAAATGGATTCATCATGTAAGAGTTACATATCATCAACACAACATGGTTCATTCTTGCACACCTGACTGTGTGTGTGTCATTCACGATGAAGGGGAAGATACACTGCACCAACTCAAAAGATGTGCTACAAATTAAATTGATACACGACAGCCCTGTGTTCCAGGGACATTGTGTAGTCCTCCTCCTGGAAGACTTGTTTTATGTCAGTCAGGGGAATGAAGAATTCCGTGAACTGGTCGGGCCATTTCCACTTCCCCTGCCCTACATCCTTCAGGTACACCCCCCAGTCTCCTTCAGCTGTTTTCTTTGTGATCTGTAACACAAACAGTAAAAAACCTTTCTTATCATAATGTGGTGTACTTGCACTAAGACTGAATCCAAAACAAAAACCACAAAAACCTTCATTACTTTTGAAACTTTGGGTCAGTCACATTAAAAAAAAAAGCAGTTGGTCATATCTACCTGTGCAACACACTGGACCGCTGTCTTGTCCTTTGGAACAGCAACCAAAAGGAAGTCTCCTGGCTTTGTGTTGACGGGAGCTCCAGATCCAGTAGGATGGCAGTTGACACTTGAAGTGTATAAATAGCGTTAAGGAAAAAATGCTCACTGAAATTATTCAGACGGTGAAGTCAAAACAATCTACATAGAACACACCTGTAAAAGCCAGCTTCATCATGTCACGTTTAAAAGAGAGAGAGACATTTAAAGCATAGTAACCTAAATAAGTTAGAAAATGCCATTTTCCACTTTAGAGTAAACACTTTTTGTAAATGAAAACAATGACTTATCACATTACTGTTGTTCAACGACCGTGAACTACAAATTTCACATCATAATCTCAACTTTTTTTTGTCATTACATAACCATAAATTAGCAGAATCATCTCAAATAATTTCTTCTTCTTGTACACAAGGTTTTGAACTTCTGAAAGCACTTGGGGTGGATTTTTGTGTGTACAACTGCTTTTTTATTCTACCACTAAGGTGATTATACTTCAGCTTCAGGTAGTCAATTCATTTCAAATGAAAAGGATACCAGAAAATGGTAAGCAAACGACGAAATGGTTTGGTCGCCATGTCAAGGCAGGAAGGTTCTTCCCCTGTGTGTGTGTCCACATGATGCCTGGGAGTGGGAGATAGGGAGGGCTGTCATCATCTTTGGGTGGCAATCTTGGAGTGCAGACTTGGTGAAGCTGCTGCCTGACATTGTATCCCCCATACTCGGGATAGATGGAAAAAATAGGGCAATGAAGTACTGAGCTCAGGGCCAGAAGCTGCCACATTCCCATATATGTGCCAGCCTTGAGGTCATCCCTCACCTCCTTCTCAAAGATCCTGGCTATGGCATCTTTGGTCAGCACTTCACCTTGATAGTGGTCGGAGTACTGAGCACAGAAAAGGGGCAGGTTACCAATGGAAGAATGACCCGTTTCACCCAGATAATGGGATCTGTGGACAATGAGTTCCACAGCAATCCTGGCCCTCATTTCCAGGTGGCGGTCCTCAGTACCCCAGGCCAGGAAAGATCCACATCTGGGGAGGCAGTTACCATCCCCATAGATGGCCATGGGGGTCAAATCTGAAGGTCCATCAGATGGATAAAGGGCCAGTGATGGAGGATCAACCTTCAACCCACTCAACTGCAGGTCTCCTAATGTCGCAGGAGGCAACAGCTTTTCTTGTTCAGCAGCTGCAACCTCCAACGTACTCCAGTTCTCCACTGCTTGGAGCGATTGCAAGAGACCTTTGAAGAAAATACTGGATTGGGATGAACCTGAAGGAAGCACATGAGGGGACAAAGATGAAGGGACAGCTGTTGGATGGGTGCCAGAGGTTTCAGGGTCTGCTGAAGAGATGCTTGTTACCTGGATGGAGCAGAAACAAACTGAAACTTAAAAGTTTCTCCACATGTGTGTGTGTGTGTGTGTGTGTGTGTGTGTGTGTGTGTGTGTGTGTGTGTGCGTGCGCGCGCACGCGCGTGCATGTGTGCGTGCGTGCATGTGTGTATGTACACAAATATTCGTCAATGCATAATGTTGCCTGGGGGTTGGGGGTGGTCTTCTTTTCTTTCAGTTGTATGAGAATTATTTTTTTCATTTCATCATTGATTGAGATATTCACATAAAAAAATACAATAATTTGATTTTTTTTTTTGTTAACGAGCCAATCTTTATGTGTAGACTTGTAAATGCTAAAAAGACTTTCCTTCTCCAAAATATACAAAAAGTGAAAAAGAAATTGTTACTATGGCACCTACATGACTAAGTATAACATGTTGAAGATAAATCACATGTGTTATAAAACAAAATGAGGCAAAAGAAAAAGAATGACAATACTCTACTTACCACAGGACTAACGGCAGGGTTAGTCTCAGCTGATGATGAAGGGACCAGATCCACTTCCACTGGCAAGGTGTCGTCATTCTGGTGGACGACTTGCACATTAATGACATCCCCCATGGTGTGGATGGCAGGCAGGGTGATGACTGATGAGATGGGGTGGGGTGAAGGAGGGTCAGAGGGGGAGGGTGGTGGGAGGGAGGCCTCATCCTTCATGCTTTGAGGGCCAAGCACTGAATTTGATAGATTTGAGGATACAGAACCTGGAAAGTCTTTCGCTTGCTCAAGGAGACGCAGAGAAGGTTTGTGGACTTTTTGATGATTTTGTGACTGCTGCTGGAGATCATGAAATGTCCAAGAGCCCACCACTTGCTCTTCTGAACAACGGCCCACTCCATGTTTGCAAGACATGCAAACACATGTAAGGTGACGGCTTTGGATGGTGTTCAGCTCTGTACACCTTACAGAATGAAACGACCGTGTTCCTGGCACTGTCTTTACATTCGTTTGTGGACGGTGTCTCTGAATGTCCTCTTCTGCAACCCAGAAAAAAGATCGCAGAAAATGGGAACATCCTTCTACTGGGGGCTGCTTGTTCAGAGATGAACTCTGAAGATATAAGAACATGTCCCAGGCATTGGCAATGATTGCCTTTTTGGACACCACAGCAGAAGTTGCATGGTGCTTGACAACTGCACTTTCACCATCAGATGGACTCTTACCATGCCTTGAACCAAAGAAATTTCTTTCTAAAGTGGCATCGAAGTTGGTAAGAGAAGAAGAGATGTCAGCAAAAGGACCTTTGCTCTTGTACTGAGAAGGACAGCCATCGGTCCATTGGACAATATGGGAGATGGTCAGCCCACGAGTCTCCCGTAGATGGATCAGTGCCTTGTTGGTGAAAGCTTGCACAGCATGGTGGTCATGCTTTCTGTCAGGTGACAGGAACACCAGGGATTCAGTGGTGGTGTCACTGCACACTGGGCATCTGTAGTATGTGACCGTTGGGTGTATAGTCACTTGATCATGGTGCCAGTGTGCAGCTTGAATCTCTTCCTGGTAGGTGCAAGCAAAGTTCTCAGCAAAATCCATCACCATACACACACACTCAGATGGAAAAGGTGTGGTCTTCTTCATTTCAGCAAACATCTGAAGCTGCCAGTCAGCTCGGAAAAGATGCTGAGCCAAGAATTTCAACTCTTTGCGAAGTTCGCTAACAAGTTGCTGGATGTTTCCTTTCTTGGTAGCAAGAACTTTGCGAGAAATGCGCTTACCATTGGAGAGTACAGTTCTGGATTCCCAGCAATGCCAGGTGAGTTCTCCAACATGACCAAGGAGTGGGCTGATATGAGAATCAAACTGGTGCAAGCCACACTCATTACATTCACCATAGCAGCATGCTTTCTTCTTTGGATCGCATGTAATGAGTGCAACAGCATGCCGCTCATGCCGGATCCAGCAATGTTTGTCATGTACAGCTGAGACAGAATTGAGGGTTTCCAGTTTCAGCTTTGAATTTGCGCAGTATTCACAGAGACACTGCCTCAGTTTTGACTGTGCCATAAGTTGGATGTTGGCTGGACGACACTTCGCAAACTTTGAAAAGCTGATTTGTTGGCCACTGGAGCTGAACTCTTTGTACAACTCCTTAAGTGGTCGACTCAGAACTGCAGCTGCTTTGCCACTTTTTTTGCTGACCAACTTTTTGTCAGGAATGGCAGTGGCAGACTCCTCAAAAAAACTGTTTTGCTTGCACTTCAGCTGGATTTTCTTTCTTGGTCGTTTCTTTCTTTGCCTTCTCATGGTGTTTGATTGTTGTCCAGTGAACACCCAGCATGGCACTTCTCTCTTTGAAAGTCCCAGTGCCTTTGCAGACACTGAGGAGGATATGCCTGGCTTGTCTGTCAGCTGAAATTTGCTTATTTCTGAGACGCAGACAGGCGTTCATGAAAAGATGACCCATCTGCTGTGCAGGAACAAGTTCATTCATAGTTGAGGCAAAGAGCTTCTTCTTCTTGGGGCTTGCCTTTCGAATTAGGGAAGCAACAGTGGAAATGAACTTTCGAGGACTCTTTGGAAGAGCAGATCTGGCCCTCTGCAGTGCCCTCCGTTGGGCCTCTGGAGATCGTACTTCAAAATCTGTTGGAATTGTTAGTTGACCTACTGAACTACTGTTAGTGCTTGCCTCACACTGAACTGATTTACAGTTTTTCTTTCTAGCTGCCTCCTTTTTCTCATGGTAAATTTGTCTCCTCCTTTCATTCTTTTTTTCCCTAGTTCTCCAGTGCATTTTTTCAGCTTGCTGTCTCTTTTCCTCCCTCCATTTTGCTCTCTGAGCTTCCTCTGCTAAAACGTCTGTCCTAGTGTGCCTTTTTTGTTGTTGACTAGCTTTCTTTCTCTGCCTCTCCTTTTGCTTTCTAACTGTAGCTTGGGCTCTTTGTATTGCCTTCTTCTCTTCTGATAAATTCTGTCTGTATGATTTGCATTTTTCTTTGTTCTCAGTCAAGTATGTCTGATACCTTTCTGGGTTTTCTTTCATTCTCTCTCTGTAAGCTTTAGCCCTCTCAGCATTAGACAAAGCTGGTTTTTTAGGGGGGATCGGGGTAGGTGCAGGGGCTGAAGGTCCAGCTGTTGCAGGCTTAGCCCTTTTTTGTGCCAGTCGTCTGCATCTCCGTGGTTCCATATTGGGATCTGACATCTTGGCTATCAGAAAGGAAGATAGGATGGGGGTAGGATAGGCCTAGACAAAGGGTAAACAAAATGTAAAAACTGTCACAGATTACCTCAAAGGATGTAAGCAAAAAACCATTTTACACATTTTAATTATTTTGAATAAATTTACAACTGTTGATTTAATCTTTCTCTCTCATACACACACATTACATAAGGTGACTTGTTTTAAGACAAATAGGTTAAAACTTTTAATAGCAATATAAAGTTATCGCACACACACACACACACACACACACACACACAAAATATATGGACTACACTGTACTTGCATTACTTGTTTTGCCCTTGGGAAATAATTTTGAAAGACACAATTTGAAAAGCGCGTCCATGGTTTCTTGTCACGACTGATGTTAAAACTGAAGTTTTATTTATGTTTGTGTCAAACTCCTACGGCTGGGGACGTTTGGTTTTGTTCCAAACACGGACCTCACACATTTACAGACGAATTGGCGCAGTCCGGTGTAAATGTAAAGAACAACAACAACAAAAAGCGATTATCCATCCTCTTGGTTTGGTTTCTGTCACAACGATCACAGACTCAAAACTTCATTAGTTTTAATAGCGTTAAGCCTGAGACTCGGAGCCTAAAAACAGATTTCACAAACAAACTTTTGATTTAAAAACAAGAAAGAAGCTCTTCCTCCCCATAGATTAGAAACGTACAGAAGAAAGTGAATGGAACGGAGTGACGTGTTTTGTCGTGACGAGAAACGCCTAGCAGTGGTTCCGCTCACAACCGTGCACAGTTTTAAAATAAACGTCACAGCGAAAGTGACGATCAGCTTGCACAATTATGGAAGGTGAATCATTCAGTCTGACAACGGTTGTGTAGATCAATCGCTTCTCAGAAATCAACAACGGAAATATGTCTCTACAAAAAAAGGGATACTTTATCATGACAAATGATCGGTCGTTACAAGAAACAAAACTGATACCGTTTCCTGTTGCGAACGACTCGGGCTGAGTGTTTTACGGCCAACATTCAGTATGCGAGATAACTGACAGAATAGTATTGTTGCGATTTGTATTTTTAATGGGATTGCCGAGTGATACATATTAATAAACACAATGACTGACTGATGAAACACGCGACTTAGTGCTGTTAATGTTACTGGATCTAACAATCGAGACAAGAAACCAAAGCGTCGTGGTTTCCCGTCACGACCACCATGCTCTCTGCCTGAACTTACTGATCGACGAAAACGAAACCCGAAAAAACAATTCAAAAATAAAAATCCACATTCCTGTTGCAAAACTCGTCTGTGATTGCTCCGTGTGAAATACACAGAACATTTATGAAAACAAAGAAAGAGAAAAAGTGTTCTAAGAGTGTGACGGTCGGCACAAGAAACCATTGTGTGTACGTTTCTGGTCATGACCGTAACGTCGTGTAACAGAAAATAAATCTATTTAGATTTCGTTCAATATTTTCACACCACACATGAACAAACACTCAATATTTAAAGTACATGGCTTTTCAGTTCTTTTTTTTTTTTGACATTTTATAGCGTCATTTTTTTTAATTTGGTGAATGTGTCCGCAGATAACAATCAAAAGCAACAGACAAAAATTTACAGAGTTGAGGAGTACTTGAAAAAAACGTGCATTTTCAAGTTTAAAACACAGTTTTAAGTTTATGTAAAGCATCACAGTCTAAACAACATTTCTTTGCAAAGAAAATTTTATTTCTCGAAAGATTAACAAGTATGATAGAAGCCCGTAAACTCACCTTGAGTAAATGCAGTCGTCACTAAGCAGCCGGTCGTGACCTTATGAACTCAGTGGAAGACGAAGACCGCAGCTCTGGAATATCACCGCGATGCTCGTTTGGCGGGAAAAGCTGCATGCCAGAGATATTTCAGGCCGTGAGAAAGCGCCCGGAATAAAAAATCTCGGTCGGTGAACGAATGTCTTGGATTTAGTAACGGGTTTACGTCGTTCGGTCGTGACGGTGAAAAATGGAAACGATACTCCTCTTCAGGCGTAATTAATTACGTATGAAGACTGGAACCGCAGTTGTTATAAATCAACGTCTCCTAATATTGTACTCTGTTTTCTTCATCAATGTGTATGTAAATGAGTTTATGACAATGTTTAGTTGTTTGTGCATGAAGTTATTAAATTGGGGCAAAATTTGGAAACCAAGCGTCACAACCATCACAGGTACTCAGTATGCCCCTCATTTGATTGATATTAAATAAGAAACGGAATTTTTCTTGCTGGGACTGTAAAAGGACAACTGTGTATCAATTTAATATACTTGTTGTTTCAAAATAACAATCTTTAGGGTCACAAGAACAATTTGTTTGATGTAGACACCATCTTGTCACAAATCCACCATGTTGGTTTGAACACATTTTGTGACTAAAATCTAGATTTTTAACAGCAAAACCACAAAAACGCATAGAATCATTTAAATTTTATTTCTTTAATACAAACACAGCCAATAAACAGCATTCATCACAAGTTTCAACTCAGTACAGCCAAATAATAGCTCTGTCAAGTGGGTCACCACCATACCGCACATGTTTCTGAGAATGACCTATATGGACCAAACAAAGACGACCCAGCATTCTATGAGGAACTCACAAATACGATTAAAAAGTACAAAAATGATAACGTTATTATGGTGGGGGATTTTAATATAGTACTAGAACAGGAAATTGATTGTTACAATTATAAACATATAAATAACCCAAAAGCTAAAAAAGCAGTTGAGGATATGATGCAAGATTTGTCATTAGCAGATATATGGAGAGAAAACAACCCGGATTGTAGGAGATACACATGGCGTAGACCTACCCCCTTGCAACAAAGTAGGCTAGACTTCTTCCTTCTGTCAGAATATTTAATCTGGTATTTTGAAGATACTGACATTTTACCAGGCTATAGATCTGACCATTCACTATTTACACTAAAGCTTCAATTCGGAAAGGAGATTAAACACAAAACTCTTTGGAAATTTAATTCATCTCTATTAAAAGATAAAGAATATGTAGATGGAATAAATAATCTAATAAAAGAAATAACAGAAGAATACACAGATAAAGATGAGGGGAGTGATATTAATGCTGACAATAGCCAAGATGAAAACCAGTCGAAAAGCTCAGACCCTAAACTAACAGTGTCTGATCGGGTCTTTCTTGACTTTTTACTAATGAAGATAAGAGTAAAATCCATCCAGTATTCCACAATTAAAAAAAGAGAACCACAATGTAAAGAAAACAGCCTTATGCAAACTATTAAAGATATTGAGAATAAAGAACTTAAATCAGAGGAGGATTGGAAGACAATTGAAGAGAGTAATAGAGAATTGATATTACTAAGAGAAAAGGTTATGAATGGTGTACTACTAAGATCAAAAGCAAGATGTGTTGCAGATGTGGAAAAGGTTAGTAAATATTTCTGCAGTTTAGAAAAGCGTAACTTCATTAGCAAACAAATTGTAAAACTACTGGATGGACAAGGTAATACATTGGACAAACCAGAAGACATGAAAGTTACAGTAAAACACTTTTATGAAGATCTGTACTGAAAAAGATCAACTGTGAAATGCAATATTGAAGATTTGGTGAATAAGATACCGAAATTAACAGAAGAACAGACTAAATCATTACAAGGTGAAATAACCATAGAAGAAGCAGGGATTGCATTGAAAAATATCAAGAACAGAAAAAGCCCTGGATCGGATGGGTTTGGAGCTGAGTTTTTCAAATGTTTTTGGAAACAAATTGGTGTGTTTGTAACCCGAGCTCTAAATGAAAGTTTTAGAGAAGGCGAACTATCAAACACCCAGAAAGAAGGTATATATATATATATTGTATACCCAAAGAAGGAAAACCAAAAGAATATGTAAAAAACAGGAGACCTATTTCACTTTTAAACCTTATATACAAAATTGGCTCCACTTGTATTGCCAATAGAATTAAAAAAAGTTCTCCCATCACTGATTAGTGAAGACCAGACAGGATTTGTCCCAAATAGATATATAGGTAGTAACATTAGGTTAATTTATGACATAATACACCATCTCAACATAAAAAATATCCCAGGGATGCTAATTAATTTAGACTTCAAAAAGGCGTTCGACTCGTTAGATTGGGATTTTATGCACAAAGTGCTAGAGGCTGCAGGTTTAGGTAAAGATATATGTAAATGGATAGAAGTATTCTACAAAAACATTGTCTACTGTTATCGTAAATGGCCAAACATCATCATGGTTCTCAATAGAAAGGGGTTGTAGGCAAGGAGATCCAGTCTCACCATATATCTTCGTATTATGTGCAGAAATATTATCCGTAATGATCAAAGAAGAAAATAGTATTGAAGGTATACAAATCGGGGAGAAACAACACAAGATATCACAATTTGCTGATGACACTCAACTGATGAACACAGGGAATAAGAAATCATTTGAAAAATCTATCGAGATTCTTGATAGGTTTGGGAAAACATCAGGTTTATTCTTAAACAAAGAGAAAACACAAGTAAGTTGGCTTGGAAGACAAAAGCATAGTGAAATAAGATATATGGAACATTTAAAGATGGTCTGGAATCCAAAAGAATTCAAAATATTAGGAATTTGGTTTACTCAGGACTTAACATACATGGAAAAAAGAAACTACAAAGATAGAATGATAGAAGTGAAGGCACTATTTAAAATTTGGCTTAAGAGAATCATTACCCCCTTAGGAAGAATTGCTTTCTTAAAATCATTAATTCTGTCAAAACTAACTTACCTGTGGTTGATGCTTCCAAATCCACCTGACACATTTGTTAAAGAATTACAAGACTTATGCTACTGGTTTGTATGGAATAAAAAACAAGATAGAATTAGTCGAAAAACAGTTATTAAAGATGTACAGGATAGGTTGAATCTACCTGACATAAATGCTCTCATCACTGCATTAAAATTAACATGGATAAAAAGACTGAGACAAACAACACACAGATGGAGAGACATGTTGATTTTTTCATACCCAATTATTGAGAACATTGAGAAATACTCTCCAAATCATCTGTGCAACACCACTCAAGACAATGTTTTCTGGAAACATGTATTCATGTCGTATAATTCTACTACAAAATAAAACCAGAAAATGCTAGAGAACTACTTGCAGAACCAATTCTTTACAATGAACGTATCAAAATAGGAAATAAACTGTTAAAACACAAAAACTGGAACAACAGAAATGTATTTAGAGTATCTGATTTTTTCAAAGCCAATGGAGATTCACTATCCCATGAGGAATTCAGAACAAAGTATAACATTGAAATAGATTTCCTATCTTATGGTGGATGCATATTATCCATTAAAAAATACATCAGAGAACAAGGGTCTGAGAATGAGATAAAAGATAACATTGAAGCAGAAGTCAACACAGCACTAAAGAAAATATATTCTGTAGATAAAGGTTCCAAAACTTATTACAGAGTTATAGTAAAAGATAACTGGGAACCAAACTGTTGTGCAAAATGGACGGAGAAGCTAAATCGGTAGATACCTTGGAAGAGATGCTTTAGAAAAATTCATCAAATTAAGGATATTAAGCTAAAATGGATGCAAGTAAGAATAGTGCATCGAATAATTGCAACGAATGTAGTTCTGAAAGAAATGGGAATAGTAGAAAGTTATAACTGTAGTTTCTGTGAAGAGGAAAAAGACAGCATTGAACATATGTTCTGGAGATGCATACATGTCAATGAATTCTGGAAATCATTGCAAGAATTAATAAAAGGAAAGTGTTTAATAGCGAATAATCTGTCTCTGACTGAAAACACAATAATATTTGGAGTAGATGACAATTCCATAACTGATACAACATCCAGTCTTATAATTCTGATAGCCAAACACTACATTTTTAGCTGTAAAATAAACAAATGTAAGCCTTCATTAACAGTATTTCTAAAAATACTAAAGAGAAGATATAATCTTGAAAAATACATAGCAACTGTACAATTGAATCTGCCAAAATTTAACACTAACTAGATAAATTATGAAGTATTATTTGAAAATTGATAATCAAAATTATAAGATACCTGGATTTAATATGTGCATATGTATGTGTATCATTAAATCAAAAGAAGAGAGAAAGTGGGGGTGTGGGTGGGTGGGGAGGGAAGGGGGTGTAAGTGGAGTGAGCGGGTGCGTTTGTTTGCCATTATGTGCTTGTAGTTTGTAAGAACTCGGAGGATTTTGCCTAGTGATTTTTGTTTGTTTGTGTATGTGTTTGTATATCCAACAACAACAAACAAACAAACAAAACTTTCCTCGGCATACATTGAACTCTCACTCAAATCCATTCAAACCGGAAAAAAAAGATAACTCATTTCTAATATGTTTCACAGATTATTTACTACAATATTGTCAAACATGTACAAATATGATTAATAACAAAAAAATATGTGGTAATTTGCATCCGGAAATGTACAGCAAAGAGAAAGATCATGTTGATGAAAGAATGGAGAAGAGAGAAAGAAGGAACTGTGGAATGGAAGACAGAATGAGGAAAGAAATTTTAAAAAGTATTTAAAAAAAAAAGTATATGATAAAAACAACTTCTAGTTGTAAAATTCCTTTTTGAAATGAAAACGTGAAAATCGATTATCTTTCTGGACATTATAACTGTGTTTGATTGTGTGTATTGAAAAAGAAAATAACAAATGCAAATAGGTGCATCATTTTCCACAGTTGAACAAATCTGACAGAAGATGGGTAGTTGTTGAGCAGATACTGTGTGGGTGCACGTAAGTCCTTAACAGGCTTTTGGAAGTCTGATCTGTGCCAAAGTTAAGAGCAAGTGCTAAAAATATAGCCAGCTGTAGCAAGCAGATCAGAATGTGTGAGACTGATGAAGAAGATGGACAGCGAGTCTTGTGAAATAGAAAAGGGGGAAGGGGGAAATTTGGTTTGCATACAAACTAGTTGTGCACTTTCTCCATCAGTCATCATGGTTGTGATAGTGTTAGTATCGGAATATGCTTGTATCTGCAGAGCATCACATTTGTAAGAATGTAGTGGGTCCCCGAAAATTCTTGAAAATTACAGTTTGTTACTTATTTTCATATTGTCTGTTCCTGGTGAATGGTTTTAGGGTAGGTATTTCAGTTATTCCTGTCATTTGACAATGTTATATGCTCCAGGTGGATGTGATAGAATCTCAGTACAACATGTTGCTGGACACCATCAATACCACACGGGATTTTGAAGCTGTGAAACTGGCCCATGAACATTTTCTGGCTGCACTGCTGTCACAGAGCTTTGTGCACATGAAGACCGTAAGTTGGGGATAAAACTACACACACAGTTGTACACATAAGCACAAATGAAAATAAACATCTGTAACTGCATTCAGGCACACATAACACACAAACATGCTCATCTTAAAATCAGCTTGATTTGAAAAGATTTAAAACAAAAAAAGAAAGAAAGAAATCAAGGAATGAATACAAGCGCTCTCGCTTATAAAACACAGCACTACATAACACACAGGTGGATCATTTTTGTGTAATTGTACCACAAATATAGATTAGAACTTTTTTTTTTCATGTGAGCTTAAAAAAAAACGAATTGTTTTAATGTTTGCTCAAAATTGGCAGTACATAAGCATTCGAAAGATTGAAGAGGTTGATTGCTGCAATGCTTTCGTTTTTTTATTAAGACGAAAGGGTTGTGTTTGCTATGCAGGTGTCCCAGTGTTTGCATGAGATACTAGACTTGTGCTCTTCCTTCTGTCGTCTGTTGACCATCCAGCTCTCACCCTTGGCTGACAAAGAACTGACGCAGCTTTCTGTCATAACAAAGGTCAGAGAGTGTGCCACTCATTATCTCTTTCATCTTTTTCTTTCTCTCACCTGATTTGTTCTTTCCTCTTTTCTAACCTTTGTGTACGTTCTGTTTTCCAGTGTATGTGGAGTATCTGAAAATCTTAAGCATAATTACTTTTGTCCTGATCATATAAGTCAGTACTGCTTTCTTATTGGGTTAGGGGTCGAAAAGGAGGTGACACATCCAGGATAGCCCCAGGTTTGGGATTTTTATGATGATTGTACCAACACCTGATGGACAGTAATCAGATGTTTGTCCAGCCAGAAATGCTCCAAAGTAACAAGCTTGAGGACCACAGATTGACATTTCCTGATGTCATGTTTACATGTGTGATGCTGAACACGCACGCACACACACACACACTCACTTACTCTCTCACACACACACACACACACACACACACACACAAATTGTTTTAATGTTTGCTCAAAATTGGCAGTACATAAGCATTTGAAAGATTAAAGAGGTTGATTGCTGCAATGCTTTCGTTTTTTTTTTTTATTAAGACCCAGTGTTTGCATGTACACACACACACACACACACACACACACACACACACACACACACACACACACATAGACTGACTGACTGAAACCAATTTATTGTCAGATTAACTCAAGGTTGTACTCGCGCGCGCACACACACACACACACACACACACACACACACACACACACACACACACACACACACACACACTCTCACACACACACACACACATTTTCTGCATTTTGTTTCAATTCAATGCTAAACTGAAATGTTTGATTCGTAACTATCATGTTTTGATTTTCTTTTCCATCAGTTTGCAATTTTATAGTAACTCAGTGTTGTTCTCTTCTCAGAAATTGAGATGCGAAAAACTGTCATGTACGCCTTTAATTTATATGTGACCAACTCCCACAAAATGATAGATAAGTCGCATTTTGAACTTATTAAAATATGTATATCAACAGAAAGAGGAGAAAAAGATCTTTCCAATGATATATAAAGAATTTCTGTATGTTAAGAAATGAAAAAGTTATGACCCTTCAAAGAGTCCCATTAACACGGGTAGCCATTTTAAGAAAAATGGCTTTGAAGTTTCCCTACTTTCTCCAACCATTTTTCCTTAGCAACCAAGGTTTAATTTTGCTGTAAACTTATGAAAATGTGGGAAAACCATCAAAATAATCATTGGAAACACTTTGATAATTGAATGTTATCCCCAGTCAAATATATATTGGTGTATTTAATGGCTGTTCAGGGCGCTGGAAAATGAAGAAAAATCTGATTTTCTTATGTAATAGATACTTTTGTTTTTAATGTTGTCTTAGCACAGATACACTAATCACAATTGATTGAATCAATATGTATTTTCTAGTTTCATTTTGCCCAGCGTTTAAAAAAAAAAAAAGTGGATTCTTGGAGGGAAAAAAGGTAGCTCTCTTGCACTGTGCGTCAACACATACCGGACTCACGATTCATGACATCCTATGATAAAAACAGCATATACTCATAATTAACAAACATACCTTATCAGAAAACAAATGCTTGTGCATTATTCTTTCTCCTTCCTTTTCAGTTGCCTGGGTGGAATCTCTCTTGTCCTGTCGCACACACACACACACACACACACACACACACACACACACACACTATCTCACGACGATCAAAACCTGTGCTCCCTCTCCTCTCCACAAACATGCACACACACACATATGTTGGCCATCAGCAGCTGGAATGCATTAAATGATCATTTTGATCTGCATGCAGTTACAGGAAAAACTGTTCTGCCATTTGCAGATGTGGCAGAGGCTGCCCATTGCAGTTCATACCTGTATCTGTTGCATACGTCGCTGTCACCAAATTTCTGGCATTATCGCGACGGCATTATACCTGACAGACCTGCACTTTCTTCAATTCGTACAACTGGCTCCTCATTTTCTTTTTCATCTTCGATTTCGAGTTGAACAGGCTGAGACTGACACACGCCAGTCAAAGTTGATGGGGAAATCCCATCGTCAGCTTCGCTGTCAGTTTCTTCGTTGGAATCGAAATCAAAATATTCCTTTTCATTGCTATTGCTGGTGGCGAAATATTCGTTTATAAGGCCACTAATTCCCTGGCCTTCATAATCGAAAATATTTCTTGATTTTGATCAGTTTAACAGTGTTACAATACGTCGATCTATGATGGTGATTTTTTGAGTGAAGCGACGACAAAGGCAAAATGCAATAGATTACATTGAGCTGTGACCAATGAAAGGCAGTGTCTCTGCTGTTAACAGCTGAGTTACTAAGGCCATTTCGGTATTTGATTGGTTGGAAGGCTTTCTTATGTGTACCACTTTGAATTCCTCCTAAAGGCCTTCTGATTGGTTTATTTTATAAAATTGTTTATTTAAAAAGATTGTGTACAGATTCTTAAAATAGACACACTGAGCTTTCGAATGATGTGCGGCATGCCAGGGGCTCTGCGAGCGATGTGCACTCAATTATCCGTTGAAAATGAGTAACTTTTCGCAGTCAGTGCTGCTTAAAATTGATGACATGGAGCGAAAAAAATTCATTTAATCACATTTCTAGCTTCATTTAGGTAAAATCAGTAAAACATGATATGCTTTAATGGTTTTCCTATGTGTTGGTGCAAAAATCTCATTTTACCCCAAAATGACCCTCACCACTCTTTGTTGCCCGCAGCGGCGATCAGCCCTGCGCGACTTATCTATCATTTTGTGGGAGGCCGTCACATATTATTCCTTATCAAACAGAAAGAGTGATAACCAAGAGACAGATGTTACATGTTATTAAGTCAATTATGTTTTATCATGTGAAAGCATGAATGGTCACTTTTTTCCTTTTCAGTATTTTACTTCTGAATGTAATGCAGTTTGTCAAACTGTAACAAAGGCTATTTGATGCTGATTTTTTTTTCTTCCTGAATTGGGGTTTCACTAGAAATAGTTTTTGAGTTTAAGAGCAGTTCAAGTTGTCTGTTTCAGAATTTCCAGCGGCAGTCCAGCATACTGTTCCGCATTCTGTCCAGCGTGTCGAGCCACAATGCCAGTCCTCACCTGACTCAGTTGTTGCTGCGTCTGGACTTCAACAAGTACTACACCACAGCTGGGGGACAGCTGGGCAGGTGAGGCATGTGGGGTACTAATGTCTAGCATATACAATCAGGGTTTGTATGGTCATTAAAGTTTGGAGAAATTGAGGTGATTGGAGAAGTTGAGCTTTTTTTAAGGTCTTTACAGTATGCAAAGATGACATGGGTTTGTGTAATAAGTTTATAAGTTTGATTTGTCCCCTATAAAAAGAAAAATTGAATTCAGTTTTCAGCATGAATTTGAAGACAAAACTTAGACTTAGATGCTCCCACGTCTTGCGACGCATGAGGCAGTCAAGGCATTCCACTGTGCACGGTCCTCAGCCAGTTTGCTAGTGTCACTCCATACTCTGTCAACGAGTCTGAGGTCTCTCTCCACTGTCTGTTGCCAGCTCATCCTGGGTCATCCTCTTTTTCTCTGGCCTGCTGGGGTCCATTTATTGGCCTGGTTTGCAGGTCTTAAAGAGGGTAATCTTAAGACATGGCCCAGCCAGTGGAGGCGCCATCTGCGGACGATGGTTCACACGAGGAGCTGTTTGGACCTCTCCCTGACGTCTTCATTTGGTATAAAGTCTGACCATTTGATGCCCAAGATCTTATGTAGGCACTTAGTATCAAAAGCATCGAGTTTCTTCTGGGTGGTCTTCAGTTGCCAGGTTTCACAGCCATATAACAGCGTTGAAATCACACTGGAGTTGTAAAATTTCAGTTTGATTCCAAGGGAGAATTTCTTGCTGTTCCATATTTTGTTCAGCTGATTGAATGCTGTTTGTTGCTTTCCCAATATGACACTTCAATTCATGGTCGAGGTCATTGGCGTTGTTGATAGAGCTGCCTAGGTATGTGAAGTTCTCTACTACATCCACTTGTTTTTGGTGGATGAGAACGTCTGTTGGCCCTTGGTGTTTACTGGTAAGCATGTTTTTAGTCTTTTTGGCACTGATAATGAGGCCAGTGTTGCTTGCAAACTTGATGATATTGTCTACAAGCACCTGCAGATCTTGAGTGGTGCTTGCAAGAGCGGCAATGTCATCAGCAAAATCCAGATCTGAAAAGCTGTTTCCTTCTGTCCACTTGATTCCCTTTCCTTGGGTTGCGTGTTTCAGAACCCAGTCAATGGCAAGTGCAAAGAGGAGAGGGGAGAGAATACCAGCTTGCCTTACTACGGTGACAACTTCAAACCAGTCACTGTAGCCACTTCAGTCCTGACTCTGCACTTGGAGTTTTTGTATATCTGCTTATTGGCCGACACAACTTTCTCAGTGATGCCGTAGGTTTTCATGATTTTCCACAATGATGGTCTGTGGACACTGTCAAATGCTGTGGAGAAGTCAATGAAGTTGATGGCCAGGAGTGCTTGGTGCTCTCCACACTTCTCGATGATCTGTCATAGTGTGAAGATCTGTTCCACACAGGATCATTTTGGGCAGAAGCCTGCTTGTTGTTCCCTGAGCTCATTGTCCAGTACGTTGCGCAGTCGGTTGAGGATGACCTGGCAGTACACTTTCCCTGGTATCAACAGTAGAGTAACACCTCTCCAGTTGTCGCACTCTAAGAGGTTGCCTTTTTTTTTTTTTAATACAGATGACTTCGCCATTCTTTGAATTCTCTGGGACGACGCCGGAGTTCCAGGCCTGGTTACAGAGACTGAACATCCAAGAGACGATGCAGTCACTACCACCTTTAAGCATTTCCGCTGTTATTTTGTCAAACCCAGGGGACTTACTATTCTTTAATGTCTTGATGGCTGTTCTGATCTCCTGTTCAGTGAAGTCATCGGTGTTAATTTGGAGCAGGAGGGATGGGTCTTCCGCCTCAGCTGGTGTCGGTGGCTCCTCTCCAGAAAATGAAAAGACAACGAAAATGAACGAGCAATCACTTATCTTCACCCATCTTGCACTGAAGTGAATGAAGATAAATGATTGCTCGTTCATTTTCATTGTCCTGAGTGTTTTGTATCTTGCCTGAAGAAGACCTATGAGGTCGAAACGTGTCGTGCTTTGTCTTGTGATTCGTTTGTCTACGTTTTCTTGGCAGTTCACTATTAATTACATTTAAAATGTGTTTAGATTTCTGCCTGCAGTCACCTCACTTTGCAACTAGATCAATAGAGGAGACACTGCACAGCTGCCAGATTACTTTGATGGTGTTCACGAGTGCCTGTTCTGATTAGACATACTCAGGACACCTCCTACTAAGCCTCCTGCTGATGACAATAACTGCCGAGTTGCAGAACCAGCATCAGTGTTCCCATCTGGAGGATGCCACCATGTCTATCCAACAGCAGTCACCATGAACTTGCTGATATCGGCGGCCTCAACCTGAACTCACCCAGGACACAGACACAAAGAGTCAGTCAAAACTAAGGTCACCATGAGAGCAGGGCGTGGAGGGACACATAATTTGAGATTTTTTATGCTGAGGATGACGATGATGAAGATGATACAGTAATGGGAGACTCTGTGGTTAGGTTGTTTGAATTTTGAGATTTTTTATGCTGAAGATGAGGATGATGAAGATGATAGGGTAAAGAGAGACTCTATGGTCGGGTTGTTTGTGCTCCTACTTTCATAATATATCCCAGCATCGATCAGGCCCCAGAGACACAGTGTTGGTCAGGAAATTTGAGCAACGCTCTCACAGACATGGTCAGGAGTTAATGAAACTCAATTGTGTGGTGCCAGTCTTTCCAGCTGAGCCAAAATCCCACAATGGTTCTGTTAGGAATTGACACTTTGTTGAATTCATGATGAACACTGCTCACACTATGATCACCATGGAGAAAAGATTGGACTTATGGAGGTTAATCAATAATTTGCTCTTTTTTTCCAAACATTACAGCCTTCACTTATACAGACCTGTTTATGTGTGGATGATTTTTCCATATTTAGCATGGAAAAATCTACCAAATACAGAAATACAATATCGCTGAATGAAATGTGTAAAAGGGCTTGTCAAAATGTGGAGGAAAATCTGCATACTTGAGAATCGATTTCAGTTTGGCAGCTCATCAGCCCCTGATTTCAAAACTCAATAATGTCAGTTGTTTATCCCCCACCCCCCCAAAAAAAAAATTGCACACACTTATTGTTTTGTCTGTCTGTGTGCTGCGATCCTGATTTGGCACAACGATTCAGTGAAACTCGACAGTCATGTTTATTACTGCTCAAACAGCGGACACTTTCACAGCAATTCACGAGGATTAAGACAAAAATATTACCAAATTTAGGAACTGAGTTGACCAGTCCAACATTTTTGCCTTCCTCAATATGACAAAGCTTCTTTGGTCTGTAACATCACAGTCAATTTGATGAGGCTTCATGATAAACTCACAAACTTCGAGAGTCCAAATATCGGAAAGTTTTTCAGCTTGATTAAGTTGGCATCATCAGTGTCGATCTCTGAACATTTTTGCACAGAATGAAAATGTTTCGGTAAGACTTGATGAAACACATCTGTGTCATCCTCACAATTTACATTTCAAAAATAAAGAGCAGTTTGCGTGACATTAATGCTGAAAGTGCTGCTTTTGGCTCTCAAAAAAACTTCTGTGTCCGCCATTGGAACTGACCAATCAATACAGTTTTGTGCCACTTTCAATACAGTTTTGTGCCAGTTTCTGTAACACTGTTGAAATGTGGATGCAGTCTGTGTGTGTGTTGTGGCATCCCTCTGTCTCGAGAGACAAAGATGTTGTGCTGTGGATTAGTCAGTTGTGGGGTTGCAGTACCTACTGTGGCTGAAGAGCCCGATCTTTGAGCTGCAGACTCTGTTGCAGTTGCTGCAGATGAAGTCTCAGTCATGAGTGTCTGTTGGTGCTGATGCAATTCTTTGCCACCTACGGCGCCTCTGTTCTTCCCACTTGGCTCCTGTCCTCTGCTGTGCTTGTTCGTTGCCAGCCTTGATGGCGGACAGCCAGCTGACCCAGTCTGAAGCTGCTGTCTCCAGGTCTGCTGGGTCGAGGCTGCCTGCCCTTATGTCACGCTTGCATACATCTTTGTATTGTAGGGCAGGCTGTCCTGTGGGTCTGGAGCCTGTTGCCAGCTCGCCATACAGCATGTCCATTGGTATGTGACTGTCATCCATGTGGCTGATGTGGCCAAGCCAGCGCAGGCGTCTCTGTGTCAGCATGGCGAACATGCTAGGCATTCCCACTTGGGCCAGTATGTCCTTGTTGGTGATGTGGTCCTGCCAAGGGAGGCTCAGCAGTCTTCTGAGGCAGCACAGGTGGAAGGCGTTCAGTCTGCGTTCTTGTCAAGAGTACAGGGTCCATGCTTCGCTCCCATAGAGAAGAGTGCTCAGTATGCAGGCTTGGTACACTTTCATCTTGGTGTTTGATGTTAGCATGGTGTTGTCCCAGACTCTCTTCGCTCGACAGGCCATTTCAGTTGCTGCCTTGCTGATCCGCATGTTCAGCTTGGTGTCCAGATAGAGGTTGCTGGAGATGGTGGAGCCTAAGTAAGTGAAGTTGTTGACCACTTCGAGGGTGTGATTGCTAATGGAGATGCGGGGAGTGCTGCTGACCTCTTGGCCCGTGATGTTTGTTTTCTTCAAGCCGATAGTGAGGCCAAACTCAGTGCAGTCATCAGCAAAGCAGGTGATGAACTGTTGTAGTGCTTCCTCAGGGTGGGCAGTGAGGGCGTTGTCATCTGCAAAGAGCACTTTCTGCATCTTCGTCTTTGCTCAGAGGCATGCAAGATTGAAGAGGCTTCCGTCACTCCTAGTGTGGAGGAAGATGCTGTCTTCAGACTGTCGGAAGGCATAGCACGGCAGCAGGGAGAAGAAGATGCTGAAGTGTGTTGGAGCGAGCATGCACCCTTGTTTGACACTGCTCTCGATTGGGAAGGGGTCCAGTGATGAACTGTCATATAGGACAGTGCCATTCAAGTTGTCATGGAAGGATGTGATCATCTTCAGGATCTTTGGGGGGGGGGGGGGGGACATCCAATCCAGTGTAGTAGGTGAAAAGGCCTGACCTACTGACCAAGTTGAACGCCTTGGTCAGGTCGTTGAAGGGTCTTCTGTGCTCGCGGCACTTCTCTTGTAGCTGCGTCAGGGAGAATATCACGTCGATCGTTGACCTTGCAGCTCTGAAGTCGCACTGTGCCTCAGGGTACACTTGTATGGCAAGTAGCTGCAGGGATGGCTGTATTCCTGGTGTCGTCAACTTGCTGAAGGTCGTCGTCAGAAAGGCCAGGACACATCGTTCTGACATTCTAGGTTGCCAGCCACAAGGCTGGTAGTTTGAATTTCTTTTTCCTTTTATTGCCTGGTGCAGGGTTTACAGTCTGCTCTTCGGTCTTCCCCTAAGCTCAAAGCACCCATTGAAGCAGGCAGACTGTGGTGGGTCAGCACTTTATTGGCTTGGGGCTGCCCAGCTTGAGGCGGCGTTAGATGACCAGTGGAATGCAATGTTCCCTCCCTCTGTCGGAGACAACCCATAGCGCCCGAGCTTATGCCAATACACTCTGGGCTTGTAACTCGTAACTGCGGTCTCCCGTGTTGTTTATGTGGCTGGGATAGCGGCACTGAAGTGACCTGTCCAGGGTACATGCTTGGGCGAAGTGTGTGGAGATCCTGGGGTGCCCAATCACCAGAATCCCCTCTCAGCTTTGCTGACAGGATCTACCAGAAAGGACAAGCCAGTACAGTATGGTGCCAGCACAGCAAGCCCTATGTAGTGCCACCTTAAAGCGACACACGTCAACTGGGACCTTACGGACTCAGGCCAAACTACAAGGGACTCAGAGGAAGTCTGGTCCCAAGACACGTGGCATGCAGGCTCACCGGCGTGTGGATACGCCCTGGTGCCCATGAACTAGACTTCCAGCTATGGGTCAGATAGCTTCACTGCCATGTGGATATCTCGAAAGAGACAAAGGCTAAGGGAGTAAACCCTGAAAGAAAATCCGGATTGGAGCCCCTAAGGCGGTTGGTCGACACACCGTGACACCTTCGGCGACTCTGCAGCTGTGCTGGTTCGTGTGTATGGTTGGAACAATGTGACTGGTCCTGATCCCTATACAGGCTTGCATGTTTTGTCTAGTTTCTGTTATTATTATCATTATTGTTATCATCACTAATATTGTTATTAAAAATGCATAATCATTTAATTTTTTTTTTCAAATCTATCTTCAGCCTCCCTTCTCCCCTCCACCATGCTCCTTACCCCAGCAGTCCTCCTTAGTAACTACAACTTAGGTTTGGACCAACGTTTGAACGAAAACTGAGCTGCAACTCTTCTACTCATATTTAATAACTATAATAATAACTGAAAAATAAGATATCACACTGTTTTCATAGCAATTGTCACTTAAGAAGGAAAAGGAAAGAAAATTTTAGTCTAGAAATATGCTGAAATTTTGTAAAACATAAGTTCTCACAACAAATAGAGAGTGATAACATTTAGTTAATTTGGACAGATAACATAGGAGTAACAGGTCTGACTGTTGATACAGTGTTTACAGAACTGACAGTTTACCCCTATTAAATTGAACGTTTGGACACATACAAGCAATTTTTGTTTACTATGATGATCAGTTTAGTTCAGAGGTGCAAAGTGTTCACAAGATGAAAATGATTATGAGTGTTAATATACATACTTCCTGAATAAGTGAGGGGCTTGGAACATTATCAAAACAAGGAAAAATAGAAACAGAAAACCAGTGGAAAGTTGTAAAGGTATTTGACTTGACAAAAAAGATGCAAAGGTATCCAGTTGCTAAAAGTTATTGGTAAGGACTTTTCCTTTGGAATGAAAATGACATGATTTTACACCAAGGAAAAAGTGTTGTATTCAAACACTGGTTCTTCTTTAAGAGACTGAAAACCAGTGTCATGAACACTTAATAGCTGCGGAAAAGGTAAACGAGTCTGCTTATGTATTCATACATTTACTATCTGAGAGGCTGCCAATACTCAGTGATATTGTAGAAGCTGGAGAGACAAGCAAGGGAATGGGTATGGGAAGAGAATTTATGGATCAAGACAAATGTCACAGCATTGCATGTTTTATATTGCAGTATATGATGAGACCATGAACAGTGCAGTTTTCTGGAACACCAACAGGACTACACAGGAGAATGGCATCACAACCATTTGGTCTTTGGACTTCACCAGTGGGTGTGATGCTTACATCAGTTCTCCATTTAGCCTACCAGCTGCTTCTCTCCAGTTGACCATGCCTATGTCTGCTGTTTTATTTTCAATGTTCTACATATAGCTTTTAATCCTAGCCCGTTTCTGAAATCATACGTCTGTTGGAGAAAAAATCTAGGTGATATTATCAGGTCATTTGTTGACACTAGATTGCAGCTTGATATGTTGAGCCAGTGCAATGTATGAATGGTCCAGGTATTAGAAGGCAACTTGGTAGGCTGTGGATGAAAAGAAGTCTGTGGCCAGTCCATCTATTGACATCAGAGGGCATTTGGCTGTGGTTGACAATGCAGATGTGGTCTGTCCACCTCTAATCAGGAGGAAACGTGGTAGGCCGTAGGGAACAGTGCAGTGCAAGCTATTTATCCATCTGTTGTTATTGTCAGAGGCAACTGCTTAGGCTGTGGATGACAAAGCAGCACATGCAGTTCGTCCATCTGTTATCATCAGAACACAATGGGCAGGCTGCCAGTGACTGCAGTGTGTGACCAGTCCATTTGTTATCATCAGAAGGCAACTGGGTAGGCTGCAGATGATGGTATATGCTCAGGGGGCAGCCATTTCCGCCTTTGCTGTTAGATATCTTGCGTGATGGGTTGTTTGTCCTCACATGCAGTTTATCATTACAGGATAACCTTAGGGGTCTTGAGAAACATCTGCCTCTGAAAACTTGTGACTGACGTTCTTCATCAGCCAAAAATGAGCTGTAAGGCTTGGATCAGTCTGAGCTTAGTGTTCATGTTGATGTTTTCTGCATATTTCTGCATTATTTTTGAGTGTGGCAGTAGGTGGCCTCAAAAAGTCCCGGCCATCATGTGCACTTCCGTGTCTCCACATACCATGGTATTCTGTTAAACTTCTTGCAGAATTACTGCTGTGATGTATATAGATGTTTGAAGTGAACTGCCCCCATGCCAGAAGATTTGTGTTTATTTACAGTATTGTACATAGAGGCACTTAATGTTTTAGGACTGTGTGAGAAATAATCTATGTTATAAAGATGGTGTGAGAATATTACTGGGATTATATGAAAACTGCATTTAGGGAACATTGCATTTAGAGAAAATTAAAGATAAAGGGAATACAATAGTAATAGTTCAAGAGACATGAGATGAAACCTGAACTGTATAAAATCAAGTGCAACCAGGAAACTAGGAAAGTTAAGGATAGTGACAGATCAGTTTGTCAACACAGGATTACATTACAAATAGAGAAAATGGCACAAAGAAGGCTGAGGCAGGGGGGAAAATCTACTACACAATGTTCAAACAGATTCAACTGCATCTTTGAAAAGATGATTATTTAAATATCCATTCTTATTTTTTTGGATTTGGAAGTTTAAAAGGGCAGACGATAGAAGAGGAAATGGAAGCAAATTAACATGAAATTGATCACATTGTCTTGCCTCCTTTGCTTTACCAGTACAGGTGCTGTCTTTCTAGCTATTGATATAAAATAATAACCATGGATGCCAATTTAATTTGTGAGAAAAAATTGGCTTCACACATGCAGTGAATTGGAAGCAATCTGATGCATTTAGCACACTTGGCATGTTTTGATTTTTTATACTTGCTCAGTCTTTCAAAAACACATCTATACACACATGCATTGTGCATTTCAGTTTATCCCCTTGATTACTCACACAAGCAGACTATTATATGGACAACAAACACCATGCACAATAACTATTATATGGACAACAAACACCATGCACAATAATTACTTTGTATCACCAACATTCTCTGTTCAACACACCAGATGGCTTGTCAGATTAATCTGTGACTTACTTAAATATTATGCATTTATGAGTGTGTTTATGTGTGCATATTTACATGCATTTATATGCCCTTTCATTTGCATGTGCATGTGAATGATCATACACTACATGGGGTTATGTTCGTACAACTGTGCGGGTGTCGGTCAGTGTACATTTGGATATTTTGACATGGCGTAAAGTGTGTCTGGGAGTGTGTGAAACAGATAGTCTAAATGAACATTAACTGTTCCAGTGGGAAAATAAAGGTTGCTGAAAACATCATTGGGTTCATTGTTTCAAAATTTACATTTACATCATATATAAACACACAATCTTCGTTCATGCAGGCGTTTTTTCCCCCCTCCTCTGTTTTTTCTTTTTATTTCGTTTGTGTGAAGTAAGGAAAGAGGAATTAAAAAGTAAGATAATAAAAGCTTATCACAGTGAGCTTTAGGAGTTGTTAGAAATTGAGGTATAAGCCCACTTTCACAACAAATCAAATCTTTCCCATTGAGGCAGTAGACAATAGATAGTGTGTGTGTGTTTAGTGAGCACTTGCCCATTGAGGTAATGGATACCTGCACAAATGTGTTGTATGCTTATATGAACACACACACACACACACACACACACACACACACATATATATATAGAGAGAGAGAGGCATACACATATGTCTATATATATGTGAACTATTGACCGTGCATATGTGTTAGTGTGTGTGGCACCAAGTACACACAGTTCATCATACAACAACATTTTTACAACTCTGTATTTGCCATTGGACGTACACAAATAAATAAACTGTAAAGAACTGTACACAATAGGTTTACACATAAAGGCGTAAATGTCCTGTACAATGTCCTTTGTGGAAGTTGTTAAGGTTTGAACTAATCCCTCTCCCCCCCACCCACCCCCCACCCCCAAATCATCCCCCTGCCCCACTCCACCCCTACCTCCCAAAAATCAATCATCAAACCACACTGGAATATAATAATGCAGGAATATATTAACGCAGATCGGTCAGTAATGGATTGGACCAGTTCAAGCACATCCATAAAGGCTCGTGGATCACCGAGTGTTGCATCAGTTTACTCTGATATACCATGGAGATGAACAAAGCCAAAATGACTCTGAATGCATGTCTTGGTGATTCATACACATTAAGTTCATAGACTGTTCATGTACTGTGGAAAGTGAGTAATACTGTGACTGAACAAATCATGGATCTGTCTTGAGATCTGGATCCACACCAGAATTTAAAAGGTTCATTCATGGGTTACTTTCTACCGACTGTTGTGAAAATTGCTGTGGCTATTTTTATGTAATCTTGCTGACAGAAAAACAGACGTGTGTGAAAACATAATCTCTTTGCAGGGGATAAAGCAACTTGCAACATGCAAGCTAATGTCAAAATTTGCTGATTTGTTTCTTCTCTCCACTAAACAAAAGGAAACCAACACATAGGACAGAGTTGGCTGGAGTATCCTGACAAAATGTTATTTCTTCATACTTACCTGTCCAACCAAATGCCTTATCTCCACTTGACATGGAACATGCTATACATCGGGAATCTCTCTACAAAAAATCGAAACGGAGAGCGGGAAGCTAACTCTACCCAACGTACAGGAATACATGAGTAGTCTTCCCTGGCTGACATGTAATCAGCTTGCTCCCAACAACATAATTCAGTTTTCTCCTTTTCATTGACGAAGAAGCATGATCTTATTTTCATTTGAGGGCTCCAGTATGGATCTTCAGAAGCATTCCTTCGACTCGATCTTTTCCTTGCAGGAAGAGAAAACACCTTCTTGCACCGATAATTCAAGAGAATTGCTATGACTAGCCTCTGCTCTTCAGTCGCCTTCTTTACAGAGTTTCTTGGTGCAGCCCAACTTTCCAGTGTCTCTACGCCATGAGCCTACAGATTTTGCCTATAGACTGTTGACGACCGGTGTCTGCACTTGACAGACATGAGACCTGTGTCATGTGTACTGGCTACTCACCTTTTACTTCATGTGGTTCTTTTGAGGATTGGCCAACCTCTACATAGCACTCGGTATTTGGTCTTCATTCTGATGGTCACCCAGTTTCGGCGAGGTTAGCGACTGACGCTCCTTGCTTCATCGCTTCAGTTTTGGTCCCAGGCACAGCGGCTCCAAGTGGGGTTACTGCTGTGATTGGGCATTCCTCAGGTAGCATAACTCATTCCCTACTGGCCAATATGAAATTCAAATTCCTCTTTATACTGGGCGTTTGTACACATTTTTCTAAAAATCATTAAAAAATTACACTACAAAAAAAACCTTGAAATTTGGACACATGGTTGCTGTGTGATTGAACAGGGTCAGCACAAAGTTTCAAAACTATAGCATATACCATGCTCATTTTGTAGCCGGATGAAGAGGTTATTTTGATGTTTTGTGAAACTCAAGATAGTTACACAGGCATATAAGTGAAATTTCCTGTTCTTGAAAAAAAAAAAGCCCATTTTCATCATAAATCACTTTGAGAAACCCAGTAGAGTGTAAAAGATAGTTTCTTGCCCATTTCTTTACTAAGCAAAAGAACTAAAATCAATAGAAAATGACAGAGTACTTTGTTGTTCAGCATTCTTCACGAGACTGGGTAGTTGTTTTGTATAAGAAAACAAATCATAAAAAAATAATGGCTACACACATACTAATGAAATTTTGACACATAATAACTGTGTACCTGTATAAACAAAGTACACATTTTCAAGGTTCTTCCTTATTCAATACTCTGTCAGTCACAGGAAGAAAATGGGATATCTTTCATGATGAGGTTAGTTGGAAATATAAACAGGTGTGAACCTATGCTTCTCTTGAAAAAAGAGCTTTTTCTATACAGATCTCATTTAGAATGCTGGCTGTATGACCACTTGAAAGTTTCTACATATCAAAAATGAACAAACACCAATCATATACTGTTGGCCATGAGCTGGTCACTGCGGTCCATTCCTGCCATGTTGACTATTTTGTCCTGGACAGCTTTGGGCTTCATCTTCCTGCCTGTCCTAGTGTTGACCTCCCCCACTTTAGCTGGATCCGTTTTGGTGGTGATCAAGTCAGACAAACAACAGGAACATAATCTCAGTCTCAGTAAACAACAGCGTCATGATCAAAATCTCAACTTTACTCAGTCTTCTTATCAATAAAAAAAAGAAAATGTGTCAAGTTCAGCATATTTGTCCATATGTACATGAACAGAGTTTAAAACACACACACACACACACACACACACACCACATGCACACACACAAGTACACTGACGCACACACAACACACACACACACAAAAACACGTGCACACACACACATATGATATATATGTACACACACACACACATACATTACACTCGCATCACACAAACACACACACACACACAACACCACAGAGAGAGAGAGTGAGAGAGACTGGCAGAGTAAGTAATAATGACTAAATACCTTTGTGTAAAGCGTGTGGACCTGATCTGGTCGAAAAAACCCAAGGAGGCGTGGTCAGTCATGCCTTGCAACTTCAGTCCATGCTTGCTGGCATGTGTATGGAAGTATTGATGGAAAAAAGAAAAATCTCCATGCAAGTCTCTCGCCAAGAACCAGAGAAAATATTCCCCACTTGGGTCTGTTGGTGGTTCATTTGCATATGCATTGCCTCGAGCTACGCCACCCCCACTATCTGACTCCACCCACTCCTCTCTCTGAACATCGCCATGTTCACATTACAGCCCAGTTTCACACTCTTCAAACGGGCTAAATTTGCTGTCATCATTGTGTTCAATATCTTCAAGGTTTGATCTTTCAGTTTGAACAAGTTCAACAGCTTCATGTAAGCTGTAAACACATGTTCCCTGTCTCTTTCTCATCATCGTGTTCAATATCTTCAAGGTTTGATCTTTAAGTTTGAACAAGTTCAACAGCTTCACGCAAGCTGTAAACACGTGTTCCCTGTCTCTGTGGTCAGCGAACACATCATGGTGTGGCCCGCGCAGCGTTGAAAGTTTGCTCCATGATGATGAGCCTATCACATGGCATGCTTTGGTTACCATGACTCTGATTGACGTTCACTCTAAAAATATACTAATACACGATCCGCTATAGCGGATGTCAGAGAGAAAGCGTTGTGCGCAGGACGTCCGCTACAGCGGACGTCAGAGTGGCGTGAAATAAGCAAGGAGAACAGGTTGCACTCTGACCAGATGAAAGCTAGGCTTGGTATAAATGCAAGTGTACGGGAGACTGACGAGCGAGAGGAATTGGAAAAGGATAACAGGATATGGATGAGTATTATGATGATGTTGAGATTTCTGCTACCTCTGAGTATGCATTAGCGAGGTTAGCGAATGTTCATGGATTTCAAGAATTCTTTCCAATGCTTGTTTGGATGTTCCTGTTCCTGGTTTTCGAACGTACAGAGTAGTTCCTCCTTTACAGAGGAGACCGGCACTGAGGATTCTGATTCGTTACCTTGTGCCTCAAAAAAAAGAAGGTTGGACGGTATCGAGACATGTTCAACGATTTCCTTCTCGACTCCAGTTCTGCTCATTTCGTGTTCCGACGATAAAGTTGTTTACCTGGAAAACATCCCGGGTGTCAGAGACACAGGTCTATTTTCACTAGAGCTCTTGCTATTTCTTATTTTAATTCACCCTCACCTCATCCCGCTGTTTCGAGTTTAACCCTCCTTTTCTGATATCCATAAATAAAATATGAAAAAGAACTTAACAAAATGTGGAGGAGAATCTGCCTATATGTGAATCGATCGGGATTCAGCACATCATCAGCCTTCAAATGGGTCAGTTGTTTATTGCCAAACAAATTTCAGACATTTGTTTTTTAGTCATCTGTGGAGCTTGACTTGTCATGGTCATTCAGCGGGATTTGACAGTCGTGTTTATGCCGTTCAAACTAAGGACAACTATGGACACAGGAATTCACAAGAACAAAGATCTCCTTTTGGTACCGAGTTGTATGGAATTTGGTTTATGGCGAACCTATATATTTGTGGGGATAAACATATGTCTTATTTTAAACACTGTGGACGGCTTTTTTGAGAATAGCCTTTCCTTTGGGAATTCCCGCAGTGATGTCCTTGGTCGTAACGTTGATGATTTCAGCAAGTTTTCTTCTTCTGAATATTCTTCTCTTTTGGCATCCATTTTTCTTGGTCACAATTTCATTTGTATAAATAATAATTTATGATTATATCAGATATTGAGGAAGGACCATGGAGTTTTGACTTTGGTTGAGACTTCTGCCTTTCAGCCGTTTAGGAATTCCCCTTCCAGCGATCTGCCGGAGTTTTGTGGGACTGTTCTCTTTTTCCCCTCATGCCTTCTGGGCCGTCTCTCTCTTTGTAGGCAGTTATCTTGTTTGACACTTGGTTACCTCCTGTGATTTTGGGACCTCAAGGATTTCCTTTTGGCTCCCCTATTAATGACCATTACAATTTGTACCAGTTCCTTATACAAAACTCATCCAAGACTGCATTCTGTCTCTTATGGTCTCTTTTTTCTAGGAAGGTGCCTTAGGGGGAGCATTCTTCCATGTTCGTCAATTTTCTTAGTCTTCCTTTCCTTGGTTCCAAGGAATTAGAAGTTAGTCCAATAACAGGCCACAGCAGGATGAAGTTAGTGTACCAGGGAATTGGCTCATCAGCCATGCCCATCTGATGCACATTCTTCCCACCTTGAATACAGTGGTATTTGGATGATACAATATCTTGCTAGGGAAATTCACATATATATCCTGAGTCTCCGATAGAAAGTCTTTTGTTCTGCTCTTAGTGAGGAGAAGGCACCGGCTTCTCTCACTTATCCCCATCTGATCAATCTGGAGATAAACAATTACAAGAAAGAAAAAAAAAAAGGAGAACGTGGACAAGGTCCCTTCTTGTAGTTTTTCCTGATGGGGACTTCATGACAGATGTCAATTTGGTACAGGTGACGGATTCAGGGCAGAAAAGATACTCTCATGGGCACAACCTCTTGTGCAGTCTATTGTCGCTGCCCCTTGCAGCTTCCAGACAATGATCAATCTGGTCTGGGCATCAAAGAATACATTCCTTTGGTTGCTTCCATCTGTTCCCACTCGGTAGCCACAAAGCAACGTCTTGTCTTAGATGACCTTTCGGATGTTCCTGGCCTCCTCTGTGCTTTGGCCATTCAGCCTTAGCTTTATCTGATTTTGTTGTTGATGTCTGGTGTCCTTTACAACCCCCTCCATTGTCCCTGGAGTGCTATGGTCTTTGGGAGGATGAGAGCTCTGAGTACATAAACTAGAGATGTAGGCAGTAATACTAGCCCTGCATGATTCGTCTTAAGTCTTGAGGAACAAGACCGACCTTCAGGTGTCTCCCCAGTTGAGGCTGCGGTTGGAGACATTACTCATTTCATGGAGGACTTACAGATCTCAGAAAGGAAAGCCAGCACATTGAGGGGCTTCAGATCTGCTATTGTAAAGACCTTTCAACTTATGGGCAGAGATATTGACATCAGCCACGATTGCTTTCTGTCCGATCTGTTTGTTGAACTGGGGTCCCCTAGACTAAGCAGGTGTCCTAAATGGAGCCTTTCATTAGTCCTGGAGTATCTGGTCTCGGAATCAATCACGGAATACTCTCAGTGAGGTTCATGCCCTTTCCAGGGGCCCAATGTCCCTGAAGTGGCATGATGACGGCTCATTTAACTTGCCCACATGCCCTACCTTTCTAGCCTGAAGAGTGGCCTCTGACAATTGCCCTGCCTCCACTATCCCCATCATCTTGTACTAGGCATAGATGTTGGAAGGTGGAGCAGATGAACTGTCTTGTCAGACCATACCTTCCTTCAGAGGACCAAGTCAGACTCCTGTGACTTTCGCCTTTGGTGTGGCAGACTGGGTGCAACTGTAAGAACCCAGAGATAAGCTCTTAGCTTAGAAAGGTCATCCGCCAGGCTTATAATGTGGCCAAAAACCCTTCCCCCAGAGAAGATATCAGGGCACAAGAAGTCCGGGCTGTCTTCACCAGTTTTGCCCTACGGCAGAATCTTGCGATGCCTGACACAGTGACATATGTCAGGCAGTCAGTCAGAAATCCATGACCGCTTTTGGCAGTTTCTGTCTCAGAGATATAGCTGAGTGTGACGAGTCACTTGACAAGTCCACCTGATCGGTCCCACACCCCATCTTGTACAAACTGTACAAATGCAAAAGGCAGAATAGATTTCAAATCTATGCCCACTTTCCCCTCTCAACCCTCCCTCACTCCCAAATATGGTGGCATGACACGGCGAAAAATTTACATCACGTCCAACAATGCTGCCTGTCTCAACCCCCCCCCCCCCCCTCCCCGCGGCTATCTTCACTCCCCCCCCCCCCCCCCATCACTTGACACAAAGGCACCAGGCCTTCTTCACCCCCCCCACCCCCCCTCTTAGAACGGCATGGGCCGCCCAGCTTAACTCTGTATGTTACAAGGAAGGTTTACATCATACTGTGGAGAAGTCACCCGTTTTCCCCCTTTCCTGCTCTCTCTCTCTTGCCTATCTACTTCACTTGTGACCAACTAATGGTCAGCACACTACAGAGAACCCTCTCCCTCTCTCACCCCCTCCTCTATTAAACCCTCCCCTCCCCTCCATATCCACTATGCACACGGCTGGCAGATTATGCCAGTCTGATCACCCATGCTCGGCTAATTTGTATGCGCTCTTCTACTGCATGCATGAATTATCATACATTGATCTAGGTGCTGCAGGCACCGGTATAGTTCAACCATCTGCAGTTGGACCAATCCACAGTAAGGGGTAAGGAATGACGGGCAATCCTTCTCCCTTTGTCTCATCTAGATTGACACCCAGTCAGCCAGATCGGAAATCTAATTTGACAGTTTAGAATACATATAGGAGACACATAGTCTCTGACATTCACTGTTCCTCAGACCAGCTGTAACTAAGTAACAAGACAGACTGCCAGGACAGGAGGCATGGTAATCTCTTCCACCCTTTGACTCGGTCTTGAGTTATGATTCATCCCAGAAAATGTAAGTTGAAACTGTTTTACATTTTGAATCTATTCATTGATTATATGTATGCCATGTAGTCTATCAGTATAACTTTGTGCTAATACTTGGCACCATTTATCAAAATGATGAATGATTGTTCTGTGTTTGCTTGCCACCATGTGGTAAAAGCTATCACCATGTGGTTATGATTCTTTGTTAACAATCTGACCACTATTCTTTGTGTTCAACCTGACTTTTGCCAGTATGCAATTCTATCCGTTAACACTCTTGACAAGCATGTGCCTGCTAGCGCTCGACCGGAAATCACACTGCCAAAAGGCTGAGCGCCTGCCAGTGCCTGGTAAAACACGTGGCAACAATGGGCGCTGCCATGTTTCTCGTAGAAAAGGAAATCTCGCGAGAACGTGACTTCCTTTTTCCTTTTTACAATCCACTTCCGTTTGCAACAAACCGCGACTTGTTACATGCCGTAGTTCTTGAGTTATGATTTTTAAACTTTTGTGGTCGAAGTGCTGTTTTCACCATGGCTAACCTTGATTTCTGGCATTCTATCATGGGATTTAGTGATGAAGATGAGCTGATTTGTAGGATTTACGGCATAAGACTTAGTGAAAGTGCAGGGTAATGAAGCTGAGAGTGACCTTGATTTCGATTGGGATGACGCTATAGATATGATAAACAATTCATAAGAAAGTTCTGAAGAAGAAGATTTTTTTCCCCAGAATAAGTGGCTCATGTGACATTCTTCAAACTTATCATATAGCAACATATACATTTGTAGGAATTTTAAAAACTGTTTTCATTTCATTATTTCCTTTCTTCTCTTTTAAATTAATTTTAAAAATGGGTAACCATGTTCAAATTACGGAGTTACTTCTCTTGCCGTAGGTTTTCGGCGTAAGTAAGCGCAGGTAAATGCATACTGAAGAGGGTTAAGATGACAATGATAAGCTTAGATCAGAAAAACAGTATGTCTGTACTAGGTGAAAACTGCTAAGTTGATTTATTAGTACTGGTGATTGTTGGAATGTTTTGTAGTGTAGGACTTGGGCTAAGTGTATTCCAAGTTAATGTAATTTAACTCATAAGAAACATGGAAGAGTTATTTGACTGAAAACTGTTTAGCTTTGTATTACTGTCTCCTACCCTTTTGTAGGCTCACTCAGCCTCTAAACAAAAGTGGAGATTGATAATTATGGTAGAAACTCTGCAACAGAGCAGTCATTTGCTGGCTGAGTTCTCACACCTCTTCTGAGAGAGAGAGGACCAATGTGTGAACTCGACAAGCCAGACTCTCAGATACTTAACTACAGACCAGGTTCTCTTTATCACAGACCTTGGACCATGGCTACCCCAGAAACCGGGGCTATGCCATACGCTGTGGCTACGACATAAATCGGGGTTAAGCGACAAATACTGGGCAAAACCGGTTGTGATGACACACCACAGCCCAGCTCTACAGCAACAGGTCTACATTGCAGGATCAGTCACCAGCCACAAGAGAGAGATCAACTATCCTCTCCAACTCAAGATAAGGCTGTTAATCCAAGTGGACTTCAGTTCAACTCAACTCCTTCAGAACTGTCCCTCACTTAATGATGAAACAGTGGGAACTAAAACTCAACCTATAGAACAGACGTGTATATACTTACCCATGTGTAAGCAAGTAAAGTTGACATGTGAAATTGCAATTAACTTGTGTCAGTTCTCAGTTGTTCAACCAGTGTTGAATGTTTGAACTTCTCCCTAGTTCTGTCTCTCAGAGCTACAAGTACTTTTAAGAGTACAAGCCTAAGGAAACTTATCTCAGAGCCACTTGAGTATTTTAACAGTCCCGGGAACAAATATAAATTTCTTTCGATGACTAGTACCGGAAAGTTGCTCCTTCCACCACTAGTTAGAGAGAGGGTGGCGGTGAAATTGTAATATAACTCTCATAGAGAAAATATTCCAAGTCCTTCCCCTAGAGGACCCACCGACCACTCCCAACTCTTGTCACACTGAGGACATCAGGGCTTTGGACTGTATGGGAGGAGTAGTCGTAGCTAGCAAAGTCACTTTTCCAAAGTAACAGTTTCCCTTTTCACTCTTTGGATAACTAAAGAGGAAGTGTTTCAAGAGAGTGAAACCAATCCTCCTGTATCATATTTTGTTAGTACGGAACCTGCCGAAGTTCACTGTGACAGCTGTAAATAGGGCCATTGGGGGCTGTGACAGTATAAAGAGACTCACAGTTACTGTACCTAAAAGCCCATATCTGAGTGTTGCTGGTTCACTCATGGACTCAATTCAGCAGGACCCCATCACTCGGCAAGAAGGCCCTAAGGTTGAATCGTATGTGTGCAGCATCACCCACATAAACGCCTGGTTACTTGTTCGATCTTGTCGCCTTAAAAGAAAAGGGGGAAATTTGGGCATCGGAACTTGGCTAGGACCAGGGAATGGGTTTATGCACTTAAAGCATCAAAGAATGGGATGATTAACCCGTTCCCTGCCTGGAACGAGTGCCTCTCGTGGTGAAAACCAAAATTCACTACACCCGTACCGAGTGTGTCTCGGGGTAACTTCATCACGGAAAGAGGAAAAATCTAAATGGGAGACGACTGTCTAAAATGTTTTCACCTCTTCTACTGATGTCAAAGAAAGAGTTCTTTCCCTTCGAGTGACCTTCCAGTGACCATTATGATATGCAAATTGCGAGTTGAGAGGTAACAGCTGATTACTATATTCAAGATGGCAGCTCAACCTAGCACTTCGTCGATGCATCCTGTTGTGAAGCGTTACACTGCGCTTGATGTTTTAGATGACGTTCTAAATTATCAAGATAGTGTGAAGAAGACCTTTGAGGATCGGATCCTGATACTGGCGATGAGGAGGAGATGGATGGGAATCAGCACCATCCACTTTTATTGGAGATAAATGGTGATGACGTGGCTTCATTGTTTGTTGCACATGCCAGCAGTGATGAAACGCTGTTAGCAAGGGTGACGAAGCGGAAATAGCTGAACCCGTGCCATCAACGAGCACTGCACCCCCTCATTTCATGACGGGAGGAGTCGTGGACGTGGTAGAGGCTCAGGACGACGCCGAGGGTCCCGTGGAAGCGGCCGGGGGCGTGACATGGGGCGTGGTCAGCAACAGCTGATCAAAGAATGGCATGAAGCTGATGCACTTGTTTTCACTGGGAATCCTGGTCGGAAAGTCAGCTGTTCCAGTCTTCAGTTCCTTCTTGACCAGAAACCGGATTCAGGCAAGTAGCTCTATTTTTCTTTTTTTTCCTTTTTCTTTTTTTTTTTTGTTTGTTACTATTTGATTCTTCATTCCTCCACTATTTATTTTCTATATTTCTCTTCTTTGCCCTATTTCCTAGTGAAATCACAAAATTATGGCAAATAATGACTGTATGCATAGGTTGGACTCCGAGAGTGTGCATGTGTGTGCGCACATGTGTGCATAAGCATTATTTATTTCTGTATGCAAGTTTTCCATGCAAGTTTGTTCATTTTGTGAAACACAGAAGCACTCATCCACAGCAGATTTTTTTGTACCATTGTGGTGTTTTTATATTCATGTGTGTGTGATACTGTTAGTGTGTGTTTGTGTATATGTAAACGTGTGTGTGTGTGTAGGCTGTTTGTGTGTATGGTGTGTGTGTGTGTGCCCAATTGTGGGTCTGCTTACTTATCTTGAAACTTTTATTCTGTATTTCAGATTCTTCTTCAGTTTCTGCAATTCAGCGACAATGCAGCCATGCCAGGTGAAGGTGATCCAGGGTACAAACGGCTCTATAAGATTCGACCCATTCTGGATCATCTGCATGAAAAGTTCCAGGAAAATTATTTTTCCATTCTACAGTGGGTTTTTTTTCTCACCTGTGCGTGTATTATTTTGTCCATGCTGTGACCAGACCGAGTGCCATCAGTGAAAAAAGACCAAGTGGAGTATAGAGTGAATCCCCATGTGTGTTTCTTTGAACCACGATTTGGACAGACAAAAAAAAAAAACACCATCCCCTAAAATTATGAAGCAGGGAATGCAGAAAACCTGAGGATTAGTTCATTACGTCCAAGCCTATGAAGTTTAGTACGGCAAGTGCTGGATTCCTCTATAGAACAGCATGGCAGGGATGCGAGTACAATAACAAATGGATACCATGTGCAATAACAAATGGATACCATGTGTGTGTGTGTGTGTGAGCGGGGGATTGTTTATTTTTTCTTCAGACTTTTTTTTTTCCATAGTTCTCATTTTGTACATTTACCAATGTGTATTATACTATAACAATTTTGAACACACTGTGTACTTACAGTGATGTTGAGTAAACACTAACTGAAGTTTTTGTCATTGTTTTACAGGTTTTATGTGTTGTAACGTGGGTATGTTTTCAGAAACTGTTCTTTTTTTTTTGTAAAATAACAGTATGAATCCCAGATGTTTATAATGTTGTTGAGCAAACACCAAAAGGTATTATTGCTGTGTTTAGTGGGCTTTTATGTGCTGAATTGTTCTAAAACTCTCAAATTGAAAACAAAACAAAAACTGTTTTATCATATGTTATTAGTGTGAACCATTATCATTACAAACCCTCCGGGGGTTGCAACCTTGCCGTGGTCGGAGGGCTTGCGTGGTCCTGTGATCCCTTAGGCTTTGCTGGCGGGGGCATCAATACTTGAAGATAGGCTGGTTTTTTAAAACTGCTTCTAGGCCTGAGAAGTCAAGATGCTGTCTGGCCTAAGCATAACATGGTAAGGAGTTGATGCCCCTGGTAGGGCTTCCCATGTCAGATAGGCTAAGGGTGAGGATCCTGACTAATAGTAACCCGCCTTTCTCCTTTTCTTGTTTTCTGCCTTTCTTATTTGGCTCTTTTCTATCTTCGTCTCCCCTTCAAGTCTTCTTTTCCACACTCCTTTTCTCTCTGTGGTCTTCTTAAGATCCGCCGCGTTTGCCGTGCGGTGCGACCTGTGACGGAGGGGGATGAGATCCTGGTGATTGAGAGGGCCAATGCCCTCAACACATCACTTTGGCTCGGACGTCTCCTAGACAGGAGGTACACTCTGGCCCGCGTGTACTAATTGGCTCCCCCTTCTTGGGGCTGGGTCAAGACAGGCAGTTCTCCCGCTGGCCAAGTTAACCCCTGCAGTGCTCGGCTCTCTGTTCCCGGGAGTTGAGCATGATCAGGGGGGATAGGGGTAGTGGCGTTCTGTTTGTCGTATATCTCTCCTGAAGCCTGGAAGGGGTCAAGACAGTGATTTCTTGGCCCTGGCCCCTTAGTTGGACTCCAAGGTGGGTGGGTAAGGGAGAGACGAAATATAATTAAACTAAACATGGCTTTTTCAAAAATCATCCCCCCCAAAAAAGAAGAGGAAGGCAGCAGCCCCTATTTCAGGGGATTTCGAATCGGACAGTGACTCGGATATAGAGATAAGAGAGAGGACAGGTTTCTGGGCTTCCTGGCTCGTGATAGAAGGGACGGAGCAGGAAAAGCCCATTTCAGCTCTGAGTCCTTTCGCGATCCAGAAGGGCTTCCAAGGTCTAGCGGGTGACCCTCAGTCCGTGAAAAGGCTACGGAACGGATCATTCCTCGTCCAGTGCAGGTCAAAAAAACAATCGGAACAGCTGTTGAAGGCAAAAAAGCTCGTGGACAGAGAGATTCGGGTGACTCCCCATAAGCAATTGAATTCATCCAAGGGAGTTATTCGGTGCCCGGATTTGAAAGGTGTCTCAGAAGTGGAGATCAAGACAGAACTTGCATCCCAAGGTGTGACAGAGGTGCATAGGGTGACAGTCAAAAAAGGTGCAGAAAGAGTGCCCACCAACACCCTCTTTCTGACATTCTGCAACCCTTTGTTGCCTCCGGTCATTAAAGTCGGATACCTGAATGTTCGTGTCCAACTGTATGTCCCATCCCCATTGAGGTGTTTTAAATGCCAGAAGTTTGGACATGTCAGAGACCGCTGTTCTGGGCAGGAGGTGTGTGGTATTTGTTGCAAGGCAACCCATGATGGTCCGTGTAAGGACCCGGCGCATTGTGCGAACTGCGGTGGCGACCATCCCTCCTCTTCACGCAACTGCCCTGTTTGGATTCAGGAGTCCACCATACAAAGGGTGAAAACTGAAAAAAGAATCTCGTTTTTTGAGGCCCGCAAACAGGTTGTTGGCAGTCAGACGCCAACAGCGTCTTCATATGCTTCGGCAGTAAAGAAAGTTTCGACCCGCTCAGTCTGCTGCCAGACTGATGGATTTGTTTTCTCCAAGACATTGCAAGGAAGACTTTTAAGCTCTGGTGGAAGCACGTCCACCACTTCCCGATCCAAAGTAGGTGCCCCTGGTGGAGGCAAAAAATCCGCCACCCCCCAGACTGCCCAGCAGTCAACTCCATCTGCTGCTGGGCAGATCAAAAAGCCAGCCCGTCCACCTCGACCTCCCTTGAGCAGTGCTCGTGCTGGCAAGGGAGTTCAACAGAGTGTGGAGATGGTGGAGATGACGAAACCTCCACCATCTCCAAAATCCAGGCCTTCTTCACCTGTGGGCAAATCTGCCAGCAGGTCTGAAGGCCAAACTAGTCCAGTTCAACTTTCTAATAAATTTGCTCCATTGACCGCAGACGGTGACGAGGAGATGACCTGATTTCTCTCCTATTCATCCTCTGCACCATGGACAGTACATTAATCCATTGGAATATCCGTGGCCTAAGTTCAAATTTTGAAGAGCTGCAGCTTCTGTGTCAAACTCTAAAACCTGTCGTGGCTCTTCAGGAAACTAAAATTCAAAGCCAGAAGACCTTCACTCTTTCTGGCTTTAATATCCTTTCAAAACCTGCACAACCATCCACATTGGGATTGTCGGGCGGTGTTGCCCTTCTTTTACACAAAACTTTGCTGTTTAGTCCTGTCGCTCTGACTTCCTCCCTTCAGGCTGTAGCTGCGAGAGTCACTCTCCGCAGGACTGTTACAGTTTGCTCACTGTATAACAGTATCTGCCACCTTCTGTCCCAGTTTGTCGTCAGGACCTTGTCAATCTGATCAGAGAACTTCCTCGACCTTTTTTGCTGTTGGGTGACTTTAATGGACACAATCCTCTTTGGGGTAGTGTCAGTTCATCATCCAGAGGTCTGCTTCTTGAAGATGTCCTTTCAGACTTTGATTTGTGTTGCCTGAACGACGGAGCTCCAACTTACCTCCACTCTTCCACAGGTTCACTTTCGTGTTTAGATTTGTCGATTTGTGACCCCTCGCTGGTCCTGGACTATGAGTGGTCTGTCCATGACGATCTACACGGAAGTGACCATTTCCCTGTTCTTTTAAAACCTGTATTAACTGAGAACGCTTCTGTCTCACAACATTTTAATTATAAGAAGGCCAACTGGGATCTTTTTTCAACTAATATCTCAAAAGAATTCCAGGAAATTGATTTTCTACAGAGTCCAGACCCAGCAGAATCTCTGACCACTACTGTGATAAACTGTGCTAAAACCTGTATTCCAATGTCTTCCGACAAACTCCAAATGCCCAAAACACCCTGGTTTAATTCAGACTGCCAACAAATCTCAAAAGTACGCAAACGGGCTCAGCGTTGGGAATACCTCCGACCTTCAGGTCCCAACGCTCGAGCCCATCAGAAACTCCGCGCCAAATCGAGACACACGTTCAAAATCAGTAAACGTCAGTCTTGGAGAAACTTCTGCTCCGGGCTGACATCTAAAACTTCCAAGAAAAAAGTTTGGAACGTCATTAGAAAAATCAAAGGGAAGAACACCAACCCCTCCATTCACCACCTGAAACTTGCCGATGCTCTGGTCACTGACAAACAAGCTGTTGCTAATCTGTTGGCCTCCACCATCCAACAGAACTCCTCATCTTCAAATAAATCTGCAACCTTTTTAAGAAACAAAGAAATCAGAGAGAAATCTTCATACAATTTCACATCAGACAATTCTGAAGCCTACAATCTTCCTTTTTCAATCACCGAACTAAAATTAGCTTTGCAAACCTGCACTGATTCTGCCCCTGGTCTGGATGATATTCATTATCAGGTTTTGAAACATTTTCCAGAAGGCTGTCTCCAGACCCTTCTTAAAGTATACAACCATATCTGGACCACAGGGTGCTTTCCGCCCTCCTGGCGGAAAGCCCTGATCATTCCAATTCCAAAGCCTGAAAAGGACCTTACCAACCCTTCCAACTATCGTCCAATAGCTCTGACTAGCTGCCTCTGTAAGTTGATGGAAAAGATGGTCAACTCCCGTCTGATGTGGAAGCAGGAAACCGATGGCCTTTTGGCCAGTGAACAGTGCGGTTTCCGGAAGTACCACTCGACAGTTGACCATTTAATCCGTCTGGAAACCACCATCTGCAACGCCTTTGTCAATAAGCAGCATGTGGTCGCTATCTTTTTTGATCTTGAAAAAGCATACGACACCACATGCAAATCAGGAATCCTTATGGACCTGCACAAACTTGGTCACCTGCCTCTGTTTATCCAAAACTTCCTGGCCGATCGACAGTTCCAGGTGCGTGTTGGCACCACACTCTCTGACATCCATGGGCAGGAGTTGGGTGTACCTCAGGGGAGCATCCTTTCTCCTGCCCTTTTCAGCATTAAAATTAATGACATTGTAAAATCGGTAAGCCAGGGCTCTGAGTCCTCTCTGTTCGTAGACGACTTCGCGCTGTACGCAGTGGGAGCTTCTTACCCCAGCGTACAGCGTCGACTCCAACTTTGTGTCAACAAGATCCAGCAGTGGGCCGAGGAAAACGGGTTTACCTTCTCACGTACCAAAACTCAGTCAATCCATTTTCACAATTTTCGTCAATTTTTTGTTGATCCTGAAATTCGTCTGGACAAGTCCACCATTCCAGCTGTAAAAGAAGCCAAATTCCTTGGAGTTATTTTTGATCAAAAACTCAACTTTCTCAGCCACATTAAAAATCTCAAAACCTCTTGCCAGAAAGCTCTGAATATTCTGCGGGTCGTAGCGCACACTGACTGGGGCGCTGATAAGAAAACTTTGCTGCATCTCTACAGAGCCCTGGTCCGCTCCAAACTGGACTATGGTTGTGCTGTGTACGGCTCTGCAAGACCCTCTTATCTGAAACTCTTGGATCCTATTCACCATCAAGGGCTTCGTCTCTGTCTTGGAGCATTCCGCACCACCCTGTGTACAGCCTGTACGCCGAGGCAGGTGAACCCTCACTGTCCAACCGCAGGCTGAAAATGTCTCTAAATTACTATATCAGACTGTTTTCAGAACCGCAGAATCCTGCCTATGACTGTGTCTTTGACCCCCAGTTTCAAAGCAAATTCGAAACCAACCCTAACTGTATTCCGCCGTTTGGTCTTCGTATGCAGCCTCACGCGCGGAATGCAGGTTTAGACCTAGGAGTTGTGTCGGATTTTTCCAAGTTTCCAGATCAGCCTCCGTGGACCTTTTTCACACCAGAGATTCATTTTGATCTTGCAGCCTTTCGTAAAGAGTCTACCAGCTCTCTGGCATACAAGGCCTTGTATGCTGAACTCTGTTCAAAATTCCCATCTTAGAAGAAAATTTTCACTGACGGTTCCAAGTCTGAGGATGCAGCCTATTGCCCTGGTGCTCCTTCTCAGATACTGTTAAAACATATACCTCCAGATGCTTCTGTCTATTCTGCTGAAATCACTGCTCTGGTTCTGGCGTTGAGGATAATCTCACAATCCACTAAGAGGGACTTTCTGGTTCTGTCAGACTCTCTGTCAGCTTTGGAGGCCATAGCTGGCCGCAACCTTCTGCATCCAGAACTTTTACATTTCTTTGAACTTTTTAGCAAGTTGAAAGTGGATGGTTACAACATTACTCTGGCTTGGGTTCCTGGTCATGTTGGCATCAGAGGGAACGAAATGGTTGATCGTTTAGCCAAGAATGCCACAAGAGAGAAATTGTCCAACATATATATCCCCTGCTCAGATCTGAAACCCAAAATTAATGATTATGTGAAAGACCTCTGGCAGGAGGATTGGAATACCCAGACGGATAACAAACTCTTTCAGATCCGTCCAAACCTTAAGGAGTTCCTCCCATCTACGTCTGGTGGTCGTAAAGAGGAAACGGTTCTGTGCCGGCTGCACACCAGCCATTCGTATTTTACTCATTCGTACCTTTTAAAGAGTGAAGAAGCTCCGTGGTGCATTCCATGTCATGTGCCACTCACAATGAAACATATTCTTTTAGAGTGTTGGGACTTGCACGATGTGAGACACAAACATTTTACAGCGCAGTCCATGAAGATCCTGTTCAGGGATGTCCCGCCTGACGTGATCCTTGAGTTTTTGAGAGAGATTAACATTTTTCATCTGATTTAAGATTTTACGTCAGAAAGATTTTTAACGAAGTTTCTGGTGCGTTTCTAGAAGATGTCATTTAAAGAGGTGTGTGAAAGTTTTTTTTTTTTTTTTTTTTTTTTTTTTTTAATGACTTGTGAGTTGATTTTAACGTGGTGACAGCCCTGATGTGACCCCTTGCGGTCGGCTGGGCTATAAGCAACATTATCTTATCTTATCTTATCATTACAAAAAAAAAATCAAACTAGAATGTTGTGAAATTGTAGACAAGGGTATAAGGGAGTAATTTACAAAAAATCTGACAAGTTACTCAATAAATGGATGAGTAATGTACATGTTAGTGAACATACCGTGAAAAGCATGATTATGCCCCTTTTTACCTAAAAAAATAGTACCCCCAATTATGAGCAGATTATCATCAAGAACAACATTTCTTGGGATTTATATGACTGTCATGTGTTGATGCTGATGTTGAATAATTAGTCACACCACTTTTTCATTGTTTTCACTGATTTTTTATGGTGCAATTTGTTTTTGTATACTTGAAGAAAACTTCTTTTTATAAAACCACCATTCACTATATCCCTGTCCATCCCCTAATGGCCCACAAAATTGCATTATACTTCTATAACTTCATAGCTTGGGGTATAGGGAAAGAGAAGCCATAAAGTCTAAGTCATATACCAACAAATAAATGAGCAGTGATTGAGGTGCTGAACCTACCCCAAATAGTAAAATTATGCCCCTTTTTAGTAGAATTGGGGGTACCTCCAGTAACATACAGATTGTTACACAGAGGGACATTTATAGACAACAATATGAATCCCAGGTGTTTGTAATGTTGTTGAGCAAACACCAAAAGGTGTTTTTGCTGTGTTTAGTGGGTTTTATGTGCTGAATTGTTCTAAAACTCTCAAATTGAAAACAACAAAAACTGTTTTATCATATGTTATTAGTGTGAACCATCATCATTACCAAAAAAGAAAAAAAAAATAGAATGATGTGAAATTGTAGACATGGGTATAAGGGAGTAATTTACAAAAACTAATAAATTACTCTATAAATGGATGAGTAATGTATATGTTAATGAACATACCGTGAAAAGCATGATTATGCCCCTTTTTACCTAAAAAATAGTACCCCCCAATTATGAGCAGATTATCATCAAGAAAAACCTTCCTTAGGATTTATAAGACTGTCATGTGTTAGTGCTGATGTTAAATAAATAGAAAGTCCACTTTTTCAGTGTTTTGACTGATTTTATTTGGTGCAGTGTGTTTGTGTATACTCGAAAACTGTTATTTTTGGTAAAATTTTTATAATTATGTCAATTTCTGCTTCACTAATTATCACATAATCAAGTCATTTTGACAGGATATGGTAGACAAATGTATAACAACAAAACATGCCAAAAATCAGAGAGATCTGTCAAGAAATAAGTGAGCAGTAACCATTTTATTGAACCTACCAAAAAAAAGCTAAATTTTAGCTTGGCATGCAGTTATTCAAATGTGCTATTATACTGTGGCAGTGAAGGGGTTAATGGGTTTGTAAAGAACTAAAGTGCTAGTTTATCTCTATCTTTTAATCTCCCAGGATGACTTTGCAGATTCAATGGATTCAGTCCCAGTGCAATGTCGCTCAGCCTTAAAAGACATGCAATGATAGTGACAGGGTCATTTAGCTCATAGGCTATTCATTTATAGTGACGGTGTCACAGCCTCAGAGATACGCAGTCTCACATCCAAATGCAGTGACATAGCATCACTCAGTCCAAAAAGACATGTCACAAATCAGTTTAGTCACAGTGTGGCTCTGGCCAAAAGGATATGCAGTTACAGATCCAGTCACAGTGTCACTCAGGCCAGGAGCACAAGCAGTCACAGTGACACAGCATCATTCAGACCAAAAAGACATACAGTCACAGACACAGTGCCATTCGGGTTGAAAGGAACAGATCAAGTGACAGTGACAAAGCGTCGCTCAACCCCAAAGGACATGCAATCACAGATCAAGTCACAGTGTCATTCAGGCCAAAAGGACTTGCATGCACTCACAGATCAAGTTGCAGTGACACAGCATCACACATGCAAAAACATGCAGTCACAGATGGATTCAGTTACAGTGATGCACATGCATTCACAGACGAACCGATTGTCCCATTGACAGCATGTTACTCAGTCCAGGCGTTGGACAGCGGCTCCACTTCACGTTGTTTGAGGACCTGGAACAGCTTCATGGTGTCAGAGGCCAGGGTGTTGATGCCAGATAGGTCGATCATGTTGTCAGGCACCCGCAGGTAGCGGCACTTGTTCATGTCCCGCCAAAGCCCCATCAGCCTCTCCCGATAGTCCTCCTCGGGCAGGTGCGTGGGATTTGTGTTGAACTCCACCCGCCGCCGCCTGAAGAGGGTGCTGCTGAAGGCATTTGGCCCATCCTGACCTCTGTCCTGACCCTTGGTCTTGAGTGACACAGGTCGGGTCATGGTGGTCAGAGGAGGGTTGTCTCTGAGGTACTGGTCAATGTCTTTCAGGAACTTGTTTTTCCGTCTGGTGATGACGGTTGCTCTGTACTGCTCCTCTTCCAGAAGCTCCGCTCTCCGTTCTGCAAACAGATCCTCACCCAGATCATCAACCAGATCATCCTGCAGTCCATGGAAGGAGGTGGTATGCCTTTCTGAGGTGTGTAGAGACCTAGGCGTGGTCACGGAACCTCCGTCCACTTCCTTGGCGTTCTCCTCCCGCCCCCGAGCTTCCTTTTCCATGGCCACGTGCGAGGAGAAGGGGGCATGGGAGTGGGACGTGTTGGCTCTGGAATACGAGGTGGCGGTGGAAGGCTTCCTAGATCTTGCTCCATTCCCATGTCCATGTCCACTGATTATCACACTGGATCTCTTGGACTCCTTCGAGTCTGCAGGCATTTTTTTCTGGGGCGGAAATGCAAATCCTTTCGAGTATTGCAAGTCCATGGACGACAAGGAAGAAGAAGCGACATTTTGCTGAACGTGTAGGTGGCTGGAGGAGGGTCTGGGGTCTCGGGACTCTGGCCTTCCAGCACCGCTGCCTGTACGGCTTTTGTTACCGCTTGGCGTGGTAGTCTCCATTGCTTTGGTACTGACAGATCCTTCACAATGTCCTTCTATCGCTTCACCTTTGGGAACATCTCTGTTACTTAGTGCTGTGCTTGGTCTGGATGCGCCCCCTACAGGTAAGCCTGCCGATCCAGGACGACCACCTGCAGGGGGTGCGGGCATATCAATGAAGACTCCTGTCACGGAATTGCTACGTTTGAGGGTGCCGGGGGGTGGAGGAGCTAGGCCACTGTTGGTGGTCTGACCCTGGTCGGGCAAGGTGACCCTAGGGAGGGCGCTCTTAGCGCGGAGTGGGCGGGTGGAGCTGGAGCGATGGGAGGAGTTGAGTCTCCTGGCGGCGGCGGCAATCTTGAGGGCGGAGCCCAGGCTAACTGCCGGGTACATGGGCTGCAGCTTGCCCTCTGCCTCCAGCTGCCGGAGTCTGTCACACATCCAACAAACAAATCTTACACCCGGCTGCTTTGTTTCCTGTTTGTTTGCATGTCTCTGTGGTTTTTTGTTTGTTTGTTTGTTTTTTAGCTGTGCTTGTCTCTCTGTATGACTGTCACTGTACCTCTCCAGTCTGTATGTTCATTTCTGTCAACAAAATAAATCCCCTTTATGCTATTTTCCCATTTAGTTCTGTTCTCAGTTTTAATTTCTTTCAAAGACTACCCATTTTCAACATAAACAGTGCAAAACGACAGCATGCACGAAGCATTTTCCCTTCCTTGTCTTAGTAGTTAGTAGGTTCTTCTGCTTCAAGGTAAATTCACCTCTAACTAATCAGACCTGTTCGTGTGCCATAGTTTCAGTTTCATCAAGGAGGCGTCACTGCGTGCGGACTAGTCCATATACGCTACACCACATCCGCTAAGTTTTGAGACCACACTACGCATGATTTGAAGCTGATGGATAAATGAATTAACAACAAAGATGAGACAATTGAAGAAGAGGGTCTCGTAGCTACGACTCAGCGGATGTCTGACCTATGCATTAGCCCAACGTGCTGGTCAGACCTTGAGTGCCTACCTACCATTTTGTGTGTGTAGTGGATGAACACGTGTGTGTTTGATGTGTGGGCATGGGCCCATGTGTGTGTGTGCGCGCGCGCAGGCATGTGTGCGCGTTTGTTTGTGTGCGTGTGCATATGTGTGTGTGTGTGTGTAATTTGTGGGTTTGTGTGAGCACACGTATTTGCTTATAGGCTATATGTGTACATATCTGTGTGTGTCTTTGTATGTGTGTGTGCATTTGTGCGCTTATGTGTATGCGTGTGTGTCGGTGTGGACGTGCACAACACACATGTGTATATGTGTGTGGGTAAGAGCGAGTGAACGTACGCACAGGCATTCGTATGTGTGAGTGCGTGTGTGTTGTAACTGCGTGCGTGAATGTTCAGAAGATGACTTGGGAACAAGAACAAGACCATCAATTACAGCATATAAGTGCACGCGCACTCTCGCGCGCACACACACACACATACACATAACAATAAGAACAACTGCTACCCCTCAAATACATCCCACGCGCGCACACACACACACCAACGCTTCCACACACATGTCTGTGGACTCTAATTAACACGCTGGCATTACCCCACTGATGAACACACACACACACACACACACACACACACACACACACACACACACACACACACTCACTCACTCACACACACACACACACACACACACACACACACACACACACACACAACACTTGCACACTCATGATGTCCATGGACACTAATTAACATGCTGGCATCACCCCACTGATGAACATAGCAATCATGTGCCATAGCAATCATTGATGGATGCTCTATTTCATTTTAACAAATTTTAAATGTAATTAATAGCGAACCGCCAAGAAAACGTAGACAAACGAATCACAAGTCAAAACAAAACGCGTTTCGACCCCTTAGGTCTTCAGGCAAGATGCAAAACACTCAGGACAACGAAAATGAACAAGCAATAATGTTGTCTGGTACAAAGATAGCAGGTATAGCTCATAGCCAAATGGACAGTATTAATTCACATCGGGGTAATTACGCAAGCCATGATTACGATGATTGTTCAAATGCATGCTGTTGTAAAGTATACTCCTTTTTGCTTGGCCCTTGTGACATTGAACTGGATTCCTGTTTGTTGCTTTTATTCCTCTTGTGGCACATGATGGTTTTTTATTTAATGTTTTTGACTACAAGGAAAACACCATGGATTCAGTAGGTAACAAGGCAAACATGTTAACAATTTCATCATTAAACTGTCAAGGTCTAGGGAATTATCAGAAAAGAAGAGATATATTTCATTATTTAAGAAAAAAACAATACTCTATATATTGCCTACAAGATACTCATTTTGAAAAAGATACGGAAAAGTGTATTAAAGCGGAATGGGGGTATGATTGCTTTTTCTCCTCATACAGATCTAATGCTCGAGGAGTAGCAATACTATTTAACAATAATTTCGAATTCAAAATAAATAAGGTGGAAACAGATATGCAGGGTAACTTTATCATCATATCATTTACAACAAATGAAAAGAAACTGTTGCTAGTAAGTGTTTATGGACCAAACAAAGACGACCCAGCATTCTATGAGGAACTCACAAATAAGATTAAAACGTACAAAAATAACAACGTTATTGTGGTGGGGGATTTTAATATGGTACTAGAACAGGAAATTGATTGTTACAATTATAAACACATAAATAACCCAAAAGCTAAAAAAGCAGTTGAGGATATGATACAAGATTTGTCATTAGCAGATATATGGAGAGAAAACAACCCGGATTGTAGGAGATACACATGGCGTAGACCTACCCCCTTGCAACAAAGTAGGCTAGACTTCTTCCTTCTGTCAGAATATTTAATCTGGTATTTTGAAGATGCTGACATTTTACCAGGCTATAGATCTGATCATTCACTGATTACACTAAAGCTTCAATTCGGAAAGGAGATTAAACACAAAACTCTTTGGAAATTTAATGCATCTCTACTAAAAGATAAAGAATATGTACACGGAATAAATAATCTAATAGAAGAAATAACAAAGGAATACACAGATAAAGATGAGGGGAATGATATTAATGCTAACAATAGCCAAGATGAAAACCAGTCGAACAGCTCAGACCCTAAACTAACAGTGTCTGATCGGGTCTTTCTTGACTTCTTACTAATGAAGATAAGAGAAAAATCCATCCAGTATGCCACAATTAAAAAAAGAGAATCACAATGTAAAGAAAACAGCCTTATGCAAACTATTAAAGATATTGAGAGTAAAGAACTTAAATCAGAGGAGGATTTGAAGACAATTGAAGAGAGTAATAGAGAACTGATATCACTAAGAGAAAAGGTTATGAATGGTGTACTACTAAGATCAAAAGCAAGATGGGTTGCAGATGGGGAAAAGGTTAGTATTATGGACTGTGGTGTGTCTCTATTTGACGCCAGGAGCGCAGACACAACCAGCCGTGTCTCCCTGATGAGTCCGACCCAGCGGACGAAAGGCCTCGGAGCAGGCAATACAAATATATCTGCCTTCAAAAGAGATTGCGATGGTTCCCTTATGCAGCTAGTGAAGAGTTTTCATATCTGTAACATATTTTCTTAATTTCATGTTCCCAGTTTCTCCATCTTCAAATTACCCCCCCCCCCCCCCCCCCCCCCTCCTTAAGTCCAAATCTTTGCCAAGTCATTACTATGAAGATAGTTCAGTTGTTGGCCTGCGCTTGTTTTTTCCCCCACTATTAGATTGTTCGTCTATGTATTTGTCTGACTTTATTCAAGTTTAAAAGGCTGTGCCAGTCTTGAATAAAAGTTACTCTGTGTTAGGTTTTCTTATGGGAGCAAAAAATACCCAACTTGTTTACTGTTCATCAAGACAATGTTTTCTGGAAACATGTATTCATGTCGTATAAGCAGTTCTATTATAAAATAAAACCAGAAAATGCTAGAGAACTACTTGCAGAACCAATCCTTTACAATGAACATTTTAAAATAGGAAATAAACTAATAAAACACAAAAACTGGAACAATAGAAATGTATTTAGAGTATCTGATTTGTTTCAAGCAAATGGAGATTCACTATCCCATGAGGAATTTAGAACAAAGTATAACATTGAAATAGATTTCCTATCTTATGGTGGATGTATATTATCCATTAAACGATACATCAGAGAACAAGGATTTGAGAATGAGATAAAAGATAACATTGAAGCAGAAGTCAACACAGCATTAAAGAAAATATATTCTGTAGATAAAGGTTCCAAAACTTATTACAGAATTATAGTAAAAGATAACTGGGAACCAAACTGTTGTGCAAAATGGACGGAGAAGCTGAATAGACAGATACCTTGGAAGAAATGTTTTAGAAAAATTCATCAAATTAAGGATATTAAGCTAAAATAGATGCAAATGAGAATAGTGCATCGAATAATTGCAACTAATGTAGCTCTGAAAGAAATGGGAATAGTAGAAAGTTATAACTGTAGTTTCTGTGAAGAGGAAAAAGACAGCATTGAACATATGTTCTGGAGATGCATACACGTCAATGATTTCTGGAAATCATTGCAAGAATTAATAAAAGGAAAGTGTTTAATAGCGAATAATCTGTCTCTGACTGAAAACACAATAATATTTGGAGCAGATGACAGTTCCACAACTGATACTACATTCGATCTTATAATACTGACAGCCAAATGCTACATTTTTAGCTGTAAAATAAACAAATGTAAGCCTTCAATAACAGTATTTCTAAAAATACTAAAGAGAAGATATAATCTTGAAAAATACATAGCAACTGTACAATTGAATCTGCTAAAATTTAACACTAATTGGATCAATTATGAAGTATTATTTGAAAATTGATAATCAAAATCATAAGATACCTGGATTTAATACGTGCATGAGAGGATATGTTCAGGATGTGTAGGTAATTTCATAAGGTATTCAAATATCATTGAGTGTGGTTGTAGCCTGTGGCCCGCTGCTTGTCTGGCATGGCGATACCGCGGCTGGGACCCGTAGGCCGATCGGCAACTTAGCTGGTAGGTTGGTTTGTTGGTTGGTCGGCGGGGCACGGCTGTGGTGTAGCGATGTCATATTGGTAGCGGGCTGAAGAACATATAATTAACTTTCTTTTGATTGTTAAAGAAATATAAAGACACTGATGGACGGGATTTCGGTGCTGGTGTGTACACTCAGCTGGGAAATGCTTACGTCTGTTTAAATCTATATTTTGAAGGATCATTACAGTGAACATAATTATGTTATGTGTTATATACAACAGCTATCACATGGTACCACACGGAGAAAACATTACTTCATTATTATAAATTGTATAATTATGTATATTGTTTAAGTATTATTAATTCATAAGAAGAGAGAAAGTGGGGGTGTGGGTGGGAGGGGATGTGAGTGGAGTGAGCGGGTGTGTTTGTTTACCTTTATGTGCTTGTAGTTTGTAAGAACTCAGAGGATTGTGCATAGTGATTTTTGTTTGTTTGTGTATGTGTGTATATCCAACAAAAAGAAAACAACTTTTCCTCGGCATACATTGAACTCTCACTCAAATCCTTTCAAGCCGACAAAAAAGATAACTCGTTTCTAATACGTTTCACGGATTATTTACTACAATAATGTCAAACATGTACAAATATGATTAACAACAAAAAATATGTGATAATTTGCATCTGCAAATTTACAGCAAAGAGAAAGATCATGTTGATGAAAGAATGGAGATGAGAGAAAGAAGGAACTGTGGAATGGAAGAGAGAATGAGGAAAGAAATTTAAAAAATGTATCAAAAAAAAAAAATGAACAAGCAATCACTTATCTTCATTCATTTCAGTGCAAGATGGGCGTTGTTCATCTTGCGCTGAAGTGAACGAAGATAAGTGATTGCTTGTTCATTTTCGTTGTCCTGAATGTTTTGTATCTTGCCTGAAGAAGACCTAAGAGGTCGAAACGCGTCTTGTTTTGTCTTGTGATTCGTTTGTCTACGTTTTCTTGGCGGTTCCCTATTAATTACATTTAAAACTTGTTTAGAGTTCCGCCTGCAGTCGCCTCACTTTGCACTAGACCTATTTTAAACAGTAAACAAGTGGGGTAACTTTTGCTCACATAAGAAAACCTAACACAGAGTAACTTTTATTCAAGACTGGCACAGCCTTTTAAACTTGAATAAAGTCAGACAAATACAAAGACGAACAATCTAACAGTAGGGGAAAAAAACAAGCGCAGGCCAACAACTCAACTGTCTTCATAGTAGACTTAGCAAAATTTGGACTTAAGGAGGGGAGAGGGGAGGTAGAAGACGGAGAAACTGGGAACATGAAATTAAGAAATTATATTACAGATATGAAAACTCTTCACTATCACCAGCCGCCGTGGCGAAGTGGTCAGCGTCGCGGACTCCCGGCTGGGAGGTCGTGGGTTCGAATCCCATCAGAAGTCATGTGGGTTTTTCTGCCCCGACCGGCTCCTACCCAGAGTTGAGTTGCTGCGGACTCAGTTGGGAAGACTGGGACCACACAGTCGAGTTTCATCCACTTAATGGATGCGTTTCTGAGAGTGTTGCTCAAATTTCCTGACCAACACTGAAGGTGCCTGTATCTCTCGGGCCTGGTTGACGCCGGGATATATTATGAAAGGAAGCGTAGAGTACAGCCCTGTCATGTAGTCTCAGACCGAAATGGAAATCCGTAGCATCATCTTAATCATCCTCATTCTCATCGATCAGCATAAAAAAAAAAATGTCTCAAATTCTGTGGCCCTTCATGCCCTGCTCTCATGGTGACCTCAATTTCGATGTCCTCTCCACGTCTGTGGCCTTGGTTTCGTTCCGTCGGGGTCACCGGTATCGGCGAGTCCATAGGAGCTGTCGTTGGATGGACGTGGTGGCGCCCTCCGGAGGGAGAGCTCACTCACGCCGGCTCCGCGACTAAGCAATTATTGTCGTCAGTAGGGGGCTTAGTAGGTGGTGTCCTGCGTATGTTAGATCAGAACAGGCGCCACTGAACACCACCGAAGTGACTCGGCAGCAGTGCAGTGTCTCCTCCGGCGGGTTGCCTCTTGACGACTTGACATTGACTGCTCCCTGTGGATTGCCGGTGCCGGGGCTGCGGCGGGGCCGACCGGGCTGTGGCTGTGGACGGGGTGTCGGAATGAGCGGCGTGGGTGCACTGCCTCTGGGGTGGCGCAGAGGTTGGGACAGCAAAAAAAAAAAAAACTCTTCACTATCTGCATAAGGGAACCATCGCAATCCCCTTTGAAGGCAGATATATTTGTATTGCCTGCTCCGAGGCCTTTCGTCCGCTGGATCGGAACTCATCAGGGAGACACGGCTGGTTGTGTCTGCGCTCCTGGCGTCAAATAGAGACACACCACACCTTAAGTCCAAATTTTGCTAAGTCTACTATGAAGAAGTTGAGTTGTTGGCCTGCGCTTGTTTTTTCCCTTAGGCTTTGCTGACGCGGGCATCAATACTCGACAAGATGGTTAATTGTTGTCAACGCTTCTATGCCTAGTTGATGACTGGCTTAAGCATTACGTGGTAGGAATTGATGCCCCTGGTAGGGTCTCCCATGTCAGAGAGGTTAAGAGTGAGGGCCCAAACAAAATTATAGTAACACACCTTTTCCTATTCTATCTTCTGCCTTTCTTAACGGATCTTTTCTCTCTTCGTCTCCCCTTCAAGCCTTCTTTTCCACACTCTTTTCTCTGATACTTGAGTCGCTGCCGGAAGCAGCGAGGAAGCCCAAGCTACAGTTACCTGGCGAGGGGCTGAGTGGCTGATCCCAATTCAGTCGCAAAGGCGCACTGTCTGGTTTTCATGCGGGACGGTACCAGGCTCACGGACGCCATACTATGGCCATCCATGTCCCTTCCCCAGCACGGCAGCTCTCCTGGGGTGACCGTTTATTTCTGCCAGTATTTAAAAACCTCCATGGCCTGAAAAAACACAACAACAGGAAAGAGACGAAAATTGGGTTCCGTTCCTTCTAGGGACACGGACTCAGATTCGGACACAGAGGTCCGGAAGACGATAGGTGCTTGGCCCTCTTGGCTGATAATCCAGTCGGCGGAAAGCGAACGACCTATTATCAAGTTGAGTACCTTTGCTGTTGCAAACGGGCTAAAAGGTCTTGTAAGCGCAGTGAAATCAGTTAAGAGGTTGAGGGATGGTTCCCTGCTCATGCAGGTTGACCGAAAAGTCCACTCGGAGAACTTACCAAGATCAGAAAGTCTTGTAAATTACCCGATCCAGGTGTCCGCTCACAAAAGTCTAAACTCCTCGAAAGGTTTCATCTGTTGCCGAGAGTTGTTTGGAATATCTGAGGGAGAAAAAAAAGGCTGAGTTGGCTGATCAAGGAGTGGTAGAAGTCAGGAGGGCGACTTTCCGAAAAGGTGCGGAGAGGAAACCGACCAACACTCTGTTCCTCACCTTTGCTAAACCGACTCTTCCAGAGTCCATAAAGGTGGGGTACCTGAGAGTAAAAGTAGCCCTGTATGTGCCATCCCCACTGAGGTGCTTCAGATGTCAACGGTTTGGTCATGTCAAGGAGAAGTGCCCGGGAGAGGAGGTGTGTGCCACCTGCAGCAAAGCAGTTCATGAGGGCGGATGTGAATCCGCAAAATGCGTGAACTGTGATGGTGACCACCCTTCTTCAAAAGACTACCCTGTTTGGCGAGTAGAAAGCGAAATCCAGCGTGTAAAAACAGATAAAAAGATTTCGTTCTTCGAAGTAAAAAAGTTGGTGTAGGAGCAGAAGGGAACCCCGCTCCTTTTCTCGACAGTGGTCAAAAAATCGCTTAGAGCATCTCTGGTGGAAGCCAGTGTTCAGACAGACCCATGTGGTCTTGAACCACTGAAATGTCTTCCGGCTTTGAAAACATTGCAAGAAAAAACGGCCGTTGGTGGGGGCCTTAAACCCACCAGAGGATGCACCTCCAGTGCATCCACTAAGCCTGCAGCTGTGCGGGCTGCCCAGCAAGGGTTCGCCCCGAGACGGCCCCCAAGCCGAGACCACCTCCCACGGGAGGTGCCCCGACAGTGGCTTCCAGCAAAGTGGAGTGCAGGGGACAAGGGAAGTACACTGTCGGTCCGGGACAAACAGTTGTACATAAAAGAAGCACACAGACAACTGTCAGACATAAATTTCTATACACCACTCACAGCATCACCCCTCCCTCAATACCAGAAACTCATCTCTCAACCACAGTTAAACAAGAAATCAAACATAACAACTTACCGAAGACCGCCAAACTCCTCATAATGACAGACACCAAACAACCCACCTTGTACCTGCTCCCTAAAATGCACAAAACCAATACACCTGGCAAACCCATTGTGTCTGCATGCAGCTGCCCAACAGAACACATTTCACAGTAAAACTCTCTCTCCAACCCATAGTACAAGGCGATTTTTCCAAGTTTCTAGATTAGCCTCCATGGACCTTTTTCACACCAGAGATTCGTTTCGATCTTGCAGCTTTTCGCAAAGAGTCTACCAGCTCTCTGGCGTACAAGGCATTGTATGCTGACCTCTGTTCGAAATTCCCATCCTATCAAAAAGTTTTCACTGACGGTTCCAAGTCTGAAGATGGAGTGGCCTGTGCAGCCTATTGCCCTGGTGCTCCTTCTCAGATACTGTTAGAACATATTCCTTCAGAGGCTTCTGCTTATTCTGCTGAACTTACAGCTCTGGTTCTGGCGCTTAGGATAATCTCACAATCTACGAGGAGGGACTTTCTGGTTCTGTCGGATTCATTGTCAGCGTTGGAGGCCATAGCTGGCCGCAACCTTCAGCATCCAGAACTTTTACACTTCTTTGAACTTTTGACCAAGTTGAAAGCGGATGGTTATAACATTATTCTGGCTTGGGTTCCTGGTCATGTTGGCATCGGAGGGAACGAAATGGTTGATCGTTTAGCCAAGAATGCCACAACAGAGAAATTGTCCAACATATATATCCCCTGCTCAGATCTGAAACCCAAAATTAATGATTATGTGAGAGACCTCTGGCAGGAGGATTGGAATACCCAGACGGATAACAAACTCTTTCAGATCCGTCCAAACCTTAAGGAGTTCCTCTCATCTACGTCTGGTGGTCGTAAAGAAGAAACAGTTCTGTGCCGGCTGCACACCGGCCATTCGTGTTTTACCCATTCGTACCTTTTAAAGAGTGAAGAAGCTCCGTGGTGCATTCCATGTCATGTGCCACTCACAATGAAACATATTCTTTTAGAGTGTTGGGACTTGCACGATGTGAGACACAAACATTTTACGGCAGATTCCATGAAAACCTTGTTCAGAGATGTCCCACCTGACGCGATCTTTGAGTTCTTGAAAGAGATTAACATTTTTCATCGGATCTGAGATTTTACAGTGGAAAGATTTTTAACAAACTTTCGGATGGTTTTTCGATGTATTTTAAAGAATTGTGTGAATGACTGACTTGTGAGTTGATTTTAACCTGGTGACAGCCCTGATGTGGCCCTTTGCGGTCGGCTGGGCTATAAGCAACATTATCTTATCTTATCCTAAGGCCTCCCCACATACCTCAAAGACACAACCCACACACTCAACATGATTAATTCATACAAACACAGATCCCACTTTTCCAACCCAGCCTCCTCTTTACACTTGATGTCGTCTCTCTCTACACTTCCATGCCTCATGCTGATGGACTGAAGGCCTTTGCATTCTTTATTAACAAACGGCCCCCTAGCCAACAACACCCTCCCACAGCTACACTGGTCAGACTTGCAGAATTAGTCCTCACCCTCAACACCTTTGAATTCAACAACCATACATTCTCACAAATCAGTGGTGTTGCTATGGGAACCAAAATGGAACCATCCTATGCCTGCCTCTTCATGGGGCACCTATTGACCTATTAACCTCTTACACAGGCCCAACACCAGAGCTCTACAAACGATACATAGTATGATGGACTGGGAGCCACATCCATGCCAGAACATGACCTCCGCAATTTCCCCAACTTTGCTGAGACCTTGTCTGATTTTTTCACCAACCGTGGCTACCCCAGTGCCGTCATTAATGATGCTCTCAGCCGCACTGCAGCTAAATCCAGAACATCTGCTCTGGAAACTAAGTCTCCCAAAGAGACAGACAGACCCACCGCCTGCCTTTTCTTCCATCCTCACACTCTGCCCATCTGCAGGATCCTGAAGTCTAACTGGCACATAGTAGAAAATCATAAACCTGCCTTTGAAACCAAACCAATGGTCTCTTTCGAACGTGACAAAAACTTCAAAGACCTACTGGTGCGCTCTAAACTGAACAAAATCTCCACACCTAAGCCACCAGGTACTTTCCCCTGTTCCAAACCCAACTGCAAAATCTGCTCTCTCACCAAGCCAGACACCATCCTACGTGGCCCGAAAGGCTCATTCACCATTAAACGCACTTTCTCTTCCCACATCATTGTGTATGCCATCCACTGCCGGCTGTGTGGTAAGATCTATGTAGGTGAGACATCTCGCACACTTGAGACGCGCATCTCTGAACACTTGGCAGACATCCGCCACCATCGACCCAGACCAGTCGCTCTACACTTCAACCACGCCCAACACAACATCAACCATGTCAAAGTCCTGGCACTTTGGCAATCAAAGAGTGACAACTTGTAACACCTTATGCAGGAATC
>CM065722.1:53467271-53549771 GCA_033310375.1 Conus canariensis | reverse complement strand
AAACTCAATCTTGTTGAAAAACAAATTCCTAGGTATTTGTATACATTAACAACAGGCATCACAGCTCCTGCATACATCCATCTTTCTCTAGCTCCTAAATACCCCCCTTTTCTGAACACAATAATATTACTTTTGTCCATATTTACTTTTAGCTGGAGAGCTGAAGCTGCTTTATACAGATTATTCAGCTGTGTTTGAAGACTGATAACAGTTTCAGACAGCAACACAACATCATCAGCCAAAAGCAATATAAACAGTTCAAAATAGTCTGACGAAAAAATAGCCCCGTGTTTCCCTTCCCTAATAACTTCTAATGCTAATTCGTTTATAAACAAGGAAAACAAAACGGGACTGCACACATCCCCTTGTTTTACTCCACGTGTGCAATTAATGTAATCCGTAAGCATGGAACCACATCTAATTCTGGTTTTAACATTAGTATACATGCTATGAATACAACGAAACATTTTGCCTTTTATGCCATTTCTCAAGAGTATAGGCCATAATAGGTGTCTGTTAATGGAATCAAAAGCTTTCTCAAAATCGATGAAGGCTACATACAATTTGCGGTTTAAACAAAATTGCTTCTGAACCAATGACAACAACGTAAACATATGATCAACAGTAGAATAGCCCCTTTTGAATCCTGCCTGATATTCACCTGTCAAATTATATTCTGTAACCCATTCTTGAAGTCTGCTATTTATGATTGTACTATAGATTTTACTGCTCGTATCACATAGATATATACCCCTATAATTACCTGGATTATCTGCGTCTCCCTTTTTAAACAAAGGAATTAGAATAGAGTTTGTCCAATTATCTGGGAAAACACCTTTATCAAACAACACATTAAACAATTTTACGAAAAAATCAATAACTCGATCCCCACCATGTTTCAACATTTCTCCTATAATTTCATCTGGGCCTGCAGATTTACCGTTCTTTACCTTTCTAACAGCAAGTAACACTTCTTCTTTTGATATCGGACGGTTCATCGTGCTAAAGTCTTCTTCAACATTATAATTTGTTTCAAATTCATCATTAGCTTCGTTATTACACTCTCCAGTTACTTCCACTTCAAGTAAACCTTTAAAATGGTAAAACCAATCATCAACTGTTAAATTATTATTTACTTGTTTTCTTTTACTGGACATTTTATGTACATTCTCCCAAAATTCTTTTTGATTATTTACTGAAGAAACAAGCCTTTCTAATATTATATTATTATACTGTTTTTCTTTTCTATCTATTAGATGTTTATGCTCTCGTCTTGCTATGCAATATGCATCACTGTCAGTTTTCTCTTTTGATTTTCTAAAAATGTTAAGCAGTTGTTTTGCTTTCTTCTTGCTTGACTTACATTCTCCATCAAACCAGTCATCACTTTTATGATATTTTGTCAAGTTGATTTTCTTTTTCATACATTGGCCTTGTTTTTTGATGCACTCATTAAAGACACTCAGAGCACCATTGTAATCAGAATCAATCAGGCTAATGGCCCCATCGAGTTCAGATACTATTTCGTCAGAAAACATTTTCTGACAATATATAGTTCCTAAATCATTATCCCACACAAACTTTTCAATAAACTGATCATCGGTAATGGTATGCCCCCTTGTAACATTTCTTTTCAATTTAAATTTTAAATGCAGTTCAACTGGCAAATGATCAGACTCTATTCTCTCCGACACTAACAATTTACACGACGAGACAACAATAACAAACAGTCTCTTAGACAGCAGAAAGTAGTCATTGACACTGTTTCCTGACTCAGATATATAAGTATAATTTCCATCTATATCCCCATTGCACACTCCGTTTAGAATACACAGACTAAAAGCTGTGCACATATTCAATAATTTTTTCCCATATTTATTTTTTCCCACATTGTCAGCCGAATTCCTATAATGCTAGCCATATCAGAATGATCATGAAGAAAGTTACAACTGACATCATTGAAGTCTATAATATCAGGAAAAATGTTAGAAGTTCTACTGTTAAGATCGCCCGATAGAATCCAAAACACATCATCTAACTCCAACATGCAATCAAAAAGACATTGTTCAAGTTCATCAATACCATTGTCAACATCAAAATGATTATAATAAGGTGATCCTTCAGGTGGGATATACGTACATACATATATAATGTTCTCTTCAAGGTCAAACACACTCTTATCAATCAGAAACAGAAGAACGTTGGGATGGTCTGTCTTAATTTCCTGAATATAAGATATAAACTCATTTTTAATTAGGCAGACAATTCCACCTGATCTTCTTCCTTGCTTTGTAAACTTAATAGCTGGTTTATAATAAACAGTGTAACCCAGGAAAGTGAGGTGTTGGGGACATTCTACAAACGTCTCAACAAGACATATGAAGTCAAATTTTAACAAAAAAGACATAAATTCTTTATTACTTAGCTTGGGTAAAAGTCCATTAATATTCCAATGCAGAAATAAACATGTCTCGAATTTATTGGATTCACCATAATCACACATGCTTTCATACATACTACTACTTATGTTTGTATACCCATTCATGTCTTTTTCCGTTTGAGTACAAGAAGTTACATCACATACAGAAGTACAAGAAGTTACATCACAATAACGAACCCCGACTTTGTCATCATTTGATTCCTTTTGAGATGACCCCCCACCAAAACTGTCACTGACAGTGTCACAGCCATTCGGTTCATGACATGCCTCCTTTTGAGATGACCCCCCACCACAACTGTCATTAACAATGTCACAGCCATTCAGTTCACCATGTGATGAAGTGTGACAGATACCTTCACATGCATTCTGTATGTTATGTACAAAATCATTTTCGTTCACTTCCGGGTACAGCAGAGTATTACTACAGCCAGAATTTTCATTAATGAGAACATTCAACTTGTCATTACCACGATCATTCAAAATAATCCTTTCCTGGTTATTTACATGTATCCCCCGTCCCTGACCCCCTACACACTCTGTATTTTCAATGCCAACAAGTTCACTTCTCACTGCACACACATACCCTCTCCTGCTCCGAACCACCCGTCGCCCCGCACAACTATCACGTGCGTGCCTCAAAAATGTGACCGGTGTAACCGTGTTGAACTGGGCTGGCCACCCCCCTATTCACTGGTCCTAAGAGTTTCTCCCTCACCAAGGTAATATTTCCTACCATCGATCAGGAGATGGTCGTACACCAAGATGGCATGTTTCCCTTCTTCCCTGGCCTTCTTCAAATGAGGAGACAGTCTTTTTCTTATCTCCCTTACACGCAGGGAGAAGTCTTCCCCCACAAACACATTAGTCCCCTTTAGTTTACTCCTGGCCTTAAGAATTTTCTCCTTATCCTTGAAGAAAGTGCAGCATGCGATGACAGGTGCGTTCGGCTTGCTGCTCAGGCGGTGCACCCTGTCAAAGTGTACATCAGCAGCCAGTTCCAGCTGGTCCGTCATCAGCTCTCGGACCGACGCCTCACACTCCTCCTGCGTCTCGTTCTGCCTGCGGTGAAGACCGTGAAAGATCAAATTGTTCCGCTTGGAACGCCCTTCTAGATCGTCTGCCTTCCTTTCAGCATCCTGGATCCTCTTCTTTAGATCATCATTTTCACAGCGCAGGTCATTCACTTCTTGCCTCAACGTATGAACCTCCTCCTGTAATCCATCCAAACCATCACGGATACCTCTGATGTCATCTTTCATATTATCAAATTTAGTGTTCATCGTCTGAAGCATTGCCATCAAATCGAGGTTGGAGAGGACATCGGACGTTAGAGAGGACGATGTCTCACGTGATGACGAACTTGCTGTCTTTTCAGTGCTGACTCTGCGGCTATCATGAGTCAACGAGGCTTGACGACTGCTGTCCTAAGGTGGTTGACCGGGGTTTAGTTCCACATCTCCACATTGCAGTAATAAACTGCCCCAAAACAGAAGCGTGAGGAGGCAGCCTGCCATAACACCGTCTATCCTCGTCCTAAGTTTCAATGTCTTCACGTACATGGCGGCACTTTTTCTGGCTCTCATCAACATAAAGGAGAGAAATACCGGTATAAAACAGCCACACCGCGCACGGAAATCCAGCTGTGATGAAGGCATGGTATACTACCAAGGCAATCGCCAGACACACAGTCGAAAACACTGCCCAAATCCAGTGTAATTAGCACTTTTAAACAGAGCCAATTAACATGCGTCCGCTGCATCTGACTACCGCTCAACACCCCCGAGAGAGAGAGAGAAGAGAGAGAGAGAGAGAGAGAGAGAGAGACAGACAGACAGACAGACAGACAGACAGAGAGAGAGAGAGAGAGAAGGGAGAGAGAGAGCACATTGCAAACAGTACCAAGTATGTACCATATTTTGATTATAATGCAAAGAGTTATAAGAAAGTAATGTGGCAGAGACCTATTGACAGAAAAATTAATAAAAAAAAAATTAAAATAATGCAAACATATTTCATTTCGAAATATTACACATACCTACTCCATCGCCACACCTTTCCATCTTAAGCTTGTCCCTTTTCCTGTCACCCCTCCCCAAATACACGAGCTAATACGATTGTATGCACGTGCTGGTCCACAAATACACACACACGCGCGCGCACGCACACACGAATTCCCGCACGCACACGCGTTCCTGCCTTGCTTCTTTCCTGTTAAGGGATTTTTTCCGCACAAACGAGGTAACAACATATCTTTATTACGTATTCATATATTTTTTCTTCACTTTTTCACTTTTTTTTTCTGCCTTTCCCATCTCCTTCTCCTCCTCCTTTTTTTCTTGCGTTTTCCTGCTTCAGTTACCACGCCCAATCCAATCCAGTAGTCCGGCCCTCCCATCCCCACCCCACACTCCCCTTCACCCGGCTTTACCTAATTCTATTGAACGAGCTGATTATCCAGGTAGAAGCTCTCCCTCACACCCAGCTCACCCCCGATCCCCCCATCCTCCTTTCCCCTTTTCCGCTCTCACCGGTTTATATAATGTATCAGTCGTCAATACGATGATGGTCTACATCCCATAACTGAACTGACACACCACTCAGCTCCATCTGGTCTCGTAAGTATGGATAAGATCTTGCGTGCTGATTGGTTGGTTGTTTTTTTTTTTTTCCTCGCGCCGGGGCTATACAGCGTGGAGGCGCGTCCCCCAGTTGGTGGATGGGGGATCCCTGAAGCCTTGCACTTGGGGGGTGCACTGGATAATATGGAAGAAGGTGTCGTGAACCAGCATAGCCTTAGAGAAGGAAAGCTTGGGAGTCCAAACCCGCACTGTCTGGTGTACGTTAACCCCGTGTTAACAGGGTAACCAGACAACCATGAGCTGCCCTGAAGTCCGAATGTGTCGACTGATGCCAGCGGGCAGACCTGCAGAGTCACAAGCAAAGGAGAAGACCAGACTCTACGGATCACAGTCAACATGGTCATGCAGACTGATATTCGACAATATGGTGCTCGTCCCGTGGTTCTCCAGGTGGTGACAGTGCCAGACCTCCAGCCTCAAAGGGGCCCAGCCGATACGGTAAGAGAACAGAATATAGAAATCAAGCAGCCAAGCGAGTCAGCCGGAAACGCCGTCAACCCACCTTGTCTTTGCACAGTGGAATGCTGAGGGTCTTCGAATGAAGAATCCCGAGCTGTAAGAGTACCTCAAAAGGGAGGGAGTTGACATCATCTGTATCCGGGAGACACACCTTACAGATGCCCATCGCTTCACCCTAAGAGGATACGAGCTCTTCCGTCATGACCGGACCAACCGACACAAAGAAGGAATTATCACTCTTTTGCGCTACACAATCCCAGCAATAGAAATAGGGAGGTCACAGAGTGACAACGAATTTATTGCCATCAAAACAGTTACCCAGGTAAGAGAAGTGACAGTCATCAACTACTACTGCCCCCCCCCCCCCCACCCCTCACAGAAAAAGACCTGCAACAACACACTCATCCATTGACCAATCAGAGTCTGCTGATCGCTGGTGACTTCAACAGCCACTCCCCAAGCTGATGATACCCTGACCTAAACACCAGAAGGGAGCAGGTCGAAGACTGGATGATTGAGAACAATCTAATCCTTCTTAAAAATTTTAAGTATTAGATCCGCCAAACATGTACAAACGAATCACAAGACCAAAAAAAATGACATGTTTCGACCCCTAAGGTCTTCTTCAGCCAAGAGAGCACAGGACAACGAAAATGAAGAACGAGTAGCCACTCATCAAATTCGACGCAAGATGGGCATCTATAGGGTTGATCACAGAGTGTCAACGAATTTCTTGTCATCAAAACTGTTATCCAGGGAAGAGAAGTGTGTAGTTGCAGGTCTTTTTCTGTGGAAGAAGGGGTGGGGTGGGGTGGGGGGCAGTAGTAGTTGATGATTTAAGCCTGTCTTGCGCCGAATTTGACGAGATAAGTGATTGCTCGTCTTTCATTTTCGTTGTCCCGAGTGTTGTTTTTTTGCCTGAAGAAGACCTAAGAGGTTGAAACGCGCCATGTTTTGTCTTGTGATTCGTTTGTTCATGTTTGGCGGATATCGTACTTAAAATTTTCAAGATTTGTTTAGATTCTGCCTACAGTCGTCTCACTTTGCAACTAACCTAATCCTTATCCCCAAGCAGACAACAGGCCAAATCACCGGCCCAACTGCCTCTCGCGCGCATGGTAAACCACGAGCACCCCCGACCTTGCCATTATCATAGAAAGCATTCAGAAAGTCTGCGACAGGAATGTGTGCATCCAACTGGGCGGCAGCGACCATCTGCCTGTTCTGTTGAAACTATCCCTGACAGAAGAGCCTGCCCCTCAGAGGAAAGAAGCCAGCTGGAATTGCCAAAGACAGACTGGTCAAAGTTCCAACACCTAACAGACAAGCTCTGCAGAGAACAGAAGAAAAGAAACACCCGAAGGTGCTGGGGAGGACCCAGAGAAGCACTGTCTTCACCTGCCTTTGGAGCAGTCCTGTACCACCCTTGGAGGCCTGCGCTGTGTTGACGATGGGTACAGGCCTCCAAGGGTGGTACAGGACTGCTCCAAAGGCAGGTGAAGACAGTGCTTCTCTGGGTCCTCCCCAGCACCTTCGGGTGTTTCTTTTCTTCTCCTGCTCTAATTGGTCTCTAGCGGTTGTAAGTTGGTCATGAAGAGACTGTAGTTGGTCGCTCAAACAGGGTTGTATGGCCATGTTGACTGTGATCCGTAGAGTCTGGTCTTCTCCTTTGCTTGTGACTCTGCAGGTCTGCCCGCAGACAAGCTCTGCAGAGAACATAACACTGACAACAGTAAAGACATCAATTTCAACGTCAAGCAGCTGAGCAACTGCTTACTCCAGGCTACCAAGCAGAATATCCTAAGAGGCCTAAGGAAAGATTACAACCCTGTTTGAGCGACCAACTACAGACTCTTCATGACCAACTTACAACCGCTAGAGACCAATTAGAGCAAACTCCTCCACAGAAAACAACACTCACTACTGTAGGGCAAAGACCGTCTTTGATTAGCAGAAAACCAAAGAATCTGGCAAGTCATGACATGAGAAGACGGCACCTCAACATGGAGAAAGACAAACAGAAACTCTGCAATCTGACAAAAGTCCTCAATGACGGACAGTATCACGCAACAAGAGCAGCTCTCCTGAGAGATGGCGGTCAGATGTACACAGGAAGGAAAACAGCTGCCGTGCTCACAGACAACTTTCAACAAGACAGCTTTCTCGATGTGGTCAGGGTGACGACTGCTGACATCAGAATTAAAATCAAGAGGGGGCTGAGGAAGCAAACACCGACTCCCAGCATGACATCTGAACTCACCATCCACGAACTACACTGTGCCATTAAGCAGCTGAAGATGAAAAAAATCGCCAGGCAAGGACGGGATTACCACCGAAAGTTTTCGTCTTTTGGAAACTATACCAAACAGAAACTTCTGGGCATTTTCAATCAGTCCTGGGACACTGGGGTGTTTCTAACAAACTGGAAAGAGGCCATCATAGTTCCCATCCTTAAGAAAGGAAAAGACAAATTAAAAAAAAAAAGTCTCCTAAGCTGCCTCGGCAAAACTGTGGAGTATCTGATCAACCGGCGGCTCCAGTATCACTTGGAAAAGAATATGCTCCTCACATCTACACAGTCAGGTTTCAAAAAGAACAGGAGCACTGATGACTAGGTCACCTTGTTCACACAGGACATTGAGGACGGCTTCAAACAGAAGATGGGAACACTTGCCGTCTTCGTCGACTTCACTAAGGCGTTCGACAGGTCTGGAAGGAGGGTCTCATTTTCAAGTTGCTGTAGAAGACAGTATATGGAAGGATGTATGCCTGGATCCGGAGCCACCTGTTCAAAAGGACATGCTGGAAGGTTACGTCAGTCTTCCAGTAAACATCAAAAGGGAATACCCGAGGGCAGAGTTATCTCGCCGATCGTCTTTATCATCTTCATCGATGAGATTACTGACCAGCTGTCCTCCCATATACCCCGAGAACTGCATACAGATGACTTTGCTGTCTGGACCAAAACAGAGCAAGTCAGCACTGCAAGTGTCAGGGTGCAGGAGGCCCTGAACCGCATCTCAGACTGGGCAAGAGATTGGCTTGCACAGGACCAAAACTGAAGCCACCTGCTTCTCTCCTCTCACCCGAGAGAGAAGAGTTCACTCAATGCATTAGCGGGCAAGAAATTTCCCAGCAGAACACCACAATGTTTCTTGGAGTGAAACTGGACCGAAAACTGACCTGGTTGCCGCAGATCAGCTTCATGCATAGCAGAAGCCTCGAGAAAATGGTCCTGATGAAGAAACTTGCAGGAATGAAATGAGGAGCCAGCTTGAAAGCATTCAAACAGTGTAAAGGCCATGATTCTGCACAACTTTTGAGAGGAGAGAGTTTGCAGGAGTTAATCCCGCAAATGTGGGATGGGACCTACATGAAATCGAATTTTATATGATGCTCACAAATAAGGAAACCATCAGTGAAGGAGCTGACCCAAATGCAGCTTCGCCTAACGGATGGGATCGTAGTCAGAGACAATCTAGCCAGTAGTTTGGAATGTCAGTTAAGATGTTTGGTGACTGTGGCCAGTCGGCATGTCCAGACCTTTGACTATGGCTGGTCTGGACGAATTGGTTTAGAAGATTAATGAGAGGCCGAGGAGACAGCGCAGGGAATCTGTGACGCCGTAGCTGGTGTTGCCCTTGCTGAGGACGGCTTGAGCCTTTAGAGGGGTAGGTATCCACAGGTGGAAGTCGTTGGCGACGGAGTGAACTCATGCCGGAATTTCGTCTTAGATACGGGGTCCAAAGGGTCTGTCTTGATGTCCTCCCGTGCCCTTCCAGATCCAGCCACTCACATGATGGTCGGCCCCGTCGCTTGTTAGGCCGTGTGGTTTAAAATGTCAGTTCGAGGTTTGGGGACAAGTATGGCAGCCTGGCAAAGACGGATGTGACATTTGGATTAGACACTTCCAATGGTTCAATCGCAACTCAGGCATGGCGATGGCCACAAAGCGGGGTTCTGGCAAGACCTCGTTGAAAGAGGTTGGGAGGCCAGCGTCCCGGCTCTCAGGCCATTTCTACACTGAGCAGAGTGTGGTGAAGGCTGTGACACTGGTTCCGTTAATCAAGTATTTGTAAATGTAAAGGTATGTTGACAGTTTTTGCCTAAGGTTTGGCTAGGTGTAGCCTGGAGAGAAGGCAGACACAGTACTATCTCAAACAAAACAATACTAATAGATGGAAGTAAAAAGTTCTATGTCCTTATATTTTATTTGTTCAAACTCGATTTTTTTTTAATTAACTTAAAATGTGAAATACTAAATTTCCACCATCATTTATACAAGTAACTCTGCAACTGAGGAGGGGCTGGCGTTTAATAAGATTGCAACTGAAAACAGCAATTCAGTGTTATCACAGACTGTATTGTTAGTAACCAACAAACCGATGCCAGGAAACAAATTACAGACCTTGTGGGTTTTTTGTGATCAGTGGATAAAGTTTAACGCGCACCCCGCAGGTTTCTTGAGTTGGAACACTAGACAAACTGGCCTGTGAACGTCGCCCTTGTTGGCTGGCGAGATGAACAGAATTAAGTTGCAGTGACCAAACCGCGTGGCGGCCTGTTTAAATGATTAAGATACTGCCAGAGCAGATAGATGCTGATGATTCCTCTGTGTGTCTGGGTTGCTACCAATCTCCAAACGAGTGTTTTACCTGTTAATTTGATTCTTCATTATTTGAGCGACTGAATAGTCGCGTGGTTATTTGGCTGTAATTAGGCAGTAAATTACTTGGATGCTGATTTGAAAAAATTGTCATTTGTTCCTTCTTGAGATTCGTTTGTCCACGTTTTTCGGCGGAGCCTTATAAATTATTTTTCAAATCTGTTTAGATTTCCGCCTGCAGTCGCCTCACTTTGCAACTAGACCTACTTGGATGCTGTTCGGTTGTGAGTGCGTTCATGTGGTTATTTTGTGTGCATTTTGCCAGTCTTTTTGCTTATTTCTTTGTTGCATCGGATAGTTCGTGAATGTTTGTTCGATGTGCGTACATCCGAGGGACAGTTTCAGGGCAGAAAAGCAACAGCCATTGTTGGGCCGGGGTATTACGGGTGAAACGTGAGGAGCTGTAGCGTGTAGCATGCACTGTTCTGATTTAGTTGGCTAGTTGATGTGCAATGTGTATCCTTCTTAAATTTGTTCAGATATATGGACACTACGCATATGATTGATGGTTTCCAAACAATGTTCTTACTATTTTTCATACAACCGTGTAACTGCCGTACGGCCCAAGTGTTGCCGTGCTATCAAAAATTGGATGTACATTAATTTCATTCATTGTCCATAATTCCTGCCGTTAGCAATGGGGAGTCCTTTTTGTGTGTATATGTAAGTTCACTGACAACACTGTTATCCGCTATACTTTTATGATCTATGCTTTTGACTGTTCGTAACTCCTGCCGTTCGCAACAGGGAGCCCATTTTGCTAATGTCATGATTATGATATAATTGTGTTGTTGGTTTGCAACGATGTTTTCTTTTTTACCCCCTACCGTTTGCAATGGGGAGGCCCTTTGTGGATTTTTTGTTGTAAATGCTTGCACCTTAATTTTGATACTGTCGATGCGCTTGCAGAGACTGCATTCAGATATTCTTTGAAGCCGAGATCGATTGTTTTAATGTATGATTTCACAATTCCATTGCGAACATTTGATACTTGTCTTGGCTTAATTCGAATGATTTGTGCCTTATTAATGTTTGATCTTTTCCCTATTTTATACCCTTGTTGAACGCGCTTTATGAAACCATTTCTAATGTTGAATGATTATCTTTCAGTATAATTATGTATTCATAATTATACATCATGTTTATGATCATCATTGTTTATGTTCTAATAGGTTGGTTCGGTCTAAATGAGTCCGTTGGTTCACCTGTGATTTGAAACAAAGGAAAGAAGGAACCAACGAGCTGGTGTTGATGTGGAAGATGGTATTTCCACTTGCTGACTTCCCCGTCTCCTACTCCTCTTCCCTCTTCTCTACTTATCCTCATACAAAAACGACACTGCAACCGTCAGACCCCATATGAAGTATGCCTCCGGTGCCTGGTCAACTGCTGCAAAGACCGACCTAGACAACCTGACAAAGATACAGAACGCCGGCCTCGGACTCTAAACAAGAGGCGTGAAAACTACTCCATTACCACCATGAAAAAGACAACAGGCATTATCTCACTAGAGGAGAGACGACAAGACAAACTCCTGCAGTAAAATGTGAACATCAAAAGACTACCTTCCCACCTCCTATTTCCCAAGTTTATGGCTTCCCTAAAGAACAGATTGAAGCGACAGAGCCCACACCACCTCATAAAGGCTCTTGAGAAGAACCTTAATCAGTGTCTTACAGATTCCAGTCAAGCAATTGAGATGCTGCAGGATTAGCAGGTGGACATCCCACCTATCACCTTTAATATCCCGGGCGTAGCAGCCAAAGTACATCACACAGCAGAGGATCTTAAGTCCCGGACCCTCGGAGCATTCAATACCTCTTACCCATCTACTACGTGGGCTAGTGCATACACAGGTGGGTCAGCAGATGAGGCTATGGAAAACGGTGGAGATGGAGTTCTCATCAAGTTCCTGAATGTCAGATCTTTGGGAATGGCTGTTGCCACAGACACATATTCCACAAACTACTGAGCTGAAGCCTGTGCCCTACTCCTTGCTGCTCAGACCATTAACCAGGAAGACAGGCTCCCACCAACACGGTCTTTCTGACAGACAAGTGAATCCATCCTGAAGAGCCTCCAGACACCAGGAGGGGAGCACACAGTCAGAGTCATCAGAGAGGAAGTCAGTCTCCTCCAACAGAGAACTGCTGCAGTCCTGCAGTGGCTCCCTTCTCACTGTGGCATTGGAGGGAATGAGGAGGCAGACCGTCTGTCCAAGATCGGCAGCAGGCAGGAACAGTCAAGGCATCCGAGGTCATACAGTGAAGCTAAGACCATCCTAAAGAACAACTTCAGAAGAGCGTGACGCCAAGGCCTGGACATTGGGGCCTTAAGACGACGGCATCCACCAACTCGCCAGAGCAGCTCAAGTTACCATCTTTTGGCTGCGAGCGGGACTCTGCTTGCTATTCTTCCATCTCTCACGTCTCAAACTCTCTCATACTGGCCACTGCCCTTGTGGTACAGGCTCCCAAACTCCCACCCACATATTACAGTCCTGCTCCTCCTTTGAAGCCTTGAGATGCCAGACGTGGCCCAGTCGGCTTGAGGTCCAGGAGAAGCTGTGGGGACCGGCGACGGACTGCTGACTTTGCCTCACCAACCGGATTGAGGATCTAGCATGGCCGTGAACACGAAAGAAAGAAAGAAAGAAAGTTTGATTAGTTTAGCTGTCAATTGCGAGTCTCATACATGCCTGTTGTTGCCTTTGCCGATACTGTTGTGCATACATTCGTCTAGGTATCAATGTTGAGTCAGTATGCACTGAAGACCAAAATCATGTCGCAAAACAAAGATGAAGAAAAACAGAAATGGGGGAGAGGCGGAGGAGGCACACAAGACACAGGGAGTAGAAGGACAAGGAGGAGGACGAAGATGTACAGTAAGGGGAGGACGTGGAGGAGGAAGAGGACGAGGACGTTGAGAAAACGGAAGAGAAAGAAATGAAAGAAAGGAGGACATTGAGAAAACGGAAGAGAAAGGAATGAAAGAGGAGGAGGACGAAGACGTGGAGGAGGAAGAGAGACGGACATGGAATAGGAGGGGGAACAGGAAGATGAAGGCATGGAGGAAGAGAACGAGGAAAGGGAGGAAGACAAGGAGGAAGTGGTGGAAAGGGAAAGACGCAGACGTGGGAGAAGGATGATGATGATGAAGACGTGGAGGAAGAGGAGAAGGAGGACATGGAGGGGGGAGACGTTAAGGAGAAGGATGATGACGACGAAGACAAGGAGGAAGGGAAGGAGGAGGAGGAGATGGAGGAGGACGATGTCGAGGAGGAGAAGGGCGACGTGATGGAGGACATGTGCGAGGAAAATGAGGAGGAGAAGGGCGACGTGATGGAGGACATGTGCGAGGAAAATGAGGAGGAGAAGGGCGACGTGATGGAGGACATGTGCGAGGAAAATGAGGAGGAGAAGGGCGACGTGATGGAGGACATGTGCGAGGAAAATGAGGAGGAGAAGGGCGACGTGATGGAGGACATGTGCGAGGAAAATGAGGAGGAGAAGGGCGACGTGATGGAGGACATGTGCGAGGAAAATGAGGAGGAGAAGGGCGACGTGATGGAGGACATGTGCGAGGAAAATGAGGAGGAGAAGGGCGACGTGATGGAGGACATGTGCGAGGAAAATGAGGAGGAGAAGGGCGACGTGATGGAGGACATGTGCGAGGAAAATGAGGAGGAGAAGGAAATGGGGGAGGAATGAAGGCGAGGATGAGCAAGGGGACATGGAGGAGGACGGAGAAGATGAGGATTATGTATAAGAGGAAGAGAACGAGGAGCAGGAAGAGGACTTGGAGGAGAGAGACCGTGGAGGAGAAGCAGGACGTGAAGGGGGAAGAGGACACGGAGGAGGAGGAGGAGGAGGAGGTGGAAGAGGAGAAGAAGGGGGAGGATAGAAAGTGGAGAAAGATTAATTACTTGATTAACAATCTTTATTCCCGTGGGTAGCAAGTGAGCAAGAAAATACTTTTTTTTCCCCTTCAGGGACTAGCGAGAAGAGAGAGAGAGAGAGAGTGAGAGAGAGAGAGAGAGAGAGAGAGAGAGAGAGAGAGAGATATTCAGATGCTTATTCTGTTAGGTTATAACCCCTCAGAAGTAGGGGGTGGTGGTAACAATAAAGAGATAATGATTCTGATATCAATATGACGGGGAAAAAGCAAAAATTCCCAATGATCATATTGCAGACCTGTCTCCCCTACAATTTATTTTCGCGTATTTTACGAAAATTGACTGTAAAATACGATAACATGCCGAGTACGACAAAAATACGAAAATCGGTAGCACTGGCTATCCCTCCCCCCCCCCCCAAAAAAAAAAAAAAAAAATAATAATAATAATAATAATAATAAAAAAAAAATAAAATAAAATAAAATAAAATAAATAAATAAAAAGTACTATTTTCCTGTTTCAAGACGCGAGTTATTGCCCCAGTTAGTTCCAGTTGTGCGCGCACTGGCTTACACCATGGTCGGCCATATCTTATAGTGAGCGACTGACACAGATAGTCACTAGGAGAATGCCGCCACCAGCGAAAAAACGCGTTCATTATAGTGATGAAGAGCTGGATGTTGAAAAGAAGGTTGCCAAAACGAGGGAGCAAACTTTCCTGAATGCATACCACGCAAGTTGGAAGTGCTTAGTCCCAAGCTCAAAAAGTCCAACTTTCGTGTGGTGCACTTTGTGCGAAACGGGTTTTAGTTGTGCTCATGGAGGGGGCAACGACTGCATAAAGCATGTTTCGTCAAAAACAATGTCAGAGGTGGCGAAAGGAACACCTTCAATTGTACAAGCAAAAGGCGAAAGGAACACCTTCAATTGTACAATTGAACACCTTCAGTTGTACAAAAGGCCGAGGAGAGACATTCCATAAAAAAGAAAAACCGTTATGGGCCGTTTAAGCCGTTAGTAACGGATATAACGGTAAACTAAAACGTCGGGCATCATCCATCGCCCATAATGAACATACCTACAAATTTTCAGAAAGATCGGCCATGTACTTTCTAAGATATTCCATAAAGAAGAAAAACCGTTATGGGCAGTTATAGCCGTTAGTAACGGCTATAACGGTAAAATAAAACACCGGGTATCATCCGTGACCCATAATGAACATATCTACAAATTTTCAGAAAGATCGACAAAGTGCTTTCTGAGATATTCCATAAAGAAGAAAAACTGTTATGGGCCGTTATAGCTGTCAGTAACGACTATAACAGTAAACTAAAACATCGGGCATCATCCGTAACCCATAGTGAACATACCTGCTAATTTTCACAAAGATCGGCCGAGTACTTTCTGAGATATTCCATAAAGAAGAAAACCGTTACAGGCCGTTACAACCGTTAGTAACGGCTATAACGGGGTAAACTAAAACATCGGGCCTCATCCGTGACCCATAATGAACATACCTGCTAATTTTCACAAAGATCGGCCAAGTACTTTCTGAGATATACCCATAAAGAAGAAGAACCGTTACAGGCCGTTACAGCCGTTAGTAACGGCTATAACGGTAAACTAATACATCGGGCATCATCCGTGACCCATAACGAACATACCTACAAATTTTCAGAAAGATCGGCCGGGTAGTTTTGTCTGGAGCGAGTGGAACACATTTTGACCACGGACACAGACAGCATTTCTTCGTTCCCATTCTAAAGTACTCCCTGTTCTATAAGTACTGGGAGTACAAAAACCAAGAACCAAGTTGCTGCAAATTCAAGTACAAGCCAATGAACTGCGACCTGAACTGAAGCTTCATTGTTGTGATGACTTTGTGTGTTGTGAATGCTCAAGAGAAATTTTTATACGATTTCTGAGCTAAACAGAAAAACAAGAGCTGAGATGATGCCTAAATTCAAAAGCGTTGAACTTATTATATCTTATTATTGTGATGGAGTAATGTGACTGTGCTAAAAAACAAACATCTAGTAAGCTGAATAGGAGAACACAAGAACTGGGTTGATTCTAGATATGACTGGTTATGCGAAAGGGTCAAAACAAACATTCACAAAGAGAACTGAGTGGATTTTTCTCTATTTCAACGATAACTCCCGCTTCTTCAAAAGTACAAGAAAAGAAAAGTATTCTTTTCTGTCATGGAATACAAAAATTTCGTCCATGGAATACTAATGGTTCAATTTTGAGGTAGACAGGTCTGATATTGTTACAGATTTCAAGCCTGCGATGCATTAATAATAATACTGCATACACTTTTACAAATACTTTGTTAACTGCAAGTATATAGAAACAAAATTCAAGCCTTCACTGATGAAAAAGAAGAAGACTCTAGGCTGTAACAAATTTCCGAATCTTAAATGCTTTGCACAAATACACTTCAAACTGCGTTACAAGTTTTCAATTCTTGGAGTCATTAGCAGAATCAGATTAAACAGGCATGGTTGTCGCTAATATTTCGTTTACAAAGTTCCTGGCAAGAGAATACAAAATGAACTTCATTATCAAAAACCTCGTGACAAGATGGGCAAAGGAGATTATCATCACTGAGTTCTCTATAACGACTGAAATAACTACATAATTCCGTGATACCAAATCTAAATTTTGTTCAGATGTATCTTAAATGTTTGTCGAAGTTCGTAGAAAAATAAACTGGGACTTCATGGACTGCGTTTAACATACAATAGATATCATATGTGCCACTTTCCTGATCATGAGAATGCCAGCTTTACCATCTACAATCAATTAATCTCTGACGAAATACAAAGACAAAAGCACCTATGTCCCTAACACCCTGACTTTCCCATGCAAAGCAAAATCCATATTCATACAATTTTAATCTTACCCGCGAAGCCCGGTTTGTCTTGCCTCTGGCATCAAACTCAACTAACATATTGTAAGCTCTGTGGGGTAATCTATGTGACTGCATTCTAGTTAACTTTAACCAGTAACGAATAGAACTGACTACAGATGCTAATTATGTAGGATTCTGTTTGTCTCCCCATAGACAAAATCATTAGGTGAGTGCAGATACTCCCGAAAGCTTCTTCAGCGCATATAAATGAATCTTCTCCGCCTCAAAAGCAGCACTGTTGATACAGAGACAGGGAGAGAGGCAAATTCTCAGAAGTCGTCTAAACCAATCGACATACACTTACTCGTGAATCTCGTCCGGTTCAAGATGCGACTTGATCCGGGACACCTTGTCCTTCATCTGGCGGAAATGAACTTTAACCGTGCGGTTGTGAAGATCCAGGAGTTTGAGGGAGTAGGAAGCCTCGAGGCGAATAGTGGCCAGGGACTTCTCCAGGACGCGCTGCTCTTTTTGGTTGAATGCGACGGCCACCACCTCCTTCTCCCGCCTCCTTGAGCTCGCCATCAGCGGTTGCTGACCCTGGAGGTCAAGGTCATATAATAAGCACAACAGTGAATATGTTGCAGATTCTCAACGGTTTGATAAACGAAACAAAACAGGATCAACATATAAAACAACAACCAACCAACCAATAACAGAAACACACACACACACACCACACACACACACACACACACACACACACACACACACACACTGTCATTGCCGTTGTGGTCCTGTTACAAAGAAAAAGGGATGACAACTAAACGAACAAATAAGCGACACCTTCAGTATGTCATCCACCCTTACGCAAAGAAAAAAGTCAAGAAAAAGCTTCTCAATTGCATACACAATGCACGAGAAAAACATGGGATAACTTATAATTAAATGGCACATTTTAAAATGTACACTCTGGAAGTAGAAATGGTGTAAATTTAAATACACTAAGGCCAAGCAACTCGATCCTCCGACACGCGTAGAACAACGCGGCTTTCCTTTCCTTGTAAATAGCACTGTGACTGTCGTTTTTCACATTTAAAGTTCCCCGCATCTAAAATGAAGCAGGTTGTATGATTACTTTATCATTTGGTGTTAGGTCAGGGAGATGTCATTTAGATATAAGTAGCTCAAAAAGGATACATGGCGTTCTCATATCTTCAAAGGCTTTACACAGAAGCACAAAAACAGCTTCCTATCATTTTCAGCTTACATGCACACTGATCAATGCCGCTCTAACGTGGATAAACCGTCTGTTGGCATTAATCCTTTGAGTCTTCATTTAGATTTTTGTTGTTGTCTGTAACATTTGTGACCTCTGAAACCCGTTTCTCTCATCGAAAAACAGTTTTTAAGTAAGAATATTGTATATTTCCTTACATTGTGTCACTGTCTTCCTTCTACTTATACCATGCGGTAAATCGATATTTCAATTCTGGAATGACACCTTGAGCGTTCCATGTTCCCCAGAAACAACACACACACAACACACACAACACACACACACACACACACACACACACACACACACAATCTATGCTCAGACAACACCGTGCTGTTCAAGACGACCTTGCCCCGTGTTTTCTGTCGCGCATTGTTTGCTCCGGCATCTACTTGTACACGTGTATACAAATGAATTAAGTCTGGGTTTATCCACCACCGTCCTAATACATTTCACATGTTTTCGTTATAAAGGATACTGGCCAATATTGAAATCTCTCTCTCTCTCTCTCTCTCTCTCTCTCTCTCTCTCTCTCCTCCACACACACACACACACACACACACACACACACACACACGGATACCGACAAAGACCAAATAAAAGGTCAGATTTCATGTACTGGTATTAAAAGAAAGTGTACAGTTCCGGAAACAAAAAACAGTTAAAAAAAAAAAAAAACAACCGAAGGGAACGCCATCGCCTCTAAAAAATCAGCGAGTGATATGAAATAAACTGGAACTGTCAAATGAATAAGTGTCTTGTTTGTATTGATTGATTGAGAGAGAGTATTTACCTTCGCCGTCTTTCGAGACAGTACCTCCTACTCTTCTTCTTCTTCTTCTTTTTTCCGTTGCTATACATACACTATAACCCTTGCCAACCAATAGCAGATGCAACTGACTTCTGAACTGCCATCAAGAACGAGCTCAATAAAACCCAATATGACGTCAAAAGTATCACAGCCCGTTTTAAAATGCGAAACACGTTAATTCCACATACTTTTAAAGTTGTAATCTGTCGTATCTACGTAGTTTCAAAGTACTGCACTGTCAAATGAACACAGTTTTAAGTACTTTGCTGTCAAATCCATTAAATTTGAAAGCAACGGGTTGCTAAATCGACACTGTTCTATGTTATGCGCTGTCAAAATTCACTTCTAAAGTAAAATGCTGACAAATCCATACAGTTTTAAGTTCCACGCTGTTAAATCCAAACAGCTTTAAGTACCACAATGATAGTTTCACACTGTTTTAAAGTTATACATTGCGTCTGGTCAAAAAAAAAAAAAAATTCACTTTCACACTGTTTTAAAGTTATACATAGCGTCTGGTCCAAAAAATTTCAAAGTAATACGCCGTCAAGTCTATTTATGTAACAAATACAACGCCGAATTTTCGTTGTCTTGAGTGTAATTTATCTTGCCTGAAGATGACCTAAGAGATCGAAACGCGTCGTGTTTTGTCTTGTGATTCGTTTGTCCACGTTTTTATTTTTCGGCGGAGTTATTATTATAAACACTTTTAAAGAAATACTATGCAGTCAAAACCGCCCATTTTTTTTAATGCAAAGAATTGCCAGCCAGAACGAATTCTGCGAAGCTCCAAAATGTCAAATAATCACGACCAGTTTTGACATGCAAAACACCGTCAAATTCACAGTTATTAATTTCTACGCTGTCAAATCTAGACAGTACTAAATCAATACACTGTTACATTCACACAGTTTTAAAGTCCACATAGTTTTAAAGTGAAATGCCTATGCTGTCAATTCACACTGTATAAAGTAATACGCTACCTTGTTCACATAGTTCAAAAGTAAATATGCTGCCAAGTCCGAACACTGTAATATTAATACGCTGCCAAGTCACACAGTTTTAAAGCAATACGCTGCGAAGTCCACACAGTTTAAAGCAATACGCTGCTGGCAGGGACGTTGCGAATATGACGCCAGATGTATGGAGTTTTACAGTCAGTGATATGCTGGTCTCATAAGAGCTGGCACGCCATGCAGCTCTTTCTTATCAGCTAACGACGAAGACTTAACGAATGGATCGCAAGACGAAAAATAAAAAAGGAGATCGTCACATAAACACGTCAATAGGATCAGTGCACCAAAGCGGAAGAAAGTACCAGTGTATGTTCTGTTTGTTACCCTCCCGAACAGGGGGTATGTACGTTACAAAAGCTTGCTATTGTAGGCGATCTGCTGTCTAAACACAAGGAGACGTACTCCTACTGCGTCTCGTGCCCGTTGACTCGGAAGAAATGGACTTCGCTCCTGCGCCCATTTCTGTTGAAACGAGACTGGATCCGATGGGCTTAACGCTTGTATGTTTGCACGGCAGACTTCTGACATGTGTCACACCAGTCCTAAAAGAAATACACACACGAATGCTTGCCGTTGAGTAAGCAACTCACCAATTCCCTAGCCTCCCTTTGTCGTGCCTCTCCCGACCCCCCGTTTATCATCACTCGACAGCTCTTTTTCTCTCCCTTGAAACCCTTGTTTCCCTTTCTCGTGCGTCTCACCCCTCTCCTCTCAGCTCTTTCCCCGCATCCATCCATCTATCTATCTATCTAGATGAATACATCGACAGATATAGATATATGTATGTGTGTATGCACGCGCGCATATGAATATTCATGCGTGCCCGAGTCAGGATTCCTTTCCGTAAAATACACAGGGTCATAACAAGGTCCCGGGTCTGACTAGGCATTGAAGTGAAAAAGAAAAGTGCCGAAAAATCCAATTACACACTTTTTATCCTGGAGATGGTACATCGACAGTCTGGGAATGTTAACAGAAAAGCAGATTTTGAGACTTTTTAAAATCAAATTTTAATCAAATAAGTTGAGCAATTACAGAAGCGCCAAAAGAAGACAATGCGCAGAACACACAAAAGGGACACGCGCAGGTAAGACACAAAAATACATACACACAGTATACATTATAACTTACAAGAATATAAATGAAAACAACAGATGAAGAAGAAAACGTAAATGAAAAACAGCTGACCTACTATGCAAATGGTTAATAGACCCATACTGTTTTTCCACTTCCTGTAGGATATCATGCAAATGGTTAATAGACCCATACTGTTTTTCCACTTCCTGTAGGATATCACGCAAATGGTTAATAGACCCATACTGTTTTTCCACTTCCTGTAGGATATCATGCAAATGGTTAATAGACCCATACTGTTTTTCCACTTCCTGTAGGATATCACGCCAGTGAAAGGATGCTTCCACCCTGGATTCGTTACCTCTTGAGAGAGAGAGAGAGAGAGAGAGAGAGAGAGAGAGAGAGAGAGAGAGAGAGAGAGAGAGAGAGACGAGACAGAGACAGAGACAGAGACAGAGAACCAGATACCAGCGTCGACAGCGAATGGGTCAGGGAGTGGAAGGGTTGATAAGAGAGAATCTCCCAGAATGTAATAACAGCCCACTACACCACCCCTTTTATTGGGGGGGGGGGGGGGGGGGGACGGACGGATGGGGATTGGTGGGACAAAGGGTGGCCACTCTTCCTTACTATCCTAGCACCATATTTACAATATCGAGCACTCGCAACGTCGGCAATTACGTAAAATACAGAATTTATTTTCACTTGAGGTAGAGACTGAAAGGCAATATAATTACCTTTTCAAATCTTATCTTTAAAGAAATCTACATAAAAGTGTACAATTGCGTCAGACATCCAACATAGACATTGTCGGTTTGAAGAGCTCAGAGTGTGAGAAGGAAATCCTGCGCAGGTCTAAAAGGGTCATGTATCTATCAAACATGAGGAAAAAGTGACTTACAAGGCCAAGGGGAGCAGAAACGACATATACACTTCAACAACAGCTGAACATTGATGATTACAGCTATGTCGTGCTGCTGAATGATAAATCAGTCTTCCAATCTCTAGGCTGTATAGCCACACCAGCAAAACCAAACAAACAAAAACAACGAAGCAAAAGATCCCATTGTGCAAAAACCATGTCACAATTACTCGGGTGCGCGCCCTCACACACACACACACACGCGCGCGCGCACGAACACACAGACACAGACACAGGCACACACACACACACACACACACACACACACACACACACACACACACACACACACACACACACAACCTCTGCGCTCACGCATACACAGTCATGCTTACAGGCGTTACACACACACAACACAACACACACACACACACACACACACACACACACACACACACACACGCACACGCACACACACATACACACGCACACACACTCATACACACACACACACTCACACATCCGCGCGCGCATTGCCCCCCCTCTTCCCCCTCCACATATTCACATAAGCGTGCACTAACGCATCCAAGAACACAAACGCAAACACACGCACGCGCGCGCGCACACACGCACACACACACCTTACAATATATGTTTGCTCATAGATCTTAAATCTTAAGTCTTAAATTCTAACAAGATGTCAGACAAGCACCTATTCCAGACTTTTGTCTTAATACTTGAACATAGATATACATCCATTCAATCACATGTATACGTATATACCTAAATATACACACATACACATATAGAAACATACATGTGCATACATGTGTGAACGCATCACATTTTTTTTAACTGGGAAAGAAATAGTGGATCACAATCGTGCTCATTAACCATCAGAATAATTTTCAACAGCGCGTGGAGCAGACTATAATTTTATCAACTATACTAACTGGTTTATCGTTATAAAATCAAAATGCCAACATTTACTTTCTCACCAAGTTTCCACACACACACACACACACACCACACATATATATATATATATATATATATATATATATATACGCGCGCGCGCACCGCACGCACGCACGCAAGCACACACTCAGACACACACAAACACTCACACTCACACACACACACACACACGCACGCACGCACGCACGCACGCACGCACGCACAGCACGCACACACACACACACACACACACACACACACACACACACTCACTTTCTCTCTCCCCACGCACACACGCACTTACATACAGATAATTTAATTCCCGTACAAATATTTCCTTCCATACTTTCTTGCTCACTCTCTCCCTCTTTCTCAATCCCGTCACAACCTCTCACAGTCGCCCCTTTCTCTCCCTTTCCCTCTCTCTCTCTCTCTCTCTCTCTCTCTCTGTCTCTCTCTCTCTCTCTCCTCTCTCTCTCTCTCTCTCTCTCTCTCTCTCTCTCTCCACACACACACACACACACACACACACACATACGTACGCGCGGACCCACGCACGCACATCGCGCGCACGTGCACTTACTTTGAAATTACTGCATCTGCCTACTTGGAAGACATCTTTTTGTTTTTTGGTTCATGAAACTTGAAATTTTACCGCCACAGTGGGAATGGAGGAAGGGAAGAAGGATGAGAGTCGAAGACCTCCACACCGTTACTCACAATGTCACTGATGGATTCCTCACCAGTTTCCAAAGCTGCTCCTCCTGACAAAGCCTCGGGGACCGTCGCTGGCACCGAGTCCGAAGTTTGATGGGCTTCCCTGAGCACATGCGACGCCGTGCCCCTGTGGCCATCTTTGTCGTCACCTATGGGCTGTTCTAGCACACCGCCTAGACGTCTCCCCTGATCCTTCGGATGACCTGCCCCTGTGGCGTTTATCACCCGTCTGCTGTAGCCGCCGTCGGCGGCTGTGGACCTGGAGCCTGGACTTGACTGGTCTGTAGCTGCTCCTTCGGCTGGCCCTGTCCGCCCGGTTGTCCTCCCGTTGTCCATTGTGTCCAATCGACACCCCCCCCCCCCCCCCCCCCCCCCCCCCCCACTGGTTGAATGTTGAGAAGAAAGTTGGCTTTGGTCAGCTGATTTATTGATTTTGCGGAGCAGCCTATCAATCTTGTTCGTGTCCCCATTTTCAATCTGAATAATTTTAAGATCTACGTAGCAGTTTACAGTCAAGTTTTCCTTGGAAGGACCAAGCTGAAAGGACGGCTAGATGACGTTTTAGACCTTACAGTCTCTGTGTATTTAGTTTGATCAAATCTTGAGTTACACCAGCCACCGTGATGAAGTGGTTAGCGTCGCGGACTCCCGGCTGGGAGGTCGTGGGTTCGAATCCCATCAGAGTCATGTGGGTTTTTCTGCCCCGACCGGCTCCTACCCAGAGTTGAGTTTCGGACTCAGCTGGGAAGACTGGGACCAAACAGTCGAGTTTCATCCACTTAATGGATGCGTTTCTGAGAGTGTTGCTCAAATTTCCTGACCAACACTGCAGGTGCCTGTATCTCTCGGGCCTGGTTGACGCCGGGATATATTATGAAAGGAAGCGTAGAGTACAGCTCTGTCATGTAGTCTCAGACCGAAATGGAAATCCGTAGCATCTTAATCATCCTCATTCTCATCGATCAGCATAAAAAAAGTCTGAAATTCTGTGGCCCTTCATGCCCTGCTCTCATGGTGACCTCAAGTTCGATGTCCTCTCCACGTCTTTGGCCTTGGTTTGGTTCCGTCAGGGTCACCGGTATGGCGAGTCTATGGGGGCGGAGAGCTCACTCACGCCGGCTCCATGACTAAGCAATTATTGTCGTCAGTTGGGGGCTTAGTAGGTGGTGTCCTGCATATGTTAGATCAGAAAAGGCGCCACTGAACACCACCGAAGTGACTCGGCGGCAGTGCAGTGTCTCCTCCGGTGGGTTGCCTCTTGACGACTTGACATTGACTGCTCCCTGTGGATTGCCGGTGCCGGGGTTGCGGCGGGGCCGACAGGGCTGTGGCTATGGACGGGGTGTCGGAATGAGCAGCGTGGGTGTACTGCCTCTGAGGTGGCGCAGAGGTTGGGACAGCAAAAAAAAAAAAAAAAAAAAGAAGAAAATCTTGAGTTACGTAGATGTTACATTTATTTTGTTTCAGTAGTCACCTCCTTTTGAAAATTTGAATTTCATTTTTCTGTTGAGAAGATGCACAATGACAAGTATGTTTTTACCAGCGGTGTATTTGCGCACTCGATGGGCAACACTGATATAGCTGTATTGAAAAGATGTCAGTTCCAGTTTTCTCTTTAAAAGTTCTACAACTTTCTCTTCTGTACCTTCGGCTGTCTGTCGTCCTGAGTCTCCTGGTATACTGAAAGGCATAAATTCCGCACATCATGCACACAAGTTCCACAGGAGAAGTTTGATTTGTTGCTCCTTTTATGACCCATTCCTCAGTTGGTGGGAGTGTGACCCGCTGTTAACGACCAATCTGTCGCCCCTGCCCAATTTGTCGCCCGGCGACAGATTGGTCTTCAAACCAGGACCAATCTGTCGCCCAGGCGACAGATTGGTCTTCAACACCAGGACCAATCTGTCGCCCAGCGACAGATTGGGCCTGGGTGTTGCATATTTTGATGAGATAGACTTATGGGGAAGACATCATGATTGAAGAGGAAATATTTGAGCGGATAGAAAAACAGCGTCACAGCGAACTACTTTTGAAGTTGGAGTGTTTCTACTTCTGTGGTGGGGTGATAAAGAATCGCGGCCCCTGTAACTCCAGGGTATTGGGGCCAATTCTCTCTCTCTCTCTCTCTCTCTCTCTCTCTCTCTCTCTCTCTCTCTCTCTCGTCCTTTTCGTTTCCTAGTAATGCAAATGCTGCAACAAAGCCCAGTTAATTGAAATTCCTTGGGACTACTCCTTGACTTGGTCAGTTAATTTCAATTTGTTAGGTTTATTTTGAGTTTGTTTTAGACTGGGCAAAAATTTAGATTAACTCAACACGCAGATAATTTTAAATTCGGATATTTAAAAGTCCATAGGTGGTTCAAAGGCTCTTTCAATTAACTGGGTTTTACTGTACATGGTCAGTTCAGTGGTGTTCATGATCTCTTTGATACAGAATCTATGCAACCTATTTTGACCTATATTATATTAAGAGGAGACGTACATATTAAAAAAAAATAAATATATATATATAGATATATAGATAGATAGATAGATAGATAGATAGATAGATAGATACTGCATCAAAGTGACCACAGGTCATCTACGTCATGAAAGGTAGGGAAAAAATGCTCATCACACAATAATATGCAATCAAATAGAGAAAACATGGAATTTACATCACAATGAAAACTGGTCATTCTTGCTGATTACCAGTCATCTGCATTGTAAGGAGCAGAGAAACACCCATACCACAACAATATTCTGTCTGTCAAACATTTTTTTTTAATATGGAATTGGCATCAAACTGATCACTGGTCATTGTCACTGACCACTGGTCATGTAAATTGCAAGAAGCACAGAAATATTTATATAATAAACAGTAAGCAATTACGTTTTCCAAACTGGTCACTGATCATTGTTGCTAACCACTAGTCATACTACGTTTTAAGAAGCATATACACCCTATAACACATCAACACAGAATGAGATAAAGAAAATATGAAATTGACATAAAACTGGTCACTAGTCTTTCTTGCATTAAAATGTCTTCTACATTAAAAAAAAAAGCATTAAACATATTAATATGGAGTGAACGCAGGAAAATATTAAATTTACATGAAACTGACCACTGGTCAATCTTGTTGACCACCGGACATCTATATTGTAAACTGTACAGAAGCATTTATAACACACCAATATGCAGTGAAATAGTGAAAACGTGAAATTTTCATGAAGCTGACCACTGGTTTTGGCACTGATCAGTAGTTATCTAAGTTGTGAATATTATAAAATTACCATTAGAGCATACACAGCCTATGTGGTGAACATTTGGATTTTACAATAAAGTGAACTACTTCGTGGTCAACCCATTCAATAGGGAGAGTATTGGACAGGTAACGTTTATGGCCAATGTTTAATACCATGTCCATATAAACTTACCAAAATAACATAAGCAACATTTTTTGTGTGTTTGCCTACTTTCCAGCGTGAATCATATTATTTGGATTTGATAACTAGTTGATTTGATAACTAGTTGATTTAACTACTTGACAAGTGTCAAGTAGCATGTTTGATTTTTCTGTCTGATTATGCACTCTGAAGATTTCTCAATGTGACCATTCAATAGGAAAACAACAATAAACTCCTGTCTCATTCCATCACTTTTTATTAGATTTTATTATAATTTGGCTCTTAGTTTGATGTTAAGGAAAGACCAGAAACTAATAACGAAATTGAAGATAAATAAATAAATAAAAAAATACGGGGCACTTTCCACACTTTCTCTCACATGGGAGAAAGTGCGAAAAGGGAAGGACCACACTTTCTCTCAATCCCGCACTTTCTTCTTAAGTGAGAGAAAGTGAGCCCCCACACTTTCTTCTAAAGTGAGAGAAAGTGTGGGAATGAGAGAAACTGTGGCCCAACATCAACTTATTGAGAGCAAGGTAAGTTGGCGACAAATTGGCCAAGGGGCGACAGATTGGACAGTGAAGTGCGACCCAATCTGTCGCCCTCAAAAACATAGAATGGGCGACAGACTGGTCCTGGTGCTGAGGACCAACCTGTCGCCTGGGCGACAAATTGGTCCCGGTGTTGAGGCCCAATCTGTCGCCGGGCGACAGATTGGGCAGGGGCGACAGATTGGTCGTTAACAGCCCATCTTTCCACAGCGACGTTTCTCGTGCAGCACGTGCCAGCGAACAGACAATAGCGCCAGAAGCAAAAAGTCAAACTGGGCGACAACTCAGTTCAGAGTGAATATTGCGTCGCTTTCTTTTCACGTGGTAAACCCAGTTTAACCCCATAACATGCCGCAACCAGAATGATTTTATCACACTGCAAGAAAATGCCACAGCTAGACAACAACCAGCGAAACCGCGCTGTTGGGATGCTGAGGGCCGGTTCATCTGTCCGACAGGTGGCAAGAGCCATGAATGCCCACCACACCACTATCTACTGCCTACAACAGCGCTTAACAGCCACCCGGTCAGTTTCTGACCGTCCTCGACCAAGCGCACCTCGAGTGATGACTCAGAGACAAGATCATAGTAAGTGCACCCCTGTCCCACCTCCGGAACCCATTCCTGACTGCTGCTGCCACGGCTAGAACAACTTTGGGGGAGTGTGGGGGACACATCAGCAGCTGCACCGTCAGACGACGCCTGTCACATGCAGGAATCAGGTGTCACAGGCCCTACGTTGGCCGTGTATTGACTGACAGACACAGGCAGGCCCGGCGCCATTGGGCAGCAAATGGTGCGTTCCTGGGAAGATGCGCATGGAGGAATGTCATCTTCTCTGACGAGTCACGTTTTTGCATGAGCCACGCTGATGGGAGAATAAGAATTTACAGGAGACGAGGAGAACGGTATCATGACCCTTGTGTTAGGCAGCTCGACCAGTTTGGCCGCCCTTCAGTGATAGTGTGGGGTGCCATCAACGCCAACTTTAGATCCCAGCTCGTGGTGATCGATGGCAACATCACGGCACAGCGTTACGTGAACCACGTTCTCCAGCCTGTCCTGCTTCCACTCCTGGATCACCATGGTGGACGACGCAGATTTGTGTTCCAGCATGATAATGCTACACCTCACAGTGCCTGGATGACCCGTCAGTTTCTGCAGCAGAATGGAGTGGAGGTGATGCCCTGGCCATCCTGTCACCTGACATGAACTGCATTGGCACCTTTGGGAGCGCTCGGCAGGAGAGTGGAGCAGCATCAGCCGAGGCCCCAGACGAGAGGTGAACTGATCGCCGTTCTTCAGCATCACTGGGTCAACATCCAGCAGGTGCAGATCCGACGTCTCGTGCAGTCCATGCCTCGGCGTCTTCGAGCGTGTGTAGCTGCCAATGGTGGATACACCAGATATTGACAGAATCATCTCTTTTGAAAGATGGTTTGTGCTGCGCAATAACCATGTTTGACAGTTGTTTATGAATTTGAATCAGGTCGTTTTTTTCTGTTCACACATGCCCTTTTCAATCAAATTTTCTAACGCAGATTTGGTTTGTTTAAGTTGTTACCAAGTTTCCAATTAAATAACTGACAAATGAGATTTTTGTGCATGATTTTCTATGTTTGTGCGGAATTTCTGCCTCTCAGTATAGATTGATAACTTTTATATTGTCTTTTCGACTGTGTTGTTCAAGCGATTGCGCAGTTCTTTTTCCTGCTTGAGTTCTTTTTCAAGCCAGTTAACATGATCATTCAGGTCTATGTAGCTTTTTTGGAGTGAATCTATCTTCTCTTCATTTTCTTTTTTTCACGTCATGTAACTCAGAATTTTTTCTAGTTGGAGACTTAGTCGGTGATTTTGTTTCCTGTCGTCATCCATCCCTTCCCATCAAGGCATTCTTTCCATGACTTGCGAGATCCTCACAGGCAAACACAAAACTAAACCTAGTGGAAAAATACATTCCTAGATACTTATAACAGTTAACTATCATCTTTTTCTTTCCATCTAGAAATCACCTCTCTCTCGCTGATAGGTAACCCCCTTTTCTGAACACCACAATACTGCTCTTTTTCATATTAACCTTAAGCTGATGTCTCGACGCTGCGCCACCTGAATTATTCAACGGTGTTTGAGGACCAACTGGCGTTTCAGAACGTAAAGCAATATCGGCTGCTAACAGCAAAATAAACAATTCGTTAAAATTGGGAGTTAATGTTGCCCCATGTCGTCCCTACTCTATCATATCCAGGGCATGAGACTGGATAGTGTTCTCCACTCAGGTCCATCAAAACAAATGATTTTGATCCTAACTCACTGTGCAATTCGAAAGCAGAATGGAGCAAGCGCACCTCTATAAGACTGAGAAGTATGCCAGTCTAGCGAGCAGTTTGAGGGAATCTGGCTTGCAGGCCCGGATAACGCCATAGAAGTTGGAGCAAGGGGATTTGTAGGCTCATTAGCCTATGACATGAAACAGCTCGAGATTTCAGGTAAGAAGAGGACCAGAACCCTGAAGGCAATGGCAGTGGCAGCCGAAAAGAGTTTCAGCTGGATCTGGTCAAGGAAAAACAAAAGTGAACTTCACGAGTTTTGAATTTCCCAACCTAGAACAGGTGTCCCGTTAGCAGTGGGGTAAGACATCTGCCTAAAAAGAAACGCCTTAAGACGCCCACCTATCCAAAAGTTGCGGGTTTGAATCCCGACAACACCAGAAAAAAAATGGCAGTAGAAGAGCATCTGGGAGTCATGACTTGGATGCGGTCCGGCTCCCTTAGAGTGTAAGGAGTTCAGGGCCAAAACACTTGTCTGAGGGGAGTTCTTCTCTGAAGACCTCCTGCTGTCAAGCTCTCCCTTGAGTTTCTTCCTATTAGTTCGTTAATAAACAAGGAAAAAACGACAGGGCTACACGCATCTCGTTTTACACCTCGTGTGTGCTCATGATGCATTCTTTAAAACTAGCACCCGATCTTACTCTTGCTTTAACACTGCTAGACATGCTTTTAACACATTCATAAAGCTTCCCTTTTATCCCATTCTTTTGGAGTACAGGTCAAAGCTTTCTCAAAATCAATAACAGTTACACATAAATTACGATTCTGCGAAAACTATTTTTGTATTAACGCTAAGAATGTAAACATCTGATCAATAGTAGAATGACCTTTCTTAAAATCTGCCTAATACTCACCAGTAACATTATTTTGCTGAACCCACTCCTGCAGCCTGCAGTTGAAAAATGAACTATACAGTTTACTTCTGATATAACACAACGATATACCTCTATGATTATCAGGATCATCAGATGCGCCCTTTTTAGATAATGGTATTATTGACTGTGTTCATTTTTTTTTTAAACACCCCTTTATCAAAAAGCGCATTAAAAATATGACGAAAATGTCAACAGCAATATCACCACCATATTTCAGTAATTCTCTAATAACTCTATCTGGACCAGCCGATTTTCCATTTCATAGCCTTTTCATTGCTACTAAAACCTCTTTCGAGATTGGGCGATCGAAAAAGACCATGTCAGTGTTATTTTAAGAATATATAATCTTGTTAGTGATATTATTGTTATCATTGTTATTATTATCATCATCATCATCATTATTGATAATAATAATACTTACATAACGCCTATCCTCGGTTACAGACCAAGCTCTAAGCGCTTTACAATCCACACTCGTCTACACAACGGGTTGCCTACCTGGGTAGTGCCGACTGAAGATATCAAGAACGTTTTCTTCTGTATTTTCTTTTTCAAGGACTTTATCAAAGTGAGAATACCAATCATTAATAGATATGTCACTGGATTTGTTTGATGATTTCTCTAATATTTTACGCAGGTGCTTCCCAAATTCTTGTTGGTCATTTACTGCATTAACAAGATTGTACAATATAATGTTGTTGTTTTCTTTTTTCTGTCTTCGAAATTTTTTTTTTGTATTTGCCATGACCCAGAGCTCGATTTTGTGTGACGTGGCATCAAAGATAGAGAAGGAGGCGGGGAAGGAGGGAGAACGTGACACACCCGGGAACATGTCTAACAGTTTGTTAGTTTGGCGTTTCACGGACGCCCTGTCGGTTGGTAAGGCAGAACTTCCGTGCGTTAAACACCCGGGGTTGAGCGAATGTCAAACCCAGAACCTGTGCGTCGCGTTTCGTCCCGTGCAGTGTGTGTTTGTCTTGTGCACGTGCAGTCATGTTGAGTGAGTGTCCACATTTTACCTGCGGGCGCGCAGGGCGCGCTAAATTCAGTTCTCACCTTGATCTGAATCGTGACCCACTCTTACATAGAACAGAGACTCCACTTGGTGGGCCAGGAACAGCCTCCCGAAAACCACACCCCTCAGGTCCGAAAGACCCAACGCCAAGAGTCCTGCTCGACAACCCAGCCAGAGACAGAACTGGCTGGGTTGTCGAGCAGGACTCTTGGCGTTGGGTCTTTCGGACCTGAGGGGTGTGGTTTTCGGGAGGCTGTTCCTGGCCCACCAAGTGGAGTCTCTGTTCTATGTAAGAGTGGGTCACGATTCAGATCAAGGTGTGATTCTGGTGACGCCACGTAAATGTATGTGTAGAGGTGTAGTCAGTGTGTGGCGCCTCCCTACGTTGTTGTTTCGTTCAAGGTTCTCGGGTAAGTTTGAACAAGGTTTGGCTGTTTTTTAGGTGGAGTGATCGATCATTGAGCTAGGGTTGTAGTCTTTTGTAAATTGGGTCTGGTCGTATGAGTTAGTTGTTGTGTGCGTAAGAGGCTAATTGTGAAGAAGAAGAAGTTTGTAGGTGTAGTCCATTATGGCAGTGGGTAGGCCTCCCTATCTATGACCCGAGTTGTATGTCAACTCCAGTCTTCTCCTAATTTTAGGAATCTGTCCTAGGCTGGGGGAGGGGGGGGGGTTAGTAGATCATTAGTGCTGTTGCTATAGTGATACTTAAATTTACTTGTGTTATTTTGTTTGGTGAAAGGAGAATCGTCAGGGGGTTATTATTTTGTGGTCGCGCTATTGGTATATTATGGGTGAGTTTAGTGGGGAAGTGGATAGTAGAGAGAAGGGGGGGGGGGGGTGGATGACGTGTTGATAATTTGTTGGCAAAGTGGCATGGTTGCCAAACTCATGGCTGTGGCTGCTGCCACTAAGCTGGCCGTAGTGCTGGCACTGTCACTGTTGTGTAGAGACACGGCTAAGGATGCTGGTGCCATGGTTTTATTTTGAAAGCGATTGAGATTGCCTGTGGCGCCAACTATTTTCAAATACTGCTACTTCCAATCATTGCTGTGGGGTCAGAATTTAATTATTGGTGCCTGATTTCAATGAATGCGCAGACGCTGACTCGTTTCCGGCGCCTCCCAATTTTGTGTTCCGGTAGGCGGGGCCCGTCTTCGGGCCAGTTGACGCACGTGCAATGAAGTTTTCGTTTTTGTGGGTCGTCCTAACGTGGCTCTGCGTAGTCGGCTGGACGTTAAGCAACGTTAATAACAATAATAATACTATTTATTGATGGATTGTTAGTACTGATAAGAGAGGAGTGTCAGGATTGCCAATATTACTTTCTCTTATTGCTGCTGCTGTGTTTAATATTGATGCAGCTACTGATGTGTTTTTCTTCTTTTTTTTTTTCTTTTTTTTTATTACGTGTGACCATTACTAAGTGTGACTCTTACGTGCAGGTTGGGATGCTGAGATTCTGACTATGGTGTTACTGTTTTGGTTGGTGTTGCTATTGGGTCTTGTGTGGTAGTCGACTGTTATTGTTGTTGCTGCCGTTGGCGTTACCTGATGTCATTGATGTTGTGTTATATGTTGGGTCACCTCTGCTGCTGCTGGTTTTGTGTCACTAAGGCTAGTGTTATATCCCATGCCAGTGTAATTGTCAGTATGTCAGTATGGCGGGTGTCAGTTGTTTCACTGTTTGTTTTGAGATTGGTGTCTAAATCTTATGGTGGTGTTGATGTGTTGACTGTGACGGTGCCTGAGACTTCTGTTCGCTTAGACCTGTGTTGGCGCAGGGGCATAGTTGAGGGGGTTCTTTTGGTGACCGATAGAGCACTAGAATTGGTTGTGCGTTGAATGCCTTTTGTGTTTGTGACTCTGAATGGTTGTCGTGTTTGGGCCCTTAGGTCAGTGACATTATGGGATGGCGGAATATTGATCGGCCAGTCAATGAATGAATGAACATACGTTTTGTTGAGGGTTTCGTCCTTCGTGTGATAGTAATTGTCTCGCAGGGGTGCAGCTGTACAACGTGTGTCCTATTGGACGTGACTCGTGACAAGTGACAGTGTAGGAATGCGCAAATGTAGTGTGAATCCAGCCACTGATTTGGAGCATGCAGGTGTGTCGTTTTTGTTAGTGCCACCGCTTCCAGTGTGGATGAGCAGCACCCAGTGTTGACCAGACGTCTGGGCTGATGTGACGGCCTGAGGGGCCGACCCAGGCGGAGCTGACCCGGGGGGGGGGGGGGGGGGGGGGGTGCACGGGCTTGCAGCCCTGCCGCAGTTGTGGGCGTGCTAGGAAGCGCGTGCGCCCATGTTTGGTGGTGGTGGAGACTCATCACTGCTGTTACATCCGCATCTTTGGGCAGCTGATTCCAGGGCGTTAGTCGGCTATGATTGCGTGGCGTTAGTCTTAGGCTATGATTGCGTGTTTCTGCAGTATAACCCTCGACTACTTGTTTTCAGCTCTTCAACCTAGTAGCGTGTTCATCGTCTTCTGTATCGTCGTCTTCGTCGCCTTTGTCCGCGTTACTCCATCATCAACGGTGTGGAGAGCAATAACAGATTAACCGAGCCAAATTGTGTGTCCCACAGGTTACAGCGTGCCTAGTTTGAGATTGTGGGGATTTCCCCAGGACATGCATCTGTTACAACAATAAGTTGATGACTCATATGGTTTGTGGGGTTCGTTTTGTGGAAGTTTGGTGCATCATAACAAATTTAAGTGGCCATTATTGTGGTCCAAGAGTTGTGGGACTTGTTGGTCACCAGTGGGTGGTTGCTTGGCAGCCTGGTTTTGATGTACGCTTGTGCTGGTTGGTTGGATATTTTGTGTTGTGTGTACTGTTGATGTTGGGAGGGTCTATCGTGCAGGATGGTGGTGTGTGCATGCTCGACAGCGTGACGTATTAAATAAATATATTGTTTATTTGTTAACGTTGTGTGGGTGTGTTGTATGAGAGGGGCGGTGTTAGTATAGGTGTTTTCCCTTCAGACCTTAGCGCGTCTGACAGTATTCTCTTCGAGCTTGACAATACGTGTTACTATCTTCTTTATCTAATGTTCTCCTGTACGTCCGTAAAAGCCTCCTTGCCTTTAATTGGAAATTTATGCATTCTTGACCAAACCAGTGACCGTTTATATTTTCATCATCTATTCTAACACGCCTTCTCATGCATTCCGCTTGTTTTATAATACATATGTTAAAGATGTCCAGAGCTGCATTAACATCTTCGTCAATGAGAGCTACGGTTTTTCGTATCAATGACAATGTACCAGTACAATTCATTTGTTCATGAAACAAATGAGCATGGTTATCTTGCCACTGAATGTTTTCAAAAACTCTGCTCTTTCGTTTATATTTCCACAATTTCATTGTTTTTGAATTATTTGATTCTAATTTCAGAGAAAATGATCAGATTCAATTCGTTCACTTACATGGAGGGTACAAAACTGACATATAACAGCAAATAAGTCAGTGCATACTGTGAAATAATCTAGTTCCAAAGTGAGGTACTGCAGCGAAATCTAAATAAAATTTTAAAATCATTTCCGCCTGAATTTTTTAACTATTTCCGCCGATAAACGTAGACAAACTAATCACAAGCAAACACGGCGCGTTTTGACCTCCTAGTCTTCTTCAGGCAAGATACACAACACTCAGACAACCAAAATGATCGAGCAATTACTTTCTTCATCCAATTCGGCGCAAGATGGGACTGAATGAAAACGAGACTGTTGGAAAGGAGACAACTGAGTCGAGCAGTAATGATAATAATAAGAATACTGATAGGAATGATAATAATGACGATCCTTGATTAAAAAAAAATCTAAAAAATAATAAAAAGAGATTACTACCACTTTTGGTGATAACATACAAGATACAAGATTACTTCATTATCTCAATTCTGAGAAATCACAATCGTGCTGCTGACTAACTATACATTGGTGACAAAAAAAAAATCAATTCATTATTCAGTTAAAATGTAAAACTCATACATGTAGATAAACACATACTACAACACACACACCACACACACACACACACACACACACACACACGCACGCACCACTTACTGATTTTCAGAATTTGCTTAAAAACGGAAACAACACTGTCGGACTTAAATTCACATTAAAAGAAGCATTGAAGTGTATGTACATAATAAATGATCAAACAATAATAAAACAGATTTTCAGTATTGAACAATGGTCACACTTGATTTCACAGAACATTAAAATACATATAAAAGTAAATAATAGCAAAACACAAAAGAGCAGTTTAATAGCAAAACATACAAAAAGCAGTTACAAGCACACGCACACGCACAGCACACATACACGCACTCACACTCATACGCATACACCCACACACACATACTCACATGCTTGCGCATACACACACATGCACACACACATGAATAAATAAATGAATTAACATAAAAATAACAGACCAGTCGGTAACAACCATGCCTTAATCAAATTTTAATTATTGCACACAAATGATAAAAATACAGAATATAAAAAGGCAGTAATGTGTATAATTATGGCAAAGAACAGTAAAACACCTTTAGTAAACAACCATACCACACACACACACACACACACACACACACACACACACACACACACACACACACACATATATATATATATATATACATACACATACATGTATACACACACGCACTCACATACACTCATATACACACCCAATATACACATATTTATTCAATCACACACGCACATAAAAGCACATACACACATACATATATATATGTATACGTCCCCCCCCTCCCCTTGTCCCCCCACCCCCATCCCGCGCAACACACACCCCACACACACACACACACACACACACACACACACACACACACACACACAGTTATTGCTTGTTAAGAAGGGATATAGACATTGGGATAAAACTCTCTTTTGTTCTGACCAATCGGACCGTTGGCATCCTGAACCGTCGGCCAGATGGCAGCAGTTCATAATTATGGGCCAGGACATGTGAGGAGTCTTTTGCAATTTCTCTTGCCTTTCTCACAGCATGCTTCTCAAACAATTCACTCATGCTCGCTTGCCTTTCACCCACAACTTTCCCACACACATTCACCGTCTTGTTCAGCACATTCTCTTTTTTCCACATTGAGCCCATCGAACCAGCACAAGAAGCCAAAGGTTAAAACAGATTCAATAAAACATCTGTAAAACTGTGCAAGGATTTTTGAGTTTACATGGAGTGAGCGCAGCTTTTGCAAACAGTAAACCCTGGACTGATATTTCTTATGAATAACTGCAGTGTTGAAATAAAAAGTTAGTTTGTTGTCAATTACTGTGCCCAGATATTTATACTGAGGTCTGCAATGGGGGATGGGGCTCTACGGAAATCTGTCACCAGTTCCTTTGTTTTGCTGACATTTAAGTTCAGAAAGTTTTCAGAGCACCAGGCGGTAAATTTACTGACAGCATCAAAATAGGTAGTGTCTAAGTTAGATAGATCAAGGATTGCTGTGTCATCAGAATACTTAATAACTGACGTTGTGTTTGAGCCTTTGTTTGAGTCATTGGTATAAATAGTGAAGAACACAGGTGAAATCACAGTGCCTTGGGGTGAGCCAGTGGATGTGGTATGTAGGGAAGACAGAGTTCCCTGGTAACATACTAATTGAGATCTCCTAATAAGAAAGCTCATAATCCAAACAATCAGTCTTGGGGAAACCTGAAGAGTAAGTAGTTTCTGTGCCATGAGGTGAGGTTGTATTGTGTTGAATGCTGAAGAAAAATGAATGAAGAGTATTCTGACAAAGGAATTTGGTGCGTCTAGATGTGTGTAAGCATTGCTGAGTTGCATCATGGTTGCATCGTCTGTGGATCTACTTTGCTTGTATGCAAACTGGAAAGGATCGCGTTGATGCTGTGTTTGCGAAAGCAGTTTCGAAAGAATGATGCGCTCAAAACATTTCACAACAATGCGAGTGAGAGCAACAGGCCTGTAATCATTTAGCTGGGACGGTTTTCTTGTCTTGGGGACTGGGCAGATGGTTGAGTTTTTCCAAATAGTTGGGACAACACGTTCTCTGTAATCATTTAGCTGGGACGGTTTTCTTGACTTGGGGACTGGGCAGATGGTTGAGTTTTTCCAAATAGTTGGGACAACACGTTCTCTCAGGGACCATGAAAAAAAGTTTACTGAAAATCCCACTAAGCTGTGTAGCACATGATCTTAAAAGTCTTTCACTGACACAGTCAGGGCCTACTGCTTTATGTAGATGGAGATTCTTGAAAAGTCTGTCAACGCTAGTGCCAGGGACATCCATGTCATTTGAATCATCCTCCTCCCTATTCTCACTGAGATCAGATAACACGTTGGAAAGGTGATCTCTTAGGTCATCACGTTCAAAACGACGGTAGAAATCATTTAGTTCGTTAGCGGACTTGACTTTATCACTTTCAGTCAAAGAGCAAAAGATACTTTTTGGTTTGTCCTGACATGACAGTATTTTCAGCCCTCGCCAGGCATCCTGCATGTTGCCCGACTGAAACTTTTTTTTCAACCTTCTCCTTGTATTCTAGTTTTGCTGAGCGAATTTCGCCTCTGAGCTTCTTTTGAACTAGTTTTCTTTCTGCTTTATCATTAGACTGAAAGGCCTTTTTCTTTTGGTTAATTGTGGCCTTCAGTGACCTGGATATGCATGGCTTATTGTTGGGATATATTTTTACAGTTTTTTTTTAGTTATCATATTCTTGCAAAATACAACATAATGGGGAATCACTTCTACAGCTTCGTTAATGTCTTGTGAAGAATCAAGGAAAACGTCCCAGTCTGTACATTCGTAACAGCCCTGCAATGCCTCGATTGGCTCTCCAGACCACATCTTTACTGTCTTTGTTACAACTGGTTCTGTCACTATCTTGGGTCTATAAGCAGGGATCAGATGGACGGTGTCATGATCAGAATTACCAATATCTGGAAGGGGGGCAGATTTATAAGCAGCTTTAATGTTGCCATAGCAACGGTCTGGTTGTCCTTGCAGGCGTGTGTTGCTCGTAACATATTGTTTGAATTTTGGAAGGTTAGTATGTAAGTTACACGAATTAAAGTCTCCGAGTACCAAGTTAAGCGCATCGGGTGAAACAGTCTGCAAGGAGCGAACAACATCGGCTATTTCCGTAGCTGCTTGAGCTTTGTTGGCCCTTGGGTGTGAGTATACAGCCGTAACAAACACTTGTCCAAATTCACGGGGTAGATATAAAGGTCGCAGTGACACTGAGAGATCAACATTGGGGGTACACATTTGCTTTCTCACTGTTATGTTCTCACGTTTACAGTACTTTTCATTCACGTACAAATACACTCCACCACCATGGTGTTTATCGGCCAAGGTCGGGTCTTGTCTCCTCGATACGGCACACCAAAACCATCAATGTGCACACTACCATCACTGACATTACTATCAAACCAAGTCTCAGAAAAGAACACATCAAACAGGCATCTCTATACTCTCTCATAAAACTGACATTACTACACAACTTATCAAAGTTGTAGTTCGGAGGTTTTGGTCGAAGTGAACGGGTGTTGGCTAGTATGATTGAGGGGAGGGGTAGGAAGGTTTGTTTACATCTGAGCTTCCGTCGTATGCCCCCTCTCTTCCCTCGTTTCTGTCTTTGGGGCTTTGGGGCAGCATAATTGTCAGTAGACACACTTGGAATGATATCAGATGGGAAAGAATCAAAGCCAGAGGGCACACCATTTGTATTTGCTCTTAGCAACAGGATGAAATCACGTGAGTACTGAATGGGTCTGACAAATCCAAGTCCATATCCAGATCCAGGCATACCTTCAAGTTGTTGTCCGCCATGTTGTGAGAAACTCACCCCTGCACAATTGCACTTCCACACACAAAATGCAACTGCTACCACCACGACACAGTCCAAAAACCACGCAGCCCGCATCTCAACACTCTTACACAACTTTCAATATAACTTGCAAACAGTTTCACAGCCAGTAAACAAATAAACAACAAGTAATAGCAGCCAGCAGACGACGGACCGGTGTCGCATATAATACTGTCGCTCATAAAATCGTGTCGCAGCGACAGTATTTCCCGGGAAATACTGCAACTGGTTCATGAAAAATTATCGCTGAACGACTTAATTTCATAAAAATTGATAGCGCTACAGGATTTCACGAGAAATGTCCATAAAATCGTGTCGTTGCCTAAAAATAAAATCATGTCGCAGCGACTGCATTTCATGTAAAAAAAAAAAATTGCTGCCGTAGAAAAGTTGTCGCTCTGAGACAGCATTTCCCGTAAAAAAAAAAAAAAAACGACGTCGAAGACATGTTCGGTCTCTGCCCCAACTTTACCCCCACCTCCCTCTTTCATGGTTTTACGTATCAGTTGCCCCATTGTCTTTCTGTCTATGATTTTATTTGTGTCTGCTTGACTGTCGGTCTGTCCTGTCTCTATTTGTTTTTCTCGCTCATTCTCTCTATGTATCGCCCTCCCTGTATCTGTTTGACTCTCTTTAGTTTCACTCTGTCCATCAAACTGTCTGTCAATTGGTCTCTGCCTTTCCCGCCCCCTCCCCCCCCCCCCCCCTCTCTCTCCTCTCTCTGTCTCTGGACGTGCAAGCATGTGTGCCTGTATGTGGAGAGAGCGCGACGGTGTATGTGTGTGTGTGTGTGTGTGTGTGTGTGTGTGTGTGTGTGTGTGTGTGTGTGTGAGTGTGTGTGTGTGTTGTGTGTGTGTGTGTGTGTGTGTGTGTGTGTGTGTGTGGTGTGTGTGTGGACCCTGAAACAACTGCATTCATGCTCAGATATATTTGTGATTCATTTGCCCATAATCACGCAATCTTTCTCTCTCTCTCTCTCTCTCTCTCTCTCTCTCTCTCTCTCTCTCTCCCTCCCTCCCTCTCCCTCCCGCCCTCCCTCCCTTTCTTTCTCATTCTCTCTCTCTTCCTCTCTCTCTCTCTCTCGCTCTCTCTCTCTCTCTCTCTCTCTCTCTCTCCTCTCTCTCTCTCTCTCTCTCTCTCTCTCCTAGGATACCCCCGTGTCAGCTATCACTTTACATACCCCACCCACTCTGAACATCTTCTCGTGGGATGATACTCTTTCCCCTAGACAATTGAATAGAATCCTTTAGACTTCTCCCCACAAACCCTGCAAGTTACACAATAATCTCTTTGTAGAAGTGTATGTGCGTGTTTGAGTTTGTTTGTGTATGCCCGCGCATGCGCGTTTACGTGTTCCACGTGTGTGTGTGTGTGTGTGTGTGTGTGTGTGTGTGTGTGTGTGTGTGTGTGTGTGTGTGTGTAAGAGAGAGAGAGAGAGAGAGAGAGAGAGAGAGAGAGAGAGAGAGAGACTACGCACACACGCATGTACACACGCATGCGTGGGCACACACGCACACAAACTCACACACATACATTTCCTCACTCATGCACTCTGTCATGCACACATTTCCTCTCATGTATGTATGTGTGTGAGTTTTTGTGCGTGTGTGCCCACGCATGCGTGTGTACATGCGTGTGTGCGTAGTCTCTCTCTCTCTCTCTCTCTCTCTCTCTCTCTCTCTCTCTCTCTCTCTAGTCTAATATCACCATTGTTGTGAACAGACGTTAAATTAAATCAATCAGTCAATCAAAATCAAACTCATGCAGTACAGGAGGGACACAAACCGTTGAAGGAGGTATGATAGGTCAGAGATGGATGGGGCGGAGAGGAGGTCAAAGCCGAGGGAACAAATCATATAATTATCCCCATAATATTACGTAATAGGGTGACAGGGCTATGTGAATGTCAATATGGATAGTCATGGGAAGACATATGGAGGGAAGACAACGAGAGACACAAAATCGTATGATAGCCGCACTCTTATATTATGGATATCCTAATTCATTACATGCTACACCCAACTCTGAAAACTCCTTTCCTTCTACCTCAAATATCTCCGAATTTCTGATTTGGATCTTATTTTAAAGAAGAAACAAAAAAAAAAAAAAAAAAAAGAAGAAAAATGATGGTAGTAGTTCCATGGCATTATAGTATACTTATTACAAGTTGCAGCTTTTGGACTGTTCATTATTATTAGGCCTAAATAGTGTACGACGAACAAAGAGAAATAATTATGACAATGATATTTGAGAAATTTGCGCTTATTAGCTATTTAACCGCTTCGACCTTATCGGACTATGTGATCTTTTTACTTGTTAACTTCGCGGCATCACAAAACGAACACATGTCTTTGAACTTGGTCAAAAGGAACTTCATCTTTTGAAAATTTCGGTTCTGTCTCCTACCGCAACACTTCAGAGGTTCAAGATCCAGCTTTGTCGGCAGTGTGTGTGTGTGTGTGTGTGTGTGTGTGTGTGTGTGTGTGTGTGTGTGTGTGTGTGTGTGTGTGTGTGTGCGCGTGTGTGGCATCCACTTGTTTAGAAGAAACATATCCAAATATTGACGGTGCTTTGAATGTTTCTTTTTGTTTCGAACATTAATTCGTTTGTCTTTTTTAAAAGAAGCCATCCAAAACAAAAGATAATATATGTAAATGTGTTATGTTTCACATTTTGAATATGATTATATTTAGGCCTTAGGTGCCTTAAAACGAGCGTAATGAAAGAAAACCCATTTTGAACGTCACGTTCTGCACTTTTTGTGCGTTGTCTATTTCATTAAACTAGATAAAAGCTTTAGAAAAGAAATGGATGATCCTTTCAACCAAATACTATGTTAATTAATTTCAAATCACGGCTTCCTTGGAGCTTTGAATGCCTTAAAAGGACTGCAGTAAAACAAAGCAAAATGATACCTGAAGCTCTGCATTATGGCCTCTGATAACGTTTGGGTTACTTGTGACTAAAATGGGTTACTTTGACTTGTTTGTAAATTCATGATTTTAAGTGCTCTAGAAGCACTGCAATTAAAGCAAGACAACTGAAACTGTCTGTTCTGCGATTTGGTTTGTATTAGCTTTTAGACTCTATTACGTTTGTGTTTCTGTTCTGACAATTAAGGATAATCATTTACTCTTTAAGTTTAGTTTATGAATGTGTTGAGACCTTAGGTGCCTCTAAATGGATTATCGAACAAGCTCATACATCTTATATGGCCAACAGACAAACAATATTGGTTTAGGTTTATGAATAATGCGTGTCGGTTAATATAGGCCCGTGGCCCAATATTTACCACTCCCTGGTCCATTTAACCCGAATGATGTCTAAAGTGGGCTTCCTTTTCTTTAAGAATTTTATGATTTCTTATATAGAACTTTTTGAAATAAAGATAGCCATTTGATGGCTGTACTATATGAAGCTCTTATGGTAAGCTTTACAAATAATTAACCTTGAGTGAAGTAAAATTAGTGAAGGAGGTAGGGCTGCGTTTCTTAGGGGTTCCAACTTACCCAATCTTCCCCTACTTTCGTTGTGCTGAATGTCCTAGGCCTACGATATGATAAAAACATCACATTTCACATCACACACACACACACACACACACACACACACACACACACGTTCACAAACGCGCGCGCGCGCGCGCGCGCACACCACACACACACACACACACACACACACACACACACACACACACACACACACGCACAAATTTAGTGATGGGTACAATGGGAAAACGTTCAAACAAGTCTCCTCCTCGTCTAGGGAGATTGAAAGCTTAATCCATAGATTCCGTTTGAACGCGTTAAAAACAAAATATTGTCATAATGTTAAATGTATGTGTGGGAAATCTTTAAATGTCAGTCATGTGCTGATTCAATGCCCAAGAGCAAGAAAGCTCCTAAGACATTCGTGTATTGATGGTTATACTGATGGATCAATTTCATTGCCTTTACCATATATCTTAAACAATTACTCTGTTCTTGACTCAGTTTGTAAGTGTTTGTTAAATAGTTCAGCTGGTCCTTATCTGTAGATCTTATCACTTCTCACTTAAAATTGTTAAGGTGGAAGAGGGATGGGGGTGAGGGGGAGGGGGAGAGGAGGGGATGCCATATTCTATCATTAATGGATTAATACACTTCATCACTTGCATACTTCATTCACCCACACATACTGAATCACTATAGTGGAAGGACATTAAACCGACGACGACACACACACGAATGGAACGTGAGAAGCATTTATGATAAAAAAAAAAAAAAAATCACTTGCGACAATTTTTCATTCCATGGCAGGCTGCATTATTTTCTGTGATACTTTGACGCTCAACCGGGGCGACGTTTTTTTCACTTTGCAGAAAAAAATCGTCGCTGTGAAATATTAACGCTGCGACCATATTTCACGGGAAATGTTAACGCTAGCAGTAAGATTTTAAGTGGAAATGTGTCGCAAGCGACAGCATTCACTGACTACGATATTTCAGTGTCCTGTCGCAAAAAACTGTCGCAAAATTTCGAGCGACAGTATTTTATGGACAGCTACAATATTCTATAGGACATTTTTCGTGAAAAGTTATCGCGCGACAATTTTTTTTTCCAGAAAATGTTGTCGCTGCAACATTATTTCACGTGAAATGCTATCGCAGCGATACAATTCCACGGCGACAGTATTATATACGACATCGGCCCCTCGTGAAGCGCCCCGGAAGTGACACACATATTAAATAACAACTCCTTTAATTTATTTATGAAATAATTTGATTCCCAGATACAGCCAATTGTGCAGTATGGCTCTGAAATATGGGGCCCAGACAATGCTGTTGTCCATTGTGAACATTTATTTGCTTTGAAGAAATTTTGAGGAGTACACAGGCGAACACCGAAAGACCTTGTTTTTGGTGAAACAAATCGATAGCCAATACATATACATTCTCCTGGTAAGTGCAATCGCTACAGGCTTAATTGATCCAAAGGGATTCCACGTAAAGCTTATGATATGCTGTATGACCTGGATGCAAGAGGAAAGAAAACCCGAGTAACAAACGTTCGCTTATGTTTGTTAATTGATCCAAAGGGATTCCACGTAAAGCTTATGATATGCTGTATGACCTGGATGCAAGAGGAAAGAAAACCCGAGTAACAAACGTTCGCTTATGTTTGTTTAAATATGGATTTAATTTTGTTTGGGCGAATCAAGGTGTTGGAAGTGTGCATGGTTTCATACTTTGTTTCCAACGAAGGCTTATTGACTGCAAACTTGGTCCACTCATAACCAAATTAGTGATAGGTTCAGCTTGTACAGAACTTACTGCAGAGACCATAGTTTAAAAATCTTATCTACATTTTGCATCTGATATATATTACAACTAGATTTAGGCTTGGGATTTCTGAGCTGGTATTCACCGTTATCGCTTAAAAAACGTTTATATCTAACGATTTAATTTGTCCCTTATGTAATGAAAGTCAAGAAATTGAGGTGTATGTTTTTGTTTTTTTTTTCTGTTGCCCAGCACTCGGACGTATACGTGAAACGTTAGTTAAGCTTAAATATTACAGGCATCCTTCATTGTTTAAACTGAGTTTGTTAATGTCATCGACCATACCTGAAGAAACACATGATCTTTCTTTGTAAAAGATTTGAAATGAGAGATGTTGTGACAGCATGAATACATTTTGTATTATCGTTAGTTTTTTATTTTGAATTTGCTATATTCGGTTGCATTTTCACATCCTCAATTTGTGATGAACCAAGGCCAAATTTGAATAGAATATCTTGTCTTGAGTCTCTCTCTCTCTCTCTCTCTCTCTCTCTCTCTCTCTCTCTCTCTCTCTCTCTCTCTCCCTTGTTTTGTGGACCATAGGGTCTGTGTCATTACCACCAGCAGCACAAATAACAGAATTGTCTTTTTACAACATCATCAATAACAGGAACAGCAACAATACCACCGACATAATAATGATATTCAGATTTGGCGGCCCTACCAATGCTGTCTTTTTCCTAACGTGTCTGAAGTTTAACGCACATATGCAAATACACGCACACTCTCTCTCACACGCAGGGGCAGTAGTAACACTAGTAGCAGGACGCGGGCTTTAAAGCATGTCTTTCACGTAACCATACAGACACACTTGTACTGACTCCTAGAACATATTCATTAGTGAATAGTATGAAATAAAAAGAATCAATTACAAAAAATTATTATCTTTCCAGAGATAAAGTTAACATTTTCAGAGTAATCAATTCGGTTACTTTTAGTTACTTTTTATTTATTGCTTGTGAACAGACACTCCTCCTCCGCCCACCCCACACACACACACACACACACACACACACACACACACACACACACACACACACACACACACATATTAGTTATTATTAGTTATTGTATATATATATATATATATATATATATATATATAATTATAAACAAAGCTTGCTCTTATGTCTTAGATTGAAGAAATAGGGGGAGATAAGCATTCATATCTGCAGTGGTAGATAATTCTGCCTAACTACATAATATATATATATATATATATATATATATATATATATGTATGTATGTATGTATGTATATATATATATATATATATAGAGAGAGAGAGAGAGAGAGAGGGGGGAGAGAGAGAGAGAGAGACAGAGAGAGAGATACATACATACATACATACATACATACATACATACATACATACATACATACATACACACACATACATACATACGTTCACACCGCTCAAATTCGGTTTACTGACTTTTCACATACATTTGAAAGAAAGTTCTAATATATACAAATTATGCAAAGTTTATTTGCACAATTTTGATGCTACATCTCCTCAGTTGAGCGAAACTAAAAATTCTACCGACGTCATTTGAATTTATCTAAAAAAAAAGACAAACCTTCTTTTCCTAAAATTACAAGAATTCGACCGGGTGAAATCAATTGCGAAATGCTGATTTTTAGTTTTTTTAGGAAGATTTACCGCGTTTAAAAAATGTTTTCGACAGTACAAATCGCGTAACACACTACATTCACGAAAAAAAAACAACAACTAATTTCCCGGTTTTTGACCAGTTGGTAAACTCACTTTATAGGCAAGAAACGTATACCCCTACCCCCCCCCCCCCCCCCCCCCCCCCACACACACACACTTACCGTTCGCGATCCAACCTGTGGAAGCATGATTCCGGAAAAAAGTGTGATGCGGACTTTTCCCCAATTTATTTCATTGTAGTTCACAATGTTCTATTGAGTGTCAACGTCTACGTAACACACGTACACAACACGGGTGGTAGTACGCACAACTGAACCATGTAAATGCGCTTGAAAAGGGTCCTTTAACCACGGGTGACGCGGCCTCTACAACAAACACAGTCCTTTCTTCTTCCGGGGGTGAAGGAGTGGTGGGGAGGGGGGGGGGGGGATCTCACTGTGTACCGATGTCATAACACACGCCGCAGACCGCCGTCCCTGAATTAGAAATAAACAGATATAGCACGATGGAATCTCCTATCGGTTCGAACACACACTCACACACGTTACATGTCGTAACAGGAGCTGCATAACTCTGGCCCTCAATCAAACATGAAGAGATATGACTCACTGCGTTACCAGCAAAAGCGACCGATCTGCGTGAAGAGGATGGATATCAGGTGCCGTCTTTGCACCGCAAACTGTCCTGCACCTCGTAACCTCTGCTGACATGGGTCAGAACTGGACCTGTCGCCAAAAACAAAAAAACAAAAAAAACAAACCCTCCCGACTACAACGTCCACCTGGAAATTTGTAACGTCCTCATTGCAGTGACAAGAGGAGAGAGAGAGAGAGAGAGAGAGAGAGAGAGGGGGGTATGGGGGTTGGGGATAGGGGGTGGGTCGAGGGAGGGTGGGGCGGTGGGGGAACCACAAGACTTGCGCAGGAAATACCAAAAGTAATTAACGACCCGGGCGGTATCGAACGCTGACCGAATACAAAGAAAGTAGTAGGTCTGTCACGAACATTAAGTCCGCTCGTCATTCGCCGAAAAAAAAGGATTTTCCAGTCACTTCACCTGCCACAGATCTCTCTGAGCCTCGATGGAGGAGAACCCCTGGGTCTGTAGGCCACTGCCACTGGGCGACTGCGTGGCCCTTTCTTTGTATTATGGTGCCTAAGACCGGTCTTTCATGGCAAAACCTTGATGAGCACTCGCCATATCTTGACCCCTTTGCAAAGGGTCTGGCACGGTAATGCTACCCCTGGATTACGTGGTAAGTCAGGCAGGGAAAATGGGAGTGGGATGGAGGGGAGGGGAGGGGCTCCTTAGTGGCTGAGCATGATGCACAAGTCAAACATCATGGGCCCAAAGGCCTCCGCCCCGTGAACTCCGGCTGAACGGTGAACGTTTGAACAAGGGCTTGAAGGAGTTGGCAGTTCGGATGAAAGTGGCCTGATCGGAACCCACTTCAACCCACGCCTGACCAAACATTAGCGTTATTTTCTCGGAGGCGTCCAATACATCTAGCCCATAACCCCTGTCTAATCAAAGTACTGCTTGCATCAGAATGAATAATGCCCGTAGAGAATAAAACAACTCGTGGATACCGATTTTCGAAGTGTATATTCAAGACAACTACAACAGTTACAATTGACAAATGATAAGAAGTAAATGAAAGACTGCACTGAAACAAAATCTTAAATGAGACAGGGAACATTGAACAGTAAATAACAAACTTGGCTTCTATCTTGACTCTGATCTCACCCTGAAACACCACATAGCCAAAATCTGCCAAGCATCCTTTCTCGAACTCCGTCGCATCCACTCTATCAGACCTTTCCGTACAGAACAGGCCACGAAGACGTTGACGTCTTCCTGCAGTTTTAGTTTCAGTTTCATCAAGGAGGCGTCACTGCGTGCGGACTAGTCCATAGACGCTACACCACATCCGCTAAGTTTTGAGACCACACTACGCATGATTTGAAGCTGATGGATAAATGAATTAACAACAAAGATGAGACAATTGAAGAAGAGGGTCTCGTGGCTACGGCTCAGCGGATGTCTGACCTACGCATTAGCCCAACGCGCTGGTCAGACCTTGAGTACCTACCTACCATGTGTGTGTGTGTGTGTGTGTGTGTGTGTGTGTGTGTGTGTGTGTGTGTGTGTGTAATGGATGTTCACGTGTGTGTATGATGTGTGGGCATGGGCCCATGTGTGTGTGTGTGGCGCATGTGTGTGTGTGTGTGTGTGTGTGTGGTGTGCGTGTGCGTGTGCAGAAGTGCGTGTGCATATGTGTGGTGTGTGTGTGTGTGTGTGTGTGTGTGTGTGTGTGTGTGTGTGTGGTGCGCGCGTGCGTGCGTGCATGTGTAATTTGTGGGTTTGTGTGAGCATTTCTTCCTGCATTCTGTTAAGACTAGATTATTGAAACGCTCTTCTCCTTGGTGTACCCGCAGCCTTACTCCATCCTTACTCCAACGTGTTCAAAATTCAGCCGCTCGCCTTATCTTCAAGGTGCCCAAACAGCACCATACTTCGGATCTCCTGAAGAAATTACACTGGCTCAAAATCGAGCACAGAATTCAGTATAAGTCGGCCTGTCTATGTTATAAGGTTATCACAGGTGAGGCGCCTACGTCCGCTTCGAAATAAATTTTCCTACACGTCCCCTCCGTTCTTCCTCTGATGACCGAATTTTTCGAATTCCCTCATATAACCGAAAGCAGCACGGTTCTAGAGCATTCTCATTTTCTGCGGCAATAGTCTGGAATTCACTACCTTTCCATCTACGTCATGATCCCTCCTTCCCGACTTTCAAGTCTGCACTTAAAACGTATCTGTTCAAACGCCAGTTGCAGGATACCACCTGAAATATTACTAAATTACTACATGTCACTTGCACACTTTGCTCGTGTACAAATGAGCTGTTCACCGGTCATATAGTGTGTTTATGTATGCAACATTATGTTCCAGTGTGTGTGTGTGTGTGTGTGTGTGTGTGTGTGTTGTGTGTGTGTGTGTGTGTGTGTTTGTGTGCGTGCGTGTGTGCGTGTGTGTGTGTGTGTGTGTGTGTGTGTGTGTGTGTGTGTGTGCGTGTGTGTATATATATATATATATATATGTGTGTGTGTGGCGCGCGCAAGTGTGCTGTGTGTGTGCATTGTGTGTGTGTTGTGTGTGTGTGTGTGTGTGTGTGTGTGTGTGTGTGTGTGTGTGCGCGTGCGTGTGTGTGTGTGTGTGTGTGTGTGTGTGTGTGTGTGGTTTTATGACTCGTGAACGCAGAATTGTGTGTGTGTGTGTGTGTGTGTGTGTGTGTGTGTGTGTGTGTGTGTGTGTGTGTGTTGTGTTTCTGCTTATATTTTTTTAGATGTTGAATTGCTAAAACTTGTAAAGCGCCCTGTAGCCTACGTTGTTAGGATGGGCGCTATAGAAATTGTCCTCATTATTATTATTACTATGAATAAATCTCGATCCGATGATGAGATAATTACAAGCCCAAAATTCCAAACAAATTCAGCATCACAAAGCGCACAGAACAAACAAGGAAACATCCCCTAGAAACTATTTTGGAGAATACAGAGGCGAGGGAGCATAGGGGTAAGTTAAAACCCATTTCCCCAACCTCCTTCGCCGCCTCTCTGCCGTCACTTTGTCCTTTCAAAGGTTTGACTAAACTGACGCCTTTCTCCTGTGGAAGTCATTTGAAGGAAGAGAGAGGCAATGAGATGAAAAGAAATGCAATAAGTACACATTCAATCCGGGAGTCATGTGACCTCATTGGTTTAAATAGCTCGGGCAACCACGGATGCAACAGCAGGACTCAGAGACTGACTTTTAACATTAAAAATCAGAGAAGTTGTCAGATCCACTGTTGTTTATACATACATCTCCTGACGCCATATTGCGGAAATTTTCCAAACTAATGCATAAAATAAATAAAAATAAAAAACAACAACTATCGATCGATGTCATGCTCAAGTATTCGATTATACGAGAACGTTCGATTTCGAAGTCAAAATTCATTATCGATCGATGTCATGCTCAAGTATTCGATTATACGAGAACGTTCGATTTCGAAGTCAAAATTCATTATAGAAAAAAAACAACAACAAACCCTGCTCGCCCCTTATTTCTAACGTACATGAGATTGTGGAATCGGTTCAGTTCAAACCCCAAAGACGATGTGGTAGTAGGGAGAAAACCATCTGAGGATCTGAGGAGAAGGGGGGGGGGGGGGGGGGGGGGGGGGGGGGGGGGGGGGGGGGGGGGGGGGGGAACCTAGCACCAGAGTGACATGTTCAGATGGGCACCCAAAATAGCAGTTTTTTTAAGCCTGGCATCAGCGGGATCCGAACTCGTAACTTCTGACTGAGAACTGGACGATTATGATGGTGAGACTAACGTTCTACTGGCCTGAGGCTCTCAAGGACAAGCTGTTCCAGTCTGGGGTGCGTATTAAGTGTGGGGTGTGTATGAAAAGTGGGGTGACTATGAAGTGTGGGGTGTGTATGAAAAGTGGGGTGTGTATGAAATGAAGGTGACTATGAAGTGTGGGGTGTGTATGAAAAATGGGGTGTGTATGAAATGAAGGGTGACTATGAAGTGTGGGGTGTGTATGAAAAATGGGGTGTGTATGAAATGAAGGGTGACTATGAAGTGTGGGGTGTGTATGAAAAATGGGGTGTGTATGAAATGAAGGGTGACTATGAAGTGTGGGGTGTGTATGAAAAATGGGGTGTGTATGAAATGAAGGGTGACTATGAAGTGTGGGGTGTGTATGAAAAATGGGGTGTGTATGAAATGAAGGGTGACTATGAAGTGTGGGGTGTGTATGAAAAATGGGGTGTGTATGAAATGAAGGGTGACTATGAAGTGTGGGGTGTGTATGAAAAGTGGGGGTGTGTATGAAAAGTGGGTGTGGTTATGAAAAGTGGGGTGAGTATGAAATGTAGGGTGAGTATGAAATGTAGGGGTGTGTATGAAAAGTGGGGCTGTGTATCAAATGTGGAGTGTGTATATGAAATGTGGGATGTGTATGAAATGTAGGGTGTGTATGCAGTGTGGGGTGTGTAGAGTTGATGGGGTGTCTATGAAGTGTAGGGTGTGTGTATGAAGAGTGGGTGTGTATGGAGTGTGGGTGTGTATGAAATGTGGGGTGTGTATGAAATGTAGGTGTTTATGAAGTGTGGGGTGTGTATGGAGTGTGGGTGTGTTATGAAGTGTGGGGTGTGTATGAAGATGTGGGGTGTTAGATGTGGGTGGTACGAAATGTAGGGGTGTGTTATGAAGTGTGGGGGTGTGTATGTGTGGGGTGTGTATGAAGTGTGGGGTGTGTATGAAATGTGGGGTGTGTATGAAATGTGGGGTGTGTTTGAAGTGTGGGGTGTGTATGAAGTGTGGAGTGTGTATGAAGTGTGGGTATGTATGAAGTGTGGGGTTGTATGAAGTGTGGCGTATGTATGAAGTGTGGGGTTTGTATGAAGTGTGGCGTATGTATGAAGTGTGGGGTTTGTATGAAGTGTGGCGTATGTATGAAGTGTGGGGTTTGTATGAAGTGTGGGGGTGTGTATGAAGTGTGGGGTTTGTATGAAGTGTGGGTGTGTGTGTATGAAGTGTGGGGTTTGTATGAAGTGTGGCGTATGTATGAAGTGTGGGGTTTGTATGAAGTGTGGGGTGTGTATGAAGTGTGGGGTGTGTATGAAGGTGTGAATGTGTATGAAGTACTGAACTTCACGAACCAGCCACACCCCTTGTTCTGTGGCAGACGAGTGCGGAAACCAGGATGACGTCACAGTAGGTAAAGCACATCACAGATGAGCCACATCACAGACTGTACGTTGATTCTCTGGGCTTCAACTACGGCCCTACCAACTGAGTGCACTCTACCTGGCCTTGTAGGATACAGTCCATTTACATGGCAACCGGCAGAAAACCATCGACAACATCCAGTAGTCCGTCATAAAGTCTGACGGGGATTTAGTAATGTCTGTTTGACGTTCGCGATGAGCGCATGCTAAGGCCTATGCCACACTCTGTTTCCAGACAAAACACGCATTCCACAGAGGAGGACACAATTGATTATTTCGAAACTGTTTCCTTTAAGGTATGTCACACGATAAATCATACATCGCCGTGAGTTCCAGCTGTTTGGTTTGGAGTGCTTGTTTGTTTGCCTGTTTGCTTATTTGTTGTTCTTGGTCTTCTACATCAAGCCCATAGACTCAAGTAGCCTTCTACTGGATAAGTCCGGAACGGGGCTTTTACCATGTTCAGAATTTAAAGCTGTCATGTTCTTTTGTCGTCACCTATTTGATTTTCAAGGGAAGCCTATTCACATATCTAACGCCACTGTCATTTAACGGTTCACATTTTTAGCATGAAACGGTTGTTTTGCTACCTTCCGTCTGACAAACAGTCGTGATTTTGCATGCGTGCGTGCGTTTGTCGATGCCTTATTAGTTATCAGATCATGGTTGTGAAGCGTATGTTTGTGTGATGTGCAAAATATAAAGCACTGTGGGCTCAGATAATACGGGCACTTTAAAATGATAATGATGATGATGATGATGATAATGATGATGATGATGATGATGATATTATCATCATCATCAATCGTTTGAACTGCATATTGCGTGGTATCCTTTGGTATTTGCTGCTGAGGTTTTACTTGATGCATCTTCTAAGTGTCCGTTAACCATTTCTTACTGACATTATCATACATTTAGTTTCGTGAGACAACACTTCTGTCAACTGTGTAAGCTGGGAGAAGGAGGGGAAGCAGCATTTTGTATAGAGGCAGAGGGAGTGGAAACAATATTCGAAGAACATCCCCACCTACCTCAACGAGGCAGGAAACGAGCGCACGCGCTCACACACACACACACACACACACACACACACACACACACACACACACACACACACACACACATTGCGTCCCTCCTCCCCCATCCTCAGAGAGAGAGAGAGAGAGAGAGAGAGAGAGAGAGAATGTCCGTGTGTGTGTGTGTGTGTGTGTGTGTGTGTGTGTGTGTGTGTGTATGTGTGTGCGCGCGCGCGCGTGCGCGCGCACCGGACCACGTGCGTATGTTTCAGTAGCATTTGCACATTACATTCACACAGTAGGCCAACACCTCAGTCACAACCATCAACGGCTGCCTCAGACCGGATAGTAATGGCCACCTTGTCCAAGACCGGTTGTAATCCACTTACCACTCGTCCAAGGTCCTCCCCCCCCCCCCCTACACACACATCCCATTTCACCTTGATTCCACAATGACAGAACCACTCAGATAGGTTCTTTCACGGTACCTCCCCTCTCCCCCTCCTTTCTTACCCCTCCGCCCTTATTCCATCTATTTTCGTATGCTTCGATCTATGGTATCTACGGCTGTTAAAATATTGTATATCATATGTATAAAAAAAACGAGAGAAACAAAACAGAGCCAATTAATGCCCGCGCTATGGTTACAGGCAAGTTTCATCAAAGGGGCGTCACTGCGTGCGGAGTAATCCATTTACGCTAAGCTACGTCTACTGTAAAGCCACACGGCAACAATGAGCAGGAGTTACAGTCAAGCCAGCAGATTAGCAGACAGAGAAATGAGGAAAGAAGAAAACGAAGATCATGGATACATTTGTGTCTCAGAGGGAGTTAACTCGTACAGGGGAAGTCTGTTTGGTGAGTGATGGTCAACCCCCCCCCCCCCCCCCCCTCACCCACCTCCTCCCCTGAGTTCAAACTTAACATGTTGACAGTTCGAATTTTCTGAGCACCCAATATGAAAACTGGAATTCTGGAGGGCAGCGAAACGTGCTGTCGTTGTGGTAGCACAACTGTAGTGTTAGATTAGCCCCCTCTCCCACTCCCATTTCTCCCGAGACGGGTATCCCTATCAGATACCACTTGAAGTGTGGTAGACTTTGAACCGGAATATCATTCCTCAATTCCTGTCACAGCCCGCTCCCCGACTTTCTTTCGTCTCACTTAAGAGTATGTTCTTCTAACACCTTCCTCCCCACACCTCTTTCTTTTAATTCCCTTCTTCCAATCATCCCCTTCCTTCCCTCTCCTCTCCTCCTTCCCTCCTCCCGACTTACTGTCTCTGGCTGCAATATTAAAAAGTATTACAAAGCTTTTCATATAATTCCGTACAATCTTCTGTCCATTTTCTGACGTCAGAATCAGGGATGCTCGCTGCTTTAATATTTTCCTACTCATATTGGTCTTAGATCACGATTGTTAGACTGTACAGTTGACTGAGGGAAGGGGAGATTTGATACCTCGAACCCCCCACCCCACCCCCTCCCTTGTTTTGTTTTGTTTTGGTGTGTATGCGTGCGTGCGTGCGTGCGTGCGTGCGTGCGTGTGTGAGATTCAGTTTTGTTTAAATTCCTTTCTTTCTTTGTTATTCAAAGAGATGAACTACAGACCTCTAAAAGAATACGTTTACTCAGCTTAGCACTGCAATACATGTACCTATCGAAGGTACGAAAAGGTAGTTCCAAGTATAGGTGAACGTGGAAAATAAAAATTGACCGGGGCAAATACTAGATGGGACATTTCTGACACGCGACACTAGTTCCAGGTTTGAAACTGCTGGTCAGTTCTGTGACCCTGGGGAGTCAGACAATCTGTCAGCGGTGAGCAGCTTGGTGCTCTCTCTCTCTCTCTCTCTCTCTCTCTCACACACACACACACACACACACACACACACACACACACACACACACACACAACAGCTTTCTGAATTCTGACTTCTGACTTCTGACTTCTGACTTCTCTTTCTCTGTAGCGCCTACCACCCCGTGTGTAAAGCCGGAGCGTTGACTGATGACCATTGAATACTAAAATCATTGAGCGGATCACACACATCTATCAGCTAAGGCGCTTGGGCGCACCATGGCTTCAAATCTATATGTGTGTGTATGTGGGGAGGAGGGGGGAGGGGTTGGGTCAATGTGTTTATATATATATATATATATATATATATTATATATGAGAGAGAGGGGAAGAAAGAAAGAAAGAGAGAGAAGAGAGAGAGAGAGAGAGAGGGGGGAGGGAGGGGTGGGCGTTAGGTACTGGAGCTTTTAAGGGACGCGGGGGAGAATGGAGGGAAGGGGTGAGGGGGAGGAGGAATTGAAGAACTGGCGATGCCTTCAAATCAAAGCCTCAAACGCACATACAGGGTTCCCACTTCCTCACAGGAAAAAAATTCAAGGGTTTTTCAAGGGTTTCTAAAGGGGATATTTTTATTTTTAAGGGGCAAATTTAGCCATACAATTGAAAAAAAAAGTGAATAATAACCTTACACATGTAATCCAGCCATGATGATAAGGTGATTACACTTCTGTAGTCTTTTCCACGCTCAATATCATACACACACAAAAAAAATGAAGTCTTTATACAGAAATTGAGAAATCAGAAAAAGAAAACTTTCAATCTGCTTTCCGGACCAGTATCTGACATGGATGTCCAGCTGCTTCTGTTTCAAGTCCTTATTCAATGATTCATCAAAAAGCATGACATATTCATTAATTCTCTACCGGCAGCTGCAGCCGAGGCCCCCTCTGTGGCACATTTCAGGAGGGAGCTCAGCAAACTTTACTTTTAAAATACAGCCACTGTATGTGTTGTCGTGTGGAAGTGTGTGTGAATGGTTGGCGGGCCTGGACTAGCCTAATGCTTGTTCTGGGGCAGGATAGGGAGCGGGGTAACCCCTCTTGAAAAGGTGAACGTGGGTAGCCTTCCTGCAGCGCCTTCCTGCAGCTCCACACTTAACTGTTTTCTTTTTGTTTCAAAATGGAGTGACTGATGGCGGAGAACGAAGCAAAATTTAGAAAGAGAGGGGGTTAGTTACCGCCAAGGACATTGACAAACAAAGCACAGGACAAGACACGATGCACTTCGACCTTTGGGTCTTCTTCGACCTTTGGGTCTTCTTCAGGCAAAAAAAAAAAAAAAACAGATCACATTTAACATTCAGGACAGTACAAACAAAGAACGAAGAGTGACTGATCTGTCCATGTGGTGGGAAGAATGGCCGCCAGACGGAAACAACAGAGGGGATTATGGGAGAGGAAAAGGAGGGGGGAGGGGGTAGGGGGGTGCGTGGGGGGAGGGGGGGATGAAACGATGGGGTTGTGTAGCTGGTTTAGTGGGGTGGTGTGATATATTTGTGACGGTTGTGGTTAAGGTTGATTGATAATAATGCTAAGGGGGGGGGGGGGGGGGGGGGGGGGGATTTATATATATATATATATAATATTTATATATATAATTTATATATAATTATATATATATAGAAGGGATAGTAATGATTATAATGATAGTGATAGTAATTATAATAAATAAGTAGATGAATAAAATGAAAGTAACTGTAATAAAACAAAAAAATTTAGTGAATAAATAAATGACTTTTTTTTTGTTTTGTTTTGTTTTGTGTGTGTGTGTGTGTGTGTGTGTGTGTGTGTGTGTGTGTGTGTGTGTGTGTGTGTGTAGGCTAGCTGGTAGGTAAGTTAGGGGAGGGGTGTGGTATGAATGCTGTCTTTTAAAAAGAAAGTAGGATTTTTTTCCTTTTCTTTTTAATTTTTTTTTTAACAAATGCGCACACACGAGTCACTTAAAGTCTATGGAGACGACGTGACGATTGATTTGAAGATTCATTCTGTGATTTCACTCTTTTTTCAGTTCTGACAGAAAAAAGGAGCAATGCCAAAAGTTGCAAGATATCTACTTTTGGTTTCCCACACCGATAGTTTGTCGCAATCGAGGAATATGGAAACATTGCTGCAAACAGTTTCGCGTTGTCTTCAGCAGATCAGAAACTGTGATGATTGTTGATGGCATGAATCGTCCACAACACTTCAGCTTTCAACACCTCTGTCCCACTTGCTGTTATTGTGGACTGGCTGACGATTCTTACTGAGGAAAGGGTCTGACCCGATGTTAACGAATTTGATGATTGCCGAACAAAGTCCGTAAGACTAACGACCGGCCTACTCGCTTTTTCAAATTCCACCTATTTTTTCCTCTTTCCGTGACTTGCAACTGCCGATTCGCCTATTGCCCGAACATCAACGGTCTTTTTGCACACTTTACAGAAAAACGCATGTTTGTTGTCTCTGCATTCAATGATCCAGCTTCGATATTCTTCCTTCTGCAGCCACAATGGATCAAATGTGCAATTTCCATTAGACATGATGACAGACGCAACAGTATTGGACTTCGCCGAAGATGAGGGAGCATGGTGCTCTTTGTCGGAAGTCGAACTGCGCATGCGCAAACGATAACCAACTATTGAATTGCTTCCCTTTGCTTGAAGAGCAGACGACAAACAAAACTATTCGAGAGGCGAAAATCGATGTCCGAAGTCTCGTTCGCGTTTGTTCTCCGATTCGTCTTCAAATGTTACGGTCAGTTTTGGTCCGAAAACGATTTTTAAGGGGATTTCAAGGGATGGTAGGATATCTTCAGTTTTCAAGGGCCTTTTTCACCCAGTTGAAATTTAAAGGGTTTTCAAGGGTCTTCAAGGGGCGTACGAACCCTGACATATATAATTCAAGTCAGGAAGTCCATAAACACACACACACACACACACACACACACACACACACACGCACGCACGCACGCACGCACGCACGCACACACACACACACACACACACACACACACACACACACACACACACACACACCTTTCACTCAAAGCGCAGAACAAACACATTAAAAATCAACAATGCACACGTATATTATGGACCCCCCCCCCTCTCCCTACCGCTTTGCTCCTTTAGCCCCAATTGTAATCTATGTTCCAGTCTTTGCCGAGAAGGTAACACACAAATCTTCCGGTCAAAGTGTTTTGTACATATAATGTACAAGTCTCTAACAATCCATACAAAAATCTTGCAGTCTTCAGTGTTAGACTTCCCAGAGACCCCCCATCCCACCCCTGCGCGTCCCACCCCCCCCCCCCCCCCCCCCCCCCCCCCCCCCCCCCCCCCCCCCCCCCCCCCCCCCCCCCCCCCCCCCACCACACCCACCACACCACCCCCCCCACCTTGTTGCGACCCACCAGTCTAGCGCCACGATCCAACGCATGGACGTGTTGATTCAAACAGCGGGTTCAGAAACGACCGACTCGGTCATGACACTGGCGTTCAATAGCACACAGATATGTATGACGAATGCGTGGCTAATACAATGTCCACGCGGTGCCATGACCATAATAAAGTACACGCAGAGCGTATCAATGTTTTATTGCAGTGCCGGCCTTGTCACGCATTGAATCCGGCAGAAGGACACAGTCTACAACATGTGTTCTGTCAGTTACCCCTAGTTCCCTTGGGATGGGGTGGGAATGGGGGTTGGCTGAATGTGATTAATGAAGTGTAATAGCAATGTCCCCAGCACAATGCTTCAAGGTTGCTTAGCCTTTATCAAACAAGCGACCTGAGGGAGGATGAGGGTGAGTATGTGAAAAATTGAGCACAGAGTGTGGACCAATCATAGGACGTTGCTATTTGTGGTGGCTGTGGAAAATCACAATCAAAAGCGGGGATTATTTCTGATGAAATGGATCAGAAATGGAAACAAACTGAATCTGGGATTGGCTTGTGTAATTTTCTCTTTACTGCTCTTATCAGTATATTTGTTATCATTATTACTCCCTTTTTTATGTCCGTCTCCTATCCGCATATTTGTATATATGCACTGGACTTTGCAATTCGCTGATTATTGCAAACTTTCTGCAGATCGGCAAGAATTCGTTGGGCTTTTCTGTTGAAGCGGACGGAAGAAGCTAAAATACAGAGGAAAGGGAAATGGAGAATAGTCATATTTATTTAAGACACACACACACACACACACACACACCCACACACACACACACACACACACACGACAGATCCAAGATGGCGGACAATCGACAGAACCTGAATCGATGCTATTGAAAAATATTGCCAAACACAATTTTCATCAATCCAAGTGTGAAGAAATATGACCACCATGAAAAAGAACTGTGTGCATAAACAATTTTATGCGGTAAGTGTCGGTAGATCTGTTGGCATTTTCGACAACTGGAATCTAGCATCTAAGTCGGTCAACGGATTCTCGGGAGCAGTACACAGAGGCTACGAATCGCTAGAAGAAGCCAAAGAGGCTATGAGGCAAGCAGGACATTTGAACCCCCAAATTATACTGGAAAAGAAAAACAATGACTCAAAATGTATGTTGACAAATTATGAGGTCTCTGATAACGAAACAGCAGATGATCAAACAAAAGAAATAACTGAAAAAGAACAGCGTTCTAAAACTACACAAGACAATGAAAAACACGTATGTTTCTGTGAAGAAAACAAAAAAGAAAGAATTCTAAAGTGTACCGATTGCCATCGAAGAGTTCACTGGTCCTGCTCCAAGCTCCCTCTCTACCAGATTTGCCTTTTTTTTTAAAACACAAAGAAAATTTTCATGCCAGCTGTGCGCGGAACCACATGTTGACGACAAAATGATGGAAGATTTCATGGCCATGCACCAAATGACGTCACATGACAACACTACAAAAGAACAAGATGACACTGCAGGACACAGTGACTATTTACAGAAAAAAGTCTTTGCATTTCAACAAGACATAAACACAAAAATTGATAACTTGGAGGATGCAATCATCTTGATGAAACTACAGATTCAAGAAAAGCAGGATATGATATGTACAGAAATTGGAAAAATGGCATCAAAAAGGATAGACCTAGCAGGAAAAGCGTCATTTGTGTCACCTTCCCCATCACCGAAAGAAGACGTAGAAACTCCTGTGTCGACCCAGAAATCAACTGATACGTCTCAGTCAGTTGATTTGCACAAAAAAGACCTCCCAAAATACCAGAAAAACAAAAAAAAATGCCACATCTCAGCATTCACAAGGTAGTGCCTCTCTCAAAACGACACCAAATCCTAGACCTACCTTAGAATCAACTGTGTCGCAAAACGAAACTGATCTGAAAGAAAAAGAAAAACCTGCCCGTACCTTATTTTTTGATACAGACATTGACAAAAACACAGACACAAGCAACAGTGACACAGACATGGATTATGATGAATTGCCCAGTCTGCTCATTTTACATGATTCTGTGTTAAAAGGGGTTGATGCTGAACGGCTTGGAAATTCATATGGCTTAAAGGTAACCATGAAAAAACGACCAAAAATCACAGACTGTGCTACAGAGATAGAAACTTTACACGGCAAACAGCCAGATGCTGTTCTTCTTCACGCTGGAATTAATGAATTGAAAACATTATCACCAAAGGAAGTGAGTGAAAAGATCATTACCTGTGTGAAGACATGTCAGTCCATGTGCAGTAAAGAGACCAAACTAATTGTAAGCCATATTGCACCAACAGATGAAGAAGAACTGAATGCAAAGGGGAAAATCGTCAACGCCACTGTGTTTGCCGCTCTCTACCAGGAGAAAAGTGTATCTTTCATCGAACACAACAATCTACAAAAATCTCCATACCATCTAGCAGATATCATTCATCCCTCAAAAAAGGGTGCCAGTATTCTGGCAACAAATATCGGGAGGCACGTGCACAGTCTTTTTTGGAAGAAACAAAGACCCCGACCATACAAACGCTTCCCTAGAGACAGAAACTGTCCACAAAAAACGAGCACAACAGGCAACGGAAGAAACGAAAAGGGGACAAGACGTCAAAATGACTTCTCCTGGAGACAAAACCCTAACAGAAATAACACCAGAAATAAGCAACACCAGGACAGAAGTCGGCAACAGTTCTTTACACAAAGACCGGACAAATTCTACACGTCACGTCGACAAGCGGAACCCCACCAGCGCTTCCAGCCAGATGCAGACAGGCAGGGACGTTACAACGACTACAACAGGCCTTACCACAACCGATACACGGCGAGACGATACAACGAACGGGACAACGACACGGATCTCCAGGCAGACCACAGCAACTACTACCACACCTGGACTGACCGGAATGACTATCAAAACAAGCACTTAAACAAACAACGTGACAACTACAAGGACTTCCGGGCAAACCGCAACAGCTACCAATACGACTGGAACGAGTACAAAAACAACCGTTATTGGGACTATGGATTCTGGTAACCAGAGCAACTGAGAACTAAAACTTCTTGAGACAAATTTTCATCCACAAAAAAAAAAAAAAAAAAAAAAAAAAAAAATTGCGAATACTTTATTTGACATTATGATATGACAGTGTGAGTCTACATACATAGCACCACATGAGATGCGCTTCTTTGAACTAAGTGTTTAGAAATGTTCACTTTATTCCTTTTCACTTGAGTTTAAATCACAGTATGAAATTGTGTTTGGATAATATGATTTTAATAACATTGGTTGTTCAATATCAACACATATGGTACAGAAAAAAGTTAAGATATTTTCGTGGAACATTAAAGGATTTAGGGAGACAATCGATGGTAGTATGATTAACAAATTCTTTGAAGAAGAAATACACAGAATATGTTCTGATTATGACATAGTAATATTACAAGAAACTCATCTTGAACGAGAAGATATTAACGATATCTTTATACCAGGCTTTGCCCCTGGTGTTCATTACTGCAGGAAAAAACGGAACAAGGCTCCCAGTGCATCAGGGGGAATATCAGTCTTTATCAAGAAGGAACTACGAACGCTAATCAAGTTTCACCCAACGAGTAATTCTGACATTGTTTGGTTAATTCTTTCTTCCACAAATGACGAGCTTGATACTTTCATCGGTTGTATATATATACCACCTGAATCGTCGTCTTATGGACGTGATAATACGGTGCGCATTTGGGAAGAGTTGGAAAGACAAACAGAACATTTCTCTACCAAAGGGAATGTTATATTGTGTGGGGATTTTAACGCAAGAACTGGACAATTAATAGATTATACTGACACGGACGGTGAAAACAACTTGTATGCATATCCTAATGACAATCTTTATAACGTTATTCACAAACGATGCTCTCAAGACAACGTTATACAAAAAAATGGAAGAAAATTAGTAGATATTTGTTTGGAAAATAATATGTATATTCTTAATGGTCGCTCACTTGGCGATCTTCAAGGAAATTTTACTTGTTTCAACACAAAAGGAAGTAGCGTTGTAGATTATTTCATTATATCACAAGAGCTAATGAAAGATGTTATTGCATGCAAAGTTCATAAACTCACTGTATATTCTGATCATTGTCCTATTGAACTGTCAATTTTACTTCCTACTGTTAGCAATGATAGACCTAATATGAAAACAAATGCGCATGCTGACAGTGCTCCCTTACGTAATAACACGTCAAACAGAAATGACACAAAAGTTAACATAACCATTACGTCATTTATTTGGGATGACGAATCTGCAGTAAAGCTGAACATTGCTTTAAATAACCCTATCATGAAGAGTCGTATAGAAGAAATAGAAAAACGTATGGAGAAGACACAAGATCATGATACGGAGACCTCGGTCTTCATTAACAACATGATTAATGATCTGACCCAAGCAATAAAAGACGCAGCATCCTTATCACTCAAACAAAGACAAATGCGCAAAAGAAAAAAAAATCCGAAACACAAAAAATGGTTTGATGAAAAATGTTTTCTTCTAAGGAAAGAAGTAAGATCACTTTTAAATGCACTGAACAGACACCCTTTCAATCGATACTTACAGGCAAAATACTTTTCAACAGTGAAGGCATACAAAAGTACTTTAAGAAAGACAAAAAATATATACAGAGACAAACTTGTTAGAGAACTAAATGAAGCATTTGAAAAGGATCCAAATCAAGTATGGAGAACACTAAACGAATTAACAAACATGCAAAATACGAATCAAAATAAAAGGAAGGAAATCCATGAAGACAAATGGATATCTCACTTAGAAAAATTAGTTAGCAGGAATATTGAAATAACAGAACAGAGAAAAAAACTGATTGAGCACAAATTGTCTGAAGCAAGAAATGTTATATATAATCCAAACGTTGATGAACCAATTAGTATATCAGAAATCCATAAGACATTTCGAAATTTAAAAAATAAAAAAGCCACGGGAAAGGACGGAATCTCAAATGAAATAATCAAAGCCAGTTTGCCTAATATAATTATACCTCTTAAGAACATATTTAACTGGGTACTAAGATATGGCCAGTATCCCACTCTGTGGAAGCATGGCATTTGTGTGCCCATTTATAAAAGCGGCGATCCTACAAATCCTAACAATTATCGTGGAATTACTTTAAACTGCTGCCTGAGTAATGCTTTCTGTCAAATATTAAACAACAGGATAACAAATTACATAGAAAGCAGAGATTTATTTATAAAAGAACAGGCAGGATTTCGAAAATCCTACAGAACAACAGACCAGATATTCATTTTAAAAAAGATCATTGATAGTGAAATAAGAAAAAAGAATGGCAGACTATACTGTTGTTTTGTAGACTTTAGAAAAGCATTTGACAGCATATGGCATGACGCTTTACTTCTGAAACTATACAATATAGGAATCAATGGCTATTGTTATCGGGTTATAAAAGATATGTACACAAACGCGATGGTTTGTGGAAAATCAAATAATGGATTTACAAGATCAGTCCCAGTCAAACAAGGACTTCTTCAAGGCAGTTCGCTTAGCCCGACGCTGTTTAATATCTTCATAAATGATATCTCAAACTATATTGATAACAATGATTCTCCTGTTATAAACAAGCTGAAAGAAACACGAATATCGCATTTATTATATGCTGACGACATAGTTATGTTGTCAAACACAAAATCAGGATTACAAACCAAACTTAACCGACTTCATAATTATTGTACAGAATGGGGCATGAAACTAAATAAAGATAAAACAAAAGTTGTCATATTCACTAAAACTGACTCAAAATTTTCAACCGCATTTACATGTGGAAACGATTCTCTTGAGACAGTAAATGAATTCAAATATTTAGGAATAATTCTTCATAAAAGTGGAGAGTTACATAAAGCGCAAGATCATCTAGCAAAACAAGGTAACAAAGCTGTACACTCCTTACTACGTAAAGTAAAGGGAGAACATGTCAATGTATCATCAATAGCAAAACTCTTTGATGCTTTGATTTCACCAGTTATGCTTTATGGCGCAGAAGTTTGGTTTCCATTTACAGAAAGATAGGACATGTTGAAAAGCAGACTACAATGTTCGACATTTATCACAAATACTTATTATCCAATAATCCGATCGAGAACGTACATGTAAAATTTTGCAGACATATATTAGGCGTACACAGAAAAGCAATGAAATTGCCAGTACTAGCTGAACTTGCAAGATTTCCCTTGTGTCAAGAAATAATGAGTCAAGTAGTCATGTTTTGGATCCATATAATGGAATCAAAGGAAGACTCATATCTAAGAGAAGCGTACGAAGATCTTGACCCATCATCTTCATGGAAATCTTCTGTAAAAAAGATCTTAAGTAATATTGGAATGACACATGTATGGAATAACCAAAGTACACTTAACCCTAAAAAATTACGTTATGCAATAGAGAGAAAGTTACAAAGTGAATATATACACTTTTGGGAAAAAGAAAAGGAAAGAGCACCAAGGTTAAAATTTTATAATGACATCAGTAATAAATATAGGCTTGAACCGTACCTCATCAAATGCACAAATAAACATTACAGGAAAGAACTTTGTAAATTAAGAATTAGCGCACATGACCTCGCAATAGAAAGAGGTAGATATTCCCATATTAAGCGTGAAGACAGGAAATGTACAACTTGCAATATAATAGAAGACGAGGTACATTTTTTAGACTCTTGTAAACGTTACGATAAAATCAGGAATACGTTTAAAAAACGTATCATAAACAAAATGGATATATACGACGCTACCTCATTGAAAATAAGTACTTTGATGTCTAATGATGACCTTCAGGTTGAAATTGCGAAATATGTATATGACTGCTTTACATAATGACTTTTTGTGTAAAATGAACAAATCATTATTTCTTTGGACGATGAGTTGTTTAATCATCGCGATCTTGTGTCCATAAATCCTTTGATGGTGTTTAGTGACAATAAAAAAAGTTTCAAGTTTCAAGTTTCAAGTTTCACACACACACATACAGACGTAGAAAACTATGTTTTCTACTAGGCTATGACGTCAATTGTATTGATGTCATTTCAGCCATGGAGATGAAAGTACGATCCGGTTCCTGAGGAAGCCCTTTGACAGGCGAAAGCTTGAATTTAAAACAAGATGCAAAGCATATAAAGGTACTCCCAGTTTATCCTGAATACGCGTGAGATATTATTATTATATTATTATATTGGGCCTATCCTCGGTCACAGACCAAGCTCTAAGCGCTTTACAGTAAACACACTACCTTACTCACCCAACGGGCTGCCTACCCAGGTAGAGCCGGCCGAAGAGCAGCCTACTGGCGCTCATTCAGTCGTTTCCCGTACCATTCAAATATCAGTCACTCATTTTCATTTATCTCATTTGTTCCTCCAGTTTCTCACATAGGATGCATGCGATGTCCATTTCTACCGGTGCACGATGGCACACGACAACAGTCGTGTGCAATTCGCTGATTATTGCAAACTTTCTGCAGATCGGCAAGAATTCGTTGGGCTATATTCCATAACGAGGAAAAACCATCTTGGGCTGGTGTAACCGTTAGTAATGGCTATTCTGGTAAACATCGGCCATCATCTGTGAACTATATTGAACATACTTACAAATTTTCAGAAAGATAGGCCAAGAACTTTGAGATTTTCCATAAAGAAGAAAACCATTATGGGCCGTTAGTAACTGTAAACTAAAACATCGGGCATCATCCGTCGCCCATAATGAACATACCTACCAATTTTCAGAAAGATCGGCCAAGTACTTTCTAAGATATTCCATAAAGAAGAAAAACCGTTATGGGCCGTTATAGTCGTTAGTAACGGCTATAACGGTAAACTAAAACATCGGGCATCATCCGTGACCCATAATGAACATACCTACAAATTTTCAGAGCAATCGGCCACGTACTTTCTGAGATATTCCATAAAAAAGAAAAACCGTTATGGGTCGTTATAGTCGTTAGTAACGGTTATAACGGTAAACTAAAACGTCGGGCATCATCCGTGACCCATAACGAACATACCTACAAATTTTCAAAAAGATCGACCAAGCACTTTCTGAGACATTTCATAAAAACGAAAAACCGTTATGGGCCGTTATAGCCGTTAGTAACGGCTATAACGGTAAACTAAAACATCGGGTATCATTCGTGACCCATAATGAACATACCTACAAATTTTCAGAAAGATCGACAATGTGCTTTCTGAGATATTCCATAAAGAAGAAAAACCGTTAGGGGCCGTTATAGCCGTTAGTAACGTTAACTGGTTAGCGGAAATGGCCATAATGTCCTCCCTGAACGAGACTGTCAAAAGCCTGAACAGAAAAATCGTAGCTGACTTCCCTGGAGAGGAAACTCTGTACAGATCTGTTGACACAGCCACGAATGATGATGAGGCAGTCCTTATCCGCAAGAACTCCTGAACTCCATTGAGATTTCTGGACTTCCACCGCATGAACTGTTGCTGAAATCTGGAGTCCCCATCATCATTCTCCGCTCACTGGACCCGCCAAAGGTGACCAATGGCACCCGATGTGTCATCACCAGACTGCACAGGAACGTTGTAGAAGCGAAAATATCCTGTGGCCCTACAAAGGTGAACCGGTGCTGCTCCCCAGAATTCCTCTGGAACCCACGGACTCATCCCTGCCATTCCAGTTCCGACGGCTTCAGTTTCCCATGAAACCAGCTTTCGCTCTGACAATAAACAAGAGCCAGGATCAGACATTTTCATCCCTTGGGGCGGACCTGACCGTTCCGTGTTTTACACATGGAATGTTCTACGTTGCAGCATCACGAACTGGAAGCGCAGAAACACTGACTATACTTGCGCCAAACAGGGAGACCAGAAATGTTGTCTGCCCAGAGGCCCTCCAATAGACATGATACATTGTGAAAATACAATCTTTTCACAGAGTTGTCATGTTTGAGTTGGGTTTAACGTCCGTGCCCAAATCAAGGATATACAGACGGCTGGTCCGTCACATTAGCCTGACACCTGCGGGGCCAGGGTGGATATCGAGGTGAACTATGGTCATTTTAGCTGGAAATATTCCACGTGAAAATTTCCAAGACCAAGCCGAAACCACGACCTTTGGATCATGACTCCAGCGCCTTATCCACTAGGTTATGGCGGCCCCTACAGAGTTGTCATTTTGGAGCACTTCAATTGTAAGTTCACAAAGTACAGGCATCCTTCTATCGACTGTGTATCGTATTACGAAAAAAAATTCGTGAGGGAAAACAGATTGAGAGACAAGAAGGGAGTGGGCGTCCGAAGAAATTGGGTGAAGTAGATAGGAGGAGGCTGGGGCAATTGGTTCGGCATGGGAAAAATGAAACAAACCAAGCTGAATTTTAGTGTATTGTCTTTTAAGTGGTGAGAGAGAGGGGTGGCCAGAAAATTATTGTACAGATATACCCGAGCGAAGTATATATATATATATATATATATATATATATATATATATAGATATATGAAACAATCAAAATCAGCGTAAACAACCAGTGTTGATTTCACTTTTCACATAACGTTAATCCAAACCAGCCAGCACAAATAAGTACCGTGCATATATCTATAGGAAAGCAACAACATTAATGACAACATAATATCAAATAGTTTAACGAAATCTATATTCCGCTTCCGCTTGTTTGGTCATTGAAAATATATTTTCACTCAAAATTATCGAACGTGCCCCCTAACAGTATGATCTATCTAAAGGTCAGTTCACGTCAGCATCTTAATTTCTTATCTACTGCTGTTTGTACTAACAACTGTTTCATGCTTGGGATATTATTTTAACATTCGACCTCTCTTCGCACGATTGGTGACATGCGAATGTTCTGACACCTGTCTCCTACAAGGACAGAAAAATACGTGGATGACAATTAAAAGCATCGGCCGTCTTTTGATCGCTGTCCCATCCATCTGTCTTAAATCTGCGTCAGAGAATATAGCCAAGCGTGAACCTTGGGGTTCCGTAGAAGGTAAATGCAAAGCACACGGCATGTTAGCTGCATGCAAGGAATACAAATGGCTGTGTGAATGCAAACATCCCATTGTCTATGAAAGACGTATATAGAGTTTAAGAAAACAGTATGTAAAAAACACGACAAAGTCACAATCTCTGACACTCAACACTTCTCGTCTCAAAACAGTTCTAATTATGACCTAGGATAAATCACAACTTAATGACACAGATTGAAACTTGATGTGTCAAGATGTGAACAAATTGAGGACAACAGTGGACCTTTGGAGATTATTAACACATCGTATTTTATTCTGCTGTCCCTTCGTACAGCAATTTTTACCTGATTCACTGGCAGTCAACAGCTTTTCCCTGGATGGTTTCCATGCCACCATTCACTTTTTCAAGTTTAAGAGATTCATGGTGCGGTTGGTCATTCTTGCTATTCAACGGTGATAGTCATTAAAGTTCTCTTCTTTTGCTGTAGTTGTTGGTGTTCATTTCGTCTTCTTCTGGGGTGGGTCAGAACCAATTGTTGAGTCCAGAGGTCATCAGGGCGTTGGCAAGCATCCTCATGGGTTGGGTGCGGCAGTAGAAATTCAAGTAACTGTAGCTGGTGTGTTCGTCTGTAGTCTCGGATGGCGGCCATGGCGACGGGGAGGATGGTGCAGTCACTCAGGGCGTGCTGGAGAGAGGCCTCCATCCCGCACTGGCAAGTCAGGCCCAGGAGGACACATCTGTGGTATCCTGTCTGGATTCGTCGGAGGGTTTGCTGGAGTCCTCGGGGAAGTCGGAGTTGCGAAGTTTTTCTTTGCATGGGGATGAACACCCATCCTCGCTCGGCACATCGGGCCTTCAGAGCGTCGTTCCTGATGTCGTAGGCGGCTTGTCGGGCTTTGTTGGTAACCTCGGCCAGACACAGTCATAGGTTGACTCGGTGGCCAGTTCTTGTGGCGATTTTGGCGGCACTGTCCTCCATGTCGTTGCCCTTGATTCCTGTATGGGAGGGCAGCCACATCAGGGTAAGGTCTGTTCCTTTACAGATAATTTGGTGAGCCAGAAACAGGATTTCGGCTTGGAGCTCCTTTTGGTTCTTCGTCCTCCATGTTGACAAGCTTTGCAATGACGACTTGGAGTCCGTTAGAATGATCACGGCCTGGGGAGGTCGTGGCATTGTTGTTGATGGTAGCGCAGGCCTTTAAAATGGCGTAGAGCTTGGCAGTAAAAATGCCGATCTCTTTGGGAAGTCGGTACTGCTTGGTGGTTTTGAGTTCTGGGATAACCAGAGCGCATCCTGCCTCACCCTTTTCTAGCACTGAGCCGTCAGTGTAAATTTTTAGGTGATGGGCGTATTCTTCTTCAATCTTTTCCTTTGCCAGCGTTGACAAGTAGAGTGGGTTGTCTTTCTCGGGTGCTGTCTCTCTATATTGATAGATGATTTGCAGTTTCTTCAGTTCCCATGGTGGTAGGGGATGGGTAGGAGTCGGCTCCACGTCATGTGGTCCAGTGTTGGCCCTTGCCCAGATTTCTTTGGTTTGGTCACTGAAGGGCGTCGTCCGTCTGTGGAGGTCAACTTTCCTTTCTTTGAGGAAGTGCCTGTAGGCGGTGTACCATGTGCTTGGGTTGCCTTGGAGGGTGGCTTTCACAGTGGTGTCTACCGCTGAAACACGGGCTTCAAAGTTCGCGCTTCTATGGCGACATTCTTCCTTGAGGGGAAGGCATCCTGCTTCCTGGTAAACAAGGTCTTTGAGGGAGAGTCGGCTGACGCCAAAGGCATGCTTGAGTGCTGCTAGTTCCACTCGTTCGAGTTGCTGCCATGAGGTCTTTGGTGCAGTGAGGAACGCTTCATAGCCATAGGTCAGTCTTGATCGCACCAGGGCTCCTGTTTGGTGGATCAGGCTCTCTGGTGTAGCCCAGGGCTCTTGCTTTAGGGATTTTATGAATCCCACTACTCTAGTGGCTTTGGTGGTGAGCTCCCTGATGTGTTTCTCCCGGGTGAAGTTGGGAGTGATGGTCACGCCCAGGAACTTGGCTTCCTTGCTGGGAAATATGAGCTGGTCGGTTACTGATGTGATAGTCATCCAGGTTCCTCCTGCATTTTGTGAAGACCATTAGGACTGCCTTCTCAGCTGACAGTTCGAAGCTGTTGTCTTTCATGTAGGACTGGATGTTGTCTATGTCCTTTTGGTACTGTCTCATCTGGCTTACTCTGTGTGTCTCCATCATGTTAGACCAGATGGCCAAATCGTCGTTGTATAGGGAAAGCGCTGGCTGATTTGGTCTTGGTCTGAGGGACTTCTTGATATCATGCAGCATGATACTGAAGAGGGTGGGTGCTATCACACTGCCCTGTGGCACGCCCATGTCTAGGGTGTGCATCCGGGATATGGAGGGTCCCACTTTCACTGCCATTTCTCTGGAGTCCAGGAAGGTTGAAATGAACTGGTACATCTGGCCTGTAATGCTGAGGGCGCCGATCTTGTGCAGAAGTTTGGAATACCAGACTGTGTCGAAGGCCTTCTTGATATCAAAGAAGGTAGCGACGGTTGTTCTGGATTTCTTTGACAGGGTCCAGCGTTTGGCATCTTCAAGGAGTTGGACAACGTGCTCCATACAGTTGCGTCCTTTTCTGAAGCCAGCCTGGCAAAGAGGTAGGATATTGTGTGTCTCCAGATGGTGTTCCAGTCTGTTCTTCAGGACCCTTTCGTAGATTTTTCCGAGGTAGGGCGTTAAGGCGATAGGTCGGTAGCTGGAGGGAAGGTGGGCTGGCTTGCCATTCTTGGGGATCGGTACAACAATGGCTGTCTGCCAGGCCTTTGGGATGGTTCCAGAGTCCCAGCAGACTTGGTAGAAGGAGTGTAGTACTCGCACCATGGGCTCTGGGAACCGTTTAATCATGTGATAGGAGATGGGATCTTCCCCTGTGGCTTTGCTGGCCGAATCTAGGCTGGTGATTGCCGTCTTCACTTCTTCCAGGGTAAGGCTGCTGTTAGTGGCGCCAGAGTTGTCCGGTGCTGGTATGGTGAAGTTGGTTTCTGCCTCCCGTCTGCGTAGGAGCATCTCAGCAGGGAGATGGCACGATTGGCTCGCCTTGGAGAATGTGCTGGCGAGTGCTTCGGCCTTTTCTTGCGTATTTTTTTGTAAGCTGGCCGTCTACGAGGAGGGGACGCTCTGGTCGACGTCTCTGCTTCCTCATCTGTCGCACCTTTTTACATATTTTGGGTCCGTCTGTGGGTTCGCGTATTTCTTCTTTGCAGAATCGTTCCCAGTGTTCCCTTTTGGCTTCGTCGGCGATGGCTTGGAATTGGTCGGTGGCTTTGATCAGTTCGGCTTTGTTGTCCTCGGAGAGATCTTTCCGGAATTTACAGAGAATGCGTCGGTTTTTGCTGGTAGCTTTGTCGCATTCTTCGTTCCACCAGACTGCTGAGTGCCGGTGTGGTCCATCCGTGCCTGGCACCCTCTTTGGGATGGGCACCATCTGCTGCTCGAAGGACCATGGCTCTCATGTTGTCATGGTAGATGTTGATGTCTGGGTCTCTCGGGTCGCTGGAGTCGCATCAGTAGCAAGCAGCTGTGCGAAGCGGTCCCAGTCAGCTCTGTGGTACTGAAATTGGGGTGTGGTGTCCATTGCCGTGGGTGTAGGGTCGGCGGATTGGAGCACAGGGTGTAGAGGTAGGTGGTCGGACTGAAGGTGGTTCGTTCCTACTGTCCACTCTGCGTCTTGGCTAAGGTTTGGTGTTGTCTTGGTCAGGTCGATGGCGCTGCTTCTCTGTCCCTTTTGGCCGATTCGGTTGATGGACCTGTCGTTGAGAAGGACCAGGTTGGAGAAGGTGACTGTGTCGGCTAGATGATTTCCGGTTTCCCGTGTCTGCCCAGCGTCCCATAGTCGGTGACTGACGTTGAAGTGTCCGGCTACTACCCAGCTACTATCATCTGTTCCGAGGTCGTTGAGCCAGGCGACGTCTGGTATGGTTTTGCTTCCCTCAGGATAGTAGACATTGGCTAGATTGATGGATCGGTTCTTGTGCGTTGGAATGGCAACTACACATGTGGTTAGTCGACATCTGGTTTGGTCGGTGGAAACTTGGATGGTGCTATATGTTAGTCTGGTGCTGACGTAGGTCGCCACCATAACTCGATCCCCTTCAAGGCCCACGACTGGCGGGTAGAAGCCGTCGATGGTGGGGAGTTTGTTCTTTGTGGTGTTGAGTGATTGAATCATCAACACGTCAGTATGAGTGGGAAAGGCTCAGTGTCCCTATTTTAAACACTAAACTGTCAAATCAGATTTCTGATCTGTCTGACAGGGTGTCAATCAAAATGAGACAAAGGGAGAAGGTTTGCCTGTCATTCCTCACTCCTTTCTGTGGATTGGTCCAAGTGCAGACGTTTGAACTATGCCTGGCGCCGAGATCAACGACCGATAATTTATGCACACGTTATTAGAACGAATGCTAATGAGACCAGCGCGGGTCATCACAATGTCGTCACCCAAAACCTGGTTTGGTCGGTGGAAACTTGGATGGTGCTATATGTTAGTCTGGTGCTGACGTAGGTCGCCACCATAACTCGATCCCCTTCAAGGCCCATGACTCAGTTCCCATAAAAAGGCCTTTTTTCCGCCTTGAGAATAAACAGGGAATTATTCCGAAACCCCTACGTCTTCCAGCGTTCTGTGTTTCTTTGTGTGACTGTACAACAAACTAACCATGTTGAAGGTCTAGCGAACAGATTCGATGGAAGAAGGCCAGAGCTGACGGGGTTTCCTTATTTTAATGTTACGTTGTTTTATTGGTTTACAATCCAATGGAAGGTTAATCTGCCGAAAGAGACACTTCCTGATCCGTGTGTAGGCGAGTGTGCGCACACGCACGAAGGCGTGTGACTTACTGTAAGAGAGAGAGAGAGAGAGAGAGAGAGAGAGAGAGAGAGAGAGAGAGAGAGAGAGAGAGAAAGTCAAAATTCTTTATTTACGAGGATAATAGATAAGCACTGACGCGTTTTTTTTACATCCAGTCCTCGCCCTGAGTAGGGACTACAACATGCAGTGAAATGAAACTGTAAGAAAACAAACAAGCAAACAAAGCGGTCATGCAATCATAATGGAACATAAAATGAAAATAGAAGAGAAATAAAAAAACAAACAAATAATAATAATAATAAACAAATAAAACATAAAATAAAAATGAGATTAACAATAATGAAGGGGAAGGAGACAGTGGGGTGGGGGTGGGGTGGGCTGGGGGGACATATGAATATGTACAACGTACAATAATTAGCATGTATAAAAAACAGACAGTAAAATAAATAAGACAAAGTACTACGTAATTTGGAACACACATATACACGCACGCACGTACGCAGAGAGAGAGGAGAGAGAGAGAGAGAGAGAGAGAGAGAGAGAGAGAGAGAGAGAGAGAGAGAGCAAGCACAACATGTAATCATTTTTTGTAAGGCATGAAAATACGTAGAAGGTATTTAGCAAAGTGAGATGGAATGGGGGGGGGGGGGGGGGAGGGGAGCAAACCCCCCCCCCAAAAAAAAAAAAAAACAAAGAGAGAGAGAGAGGGTGGAAGGGAGAGGGGGGACAACAGAAATGGAAAGTAGTAATTAAGCATAACATGTAATAATTTGAAATGGAAATGTACTAAAACTTACAACAATTAGCATGTATAAAAACAGACAGTGAAATGAATATGACAAAGTACGTACAGAAGTCGGGACACACACACGCACGCACGCACAGAGAGAGAGAGAGAGAGAGAGAGAGAGAGAGAGGAGAGAGAGAGAGAGAAACAGACAGACAGAGACAGACAGACAGACAGACAGACACGACACAGTTAGAGGGAGAGAGAGAGAGAGAGAGAGAGAGTGAAAAGGGGGCACAACATATAAACATTTTTCAAAAGGCATGAAAATGCGTAGAAGGTATTTAGCAAAGTGACATGGAATTTGGAAGAGAGAGAGAGAGAGAGAGAGGAGAGAGAGAGGAGAGAGAGAAGAAGAAGAGAGAGAGAAGAGAGAAGACAGACAGACAGACAGACAGACAGACAGACAGAAAAAAGACAGAAAGACACAGACAGAGACAGAACTGGAGATAATCAATGAATAGATAAGACTGAAACCACTCATAGAAAAGATCATGTTAAAGACAAACACATTAATCATATGTGCAATATAACACAGGAAAGAGCTGACTAAAAATAATGAAACAATGCATATCATATATGAGCAAAATCATGATAAGGAGATGAGACAAAGAGAGCATGTACTTGAACGCGCTTGTGTGCGAGAGAGAGAGAGAGAGAGAGAGAGAGAGAGAGAGAGAGAGAGAGAGAGAGAGAATAAACATGTATGGGATAACAGGAAGTGACACGCCTTCGTGCGTGTGCGCACACTCGCCTACACGCACGCACACACACACACACACACACACACACACACACACACACACACACACACACACACACACATACACACACACACACGCGCGCGCGCGCGCGCGCGCGCAAACAGAGAGAGAGAGAGAGAGAGACAGAGAGAGGGGGAGACGGATACGGATATTTTACTCACAAATAGGCCATTGCCCCTCGTGAAGGGGTGCATCTGGAAATCATTCGACATTTTACACGTTCAAAAACTGATTCAATGCTTTATATTAAGAAACAAGAACAGATCGTAACTTAAATGCTTTGTATAGGTAAATGGACAGATTTCTAGTTGTCGTTCATTATTGGAAGCTAGAAGTAAACTTAATCTGAAAAGACTTGGAAATCTGTAGTATTTCAAATGTATATAACGTTCTCTTATTTCGTTTAGTAAAGGACAACACAGAACAAAATGCACTTCATCTTCTTTCTCTTCTTTACACAATGGACAAATCAAATCAACAGGGGTATGTTGTTTGTATCGACATCTATGTACAGCAATATCTGAAATACCCATTCTGAATCTTGATGTAATAATCTTGATATGTCTATCTAGATTTAACGTTAAATGCATTTTATCTATTGCTATTGTGCAAAAAGTCTTATATACACTAAATCTGTCACTATTCTTGACATGAAAATCCCATTCTTGCCATCTGCAAAGTACAAGTCTTTCTTTAAAGTCAGCGATAAACTGTTCCACTCCCTCAACACCTTGGTTTAACCACGCATAACCAAAACCAAACATGTATAACTTACAGCGAATATCAGACGCCCAGTTTGTCTTATCACGAGAGTCTAACTCAAATAATGTTCTATATGCTTTTCGCGGTAATCTTGACTCATCCATTCTTGTCAACTTTAACCAGTAGAGCATGCATCTAACGGCAGAATTTATGTAAACAGGGTATCTATTTGTCTCACCATACACAAGGTCATTCGGTGTTTGTAACTGAACTCCTAAAAACTTTTTCAGAGCAAAGAGATGTACTTCTTCACAAAAGTGTGCAGCATAACTTAGCCCCCACAATTCAGCACCATACTGAACAATGGGTTGTATCTGCGCATCAAATAGTTTTAAATATACAGCAAGAGCATTGCATTTTAACTTACGTAATTTTTGCAATATACATAACAACGCATGCTTTGCTCTGCAGGCAAGGTTTTTACAAGAAACAGTAAATCTCAACCGTGTTGAAAAATAGATGCCTAAATATTTATAAACATTAACAACAGGCATAAGGATTCCATTGTAAGTCCAATGTTCACTAGCAGCTAAGTACCCACCGTTTCTAAATACAACTATATTACTTTTATTCATATTCACATTCAGATGGAGTGCTGTTGCTGCCCTATGTAGACTATTTAGTTGCGTCTGTAGCCCAACTATTGTTTCCGACAGAAGAGCTATGTCATCTGCCAAAAGTAATATAAATAGTTCAAAATAATCATTCATAAATGTTGCACCATGCCTCCCATTTCTAATCACTTCTATTGCTAATTCATTTATAAATAAAGAGAACAGCACCGGACTTGTAACATCCCCTTGTTTCACCCCCCTGGGTACAGTTTATGTAGTCTGTCAATTTTGCACCCGAGCGAATTCTAGCTCTGACTGTAGTGTACATGCTATGAATACACCGAAAGCGTTTTCCTTTGATACCATTTTTTACCAGAATAGGCCACAGTAGCCTTTCTATAGAGTCAAAAGCTTTCTCAAAGTCAATAAAGGCGACATAGAGTTTACGGTTAAAGCAAAACTGTTTTTGTATTAAAGCTAATAATGTGTACATGTGATCAATGGTGGAATATCCCCTTTTAAACCCCGCTTGATATTCCCCTGTGATATTATGCAGCTCAATCCATTCTTGAATTCTATTGTTTACTATAGAACTATAAACTTTACTGCTTGTATTACATAATGATATCCCTCTATAATTACCGGGATCGTCTACATTACCTTTTTTAAATAAAGGTAAGACAATGGTTTCTGTCCAGTTATCTGGGAATACTCCCTTGTCAAACAGAGTGTTAAACAGTTTAACAAAGAAGTCAATTACTCGATCACCGACATTTTTCAGCAACTCGCCAATAATTTCATCCGGACCAGCGGATTTACCGTTCTTTAACTTTCTTATAGCCAATAACACTTCTCTAGATATTGGGCGGTTCATGGAACCACCATCTTCATATTCATCAAAACTATCATCAATGTTGTCGTTAGATACTAACGTAAATTCGTTTTCTAAATTCGTTTCAAGCAACTGCTTAAAATGTTTATACCAATCATCAATTGTTATATTGTTACGTGGCTGCTTTCGTTTTGAAGAAATTTTATGGACATTTTCCCCAAACTCCCTATGATCACTTATGGAATCAACTAACGCCCCTAACAATTGCTCATTGTGCTGATTTTCTTTAAATTTTAACAAATTCTTATACTCTCTCCTAGCTATGCAGTAAGCATCACGATCAGAACTATCCTTCGTTTGCCGAAATGTGTGTAGCAATCCTTTTGCTTTCGATTTACTTAGTTTACATTCTTTGTCATACCAGTCATTTTGTTCATCATATTGTTCAAACAGAGTTGTTTTTCCATGCAAGAAGAGTAAGTTTTAACACATGTAAGAAACGTATTCAAGGCTTCATTGCAGTCACGATCAATCATATCAATAGCACTGTCAAGAGATGACAATGCTTCATCTGAATGCATTGCAGTGACATAAGTATGTTCAAAAGAAGGCTTCCACACAAACTTTTTAATAACATCACGTTCCTTTTCAGCGGTCAAAAACACAGGGTTTAGATTCGGCAATTCAAAATGAAGCTCGACGGGTAAATGGTCAGATTTCAATCGTTCTGATATATATAAACTGCAAGACGATAGAACAAGTGAAAATAATTCTCGAGATATAAAAAAATAGTCATTTACACTACACCCTGACTCTGATATATAAGTGTAGTGCCCATCGAGGTCCCCATGACATATTCCATTTAATATACACAATCCAAGTGAAGTACACATATCCAACAAACATTTTCCATAGCCATTGATTATACTGTCGGAAGATTTTCTTTCCGAAAAATTGGAGCAACTGGTTAAATCAACACCATACTTATCATGCTCATAAAAAGCATCTTGAGAGACATTTGCAGTTCTACTGTTCAAATCACCAGATAGAATCACATGAGAGAGAGAGAGAGAGACAGAGAGAGAGAGAGAGAGAGAGAGAGAGAGAGAGAGAGAGAGAGAGTGAGTGAAGGGGAAGTAAGGGAGCGGTGGACATGAAAAATGGGAAGAAGAATCAAAGCACAATGAATAATTATTTTTGATGAGAAAAGGGAAAAAGTGACAAGGCACAGCATATATAATCATTCTCCTATGGCATATATTCTCCATACGTAGAAGGTACGAAGCATAGTGATATGCAATTGGAAAAAAAAAGAAAAAAAAAAGGGGAGAGAGAGAGAGACAGAGAGAGAGAGAGAGAGAGAGAGAGAGAGAGAGAGAGAGAGAGAGAGAGAGAGAACATCAGAAATGGAAAGATGTAGTAAAGCACAAAACGTAATAATTTTTGACACATGCAAACACATGTAGAGGGTATGATAAAACATAGTGGCATGCAATAAAATGATACAATAAAAAAAAGAAATGAAAAAGGAGAGAGAGAGACAGACAGACAGACAAACAGACAGACAGACAGACAGACAGACAGAGACAAAGAGAGAGAACTGAAGAGAATCATTAAACAAGTAAAACTGAAATCACTAATGGAGAAAATCGTGTTAAAGAAAAACATGTTAATCATATGTGTCACACAACACAGGAAAAAAACCGACGAAATATAATGAACCAAATACATATTAAATCAAATATGAGAAGAAGAAAAAAACCATGATAAGGAGATGAGACAAAGAGAGCACGTTCTTAGCGCTCAGAGAGAGAGAGAGAGAGAGAGAGAGAGAGAGAGAGAGAGAGAGAGAGAGAGAGACATAAACATGTATGATAACAGGAAATCGCACGCCCTAACGCGCGCGCGCGCGCGCGCGCGGTACACACACACACACACACACACACACACACACACAAGTAAGAGAGAGAGAGAGAGAGAGAGAGAGAGAGAGAGAGAGAGAGAGAATCCACAAAAAAGCACACACACACACACACACACACACACACACACACACAACAAACTCGCGCGCGCGCGTGCGCGGGCGCGTATACATGTGCACGCACGAGAGCATGCACGCATGCTCATACGCACACACACACGCACACACACATGTGTGCGTGCGTGTACATACATACACATCCACACCCACACATATGTATATATATATATTTGTTGTATTAAAAACAAGTTAAAACCAAGCTTAAAACACCTACAAGCCTGTTTCGCGCTGTGCGGTCGTGAAATCTTTGATCCAGCTGTCCTTTTCCCTTTCCTTCCGTGACTGCTACTACCATGTACTTCTTGCAGAATAGTCGACCCATATGCCCCCCTCCCTCCTCTCTCTCTCTCTCTCTCTCTCTCTCTCTCAGTGTGTGTGTGTGTGTGTGTGTGTGTGTGTGTGTGTGTGTGTGTGTGTGTGTGTGTGTGTGTGTGTTGTGTGTGCGTAAGGGCATGTGTGCGCGCAGAGACACCGCCCACGCGTGCTCTCTCGAGAAACAGAGACAGAGAGAGAGAGAGAGAAGACAAGACAAGACAAAAGTCTTTTATTCGTATAGGCCATAGCCCCTTAGAAGGGGGATGTACACAGAGCAACTTTACACGACACATTTCTAGTAGATGATGTAAACAACTTTAAGCTAACATAGAGTTACGCTGTTTAAACCTCTGTACAAATAAACAGCAAACTGTTTCACTATTTTATCATTTGTCGATGCCATTAACAAGATTAATTTAAACAAGGATGGATGTCTAAAGTATTTAGGAGGGATATACTGTTGTCTTAAATCACTTAATTCTGGACATGAAAGAACAAAATGAACTTCATTTTCCTGTGATTCGTGACACAATGGACAAAAAATCATACGATCACCTACAACTCTATATCGTTGAGAATGTGCAAAGATATCTGAAATACCCAATCTAAACTTTGTCACAGCATGTCTCAAATGTTTATTAATAGCCATTGACAAATAGGTAGGAATGCAATGCATAGGATTTAACAGTCTGTAAATGGAAAACCTAGAGCTGTCTTCAACATGCGAGTTCCACCTCTGCCAACTACAATCAATCAATCTTTGCCGAAACACACGAATAAAACCATTTACATCACCAACACCCTGGTTTTCCCATACAAAACCAAATCCGAATTCATACAATTTTAGTCTTAAATTAGAGGTCCAGTTTTTCTTTCCCCTTTTGTCTAACTCTAAAAGCATAGTGTAGGCTTTGTATGGCAATCTGTGTTGTTCCATTTGTGTTATTCTTAGCCAGTAACGAATACACTTTTCCACTGAAATTAAATGTATAGGGTATCTATTGGTCTTTCCATATACCAGATCGTTCGGTGTTTTCAATGAAACACCAATAAATTTCTTTAGAGCATACAAGTGGATTTTCTCAATATGCATAGCAGCAGAATCAAAACCCCATATTTCAGCACCATATTGTAGCAACGGTTGAATTTGAGCGTCAAATAATTTCAAAAATAAAGTCAAAGATTCATTATTTAACATCGTTAATTTCTTCAGTATACACAATAACGCATATTTAGCTCTACTTGCAAGATCTTTACAAGCGAAGGTAAAGCTTAAACGTGTAGAAAAATATATGCCAAGATATTTGTAAGCATTCACAACGGGCATAGCAGTTCCATTATATACCCACCTTTCTCTGGCTGCAAGGTATCCACCCTTTCTGAACACAATTATATTGCTTTTATTCATGTTTATGTTTAATCGAAGTGAAGTGGATGCTCTTTCTAAACTGTTCAACTGGGTTTGTAAACCAACTATCGTTTCAGACATCAATGCAACATCGTCAGCTAAAAGAAGAATGAACATTTCCAAAAATCATTTATGAATTTTGCACCATGTCGTCCAGAATTAGTCACTTCTTTCGTTAATTCATTAATGAACAAAGAAAACAAAATGGGACTACAAACATCCCCTTGTTTAACTCCAGTTGTACAGGTTATATAATCAGTCCGAGAACCGCCGCTTCTTACTCTAGCTTTTACAGAGTCGTACATGCTCATGACACATTGATGCAATTTACCTCTTATCCCATTTTTAAACAAAATTCGCCATAATATACTCCTGTTAACAGAATCAAATGCTTTCTCAAAATCAATAAAAGCGACATACAATTTACGATTGAAACAAAATTGTTTTTGCACAAACGCCATTAAAGTGAACATGTGGTCTATCGTGGAGTAATTGCGTTTAAATCCAGCTTGGCATTCACCTGTGAGGTTCTTTTCCTCTACCCACTTCTGCAGTCTTCCATTGATAACAGTACTGTACAATTTACTACAAACATTACACAACGAAATTCCTCTATAATTATTAGGATCATCAACATTACCCTTTTTATACAAAGGAAGAACTATTGATTCTGTCCACAGCACAGGAAAAACACCCCTGTCAAATAGAGAATTGAAATACTTTGTAACAAAATCCAATATCAAATTAGACTTACATGCATTTTTCAACATTTCACCAATAATACTATCAGGGCCACTAGCTTTATGACTTTTCAGTTTTCTTAAGGCCATCATAATTTCATCCCTTGAAATTGGACGATTGAAATAATAGTTACTGGAATTACTATCATCACTGGAATCATGTTGAACATTTCCACCACCACTGCCTTCCTCATCTGTAACATCATCTGTGTCAACGTCTTTTTCAAGCAGTTTCTGAAAATGTTGAAACCAGTCTTCCAAACCAATGTTATTAGACGGTTGTTTTCCTTTATTATTGACTTTACGCATTGAGTTCCAAAACTCCCTTTGGTCATTCACAGAAGAAACCAATTGTTCTGCTAAATTACTGTTAAACTGTTTACGTTTGTGTTTCAAAAGATTCTTGTATTCACGCCTGGCTGCACAGTAAGAAAAATGATCAGGGGGTAATAAAGTGCTACGATATTTATTTAAATGGTTACGGGCCTTTCTTTTACCGTTACGACACTCTACGTCATACCAGTCATCACAACTTTGTTTTGCATTTATGTTAAACTGTTTTTTCATACATTCAGCTGCATCTTTTAGGCAACTGTTAAATATATTCAAAGATTCGTTAACATCAACACTAATT
>CM065722.1:53449771-53462271 GCA_033310375.1 Conus canariensis | reverse complement strand
GACATTAAAAATCAGTTTATACCAAGTAAATTTACATGTATAAAATCCCTATTTAACTAATGTCTTTGGCTCTGTGGTGGTAAAAACTTGTTGCTAAACTTAGCGAAATTTCGAAAACTTTTTTTTTTTTTTTGCTGTCCCAACCTCTGCACCACCTCAGAGGCAGTGCACCCACGCCGCTCATTCCGACATCCTCTCCACAGCGACAGCCCGGTCGGCCCCGCCGCAGCCCCGGCACCGGCAATCCACAGCGGGCAGTCAATGTCAAGTCGTCAAGAGGCAACCCACCGGAGGAGACACTGAACTGCTGCCGAGTCACTTCGGTGGTGTTCAGTGGCGCCTGTTCTGATCTAACATACGCAGGACACCACCTACTAAGCCCCCTACTGACGACAATAATTGCTTAGTCGCGGAGCCGGCGTGAGTGAGCTCTCCCTCCGGAGGGCGCCACCACGTCCGTCCAACGACAGCCCCCATGGACTCGCCGATACCGGTGACCCCGACGGAACCAAACCAAGGCCACAGACGTGGAGAGGACATCAAAATTGAGGTCACCATGAGAGCAGGGCATGAAGGGCCACAGAACTTGAGACATTTTTTTTAATGCTGATCGATGAGAATGAGGATGATTAAGATGATGCTACGGATTTCCATTTCGGTCTGAGACTACATGACAGGGCTGTACTCTACGCTTCCTTTCATAATATATCCCGGCGTCAACCAGGCCCGAGAGATACAGGCACCTGCAGTGTTGGTCAGAAAATTTGAGCAACACTCTCAGAAACGCATCCATTAATTGGATGAAACTCGACTGTGTGGTCCCAGTCTTCCCAACTGAGTCCGCAGCAAACTCAACTCTGGGTAGGAGCCGGTCGGGGCAGAAAAACCCACATGACTCTGATGGGATTCGAACCCACGACCTCCCAGCCGGGAGTCCGCGACGCTAACCACTTCGCCACGGCGGCTGGTGAAATTTCGAAAACTTACTAAAGTTGTGTAACATTATATTCAGTGTGTTAATTATAGGGACATTTTTTTATGTTTGATTTGTTTTATTTACATTTGTTTGATTTGTTTCAAGTCCTCCATGGCCCAAAAGGGGTCTCCGAACTAAAATCTTTGAATCTTTGTGTGTGTGTGTGTGTGTGTGTGTGTGTGTGTGTGTGTGTGTGTGTGTGTGTGTGAGGGGAGAGAGAGAGAGAGAGAGAGAGAGAGAGAGAGAGAAGACAGACAGACAGACAGACAGACAAACAGACAGACAGATACAGACAGAGAGCACACATCCAGCGACATCTAATATTTTTTCGTTAAGAGACGTAAAACTGAGCACACACACACACCTACCCCCCCCCCCCCCACCCCCCACCACACACACATGCAAACACAATCACTCCGTACCCATTACCACCCATTCCTTTCCACCTACACACAAACACACACACACACACACACACACACACACACACACACACACACACACACGACTCACCTGAACGTCACTGGCCAGACAGGCAGACTGACCACCTGTCAGACGACAAACCAGCAGGAGACAGACGCAGAACAAAAACGACTAAACTCCAACAACCCGTGCAAACCTCGACGCTCTCATTCCCTTTCTTCACACTGATCGAACACTGTCCACCCCTCCAATCATCAAGACAATGGCCAACAGATCGTTGCAAACCGATCGCTCAGTAGCTGATAAGGATCCCACACCACCCCTTTCCCCATCTCTCCTCTATTCTCCTGCCTTCTCCTACTTTCCCGTCCCCTCTCTCTGTCGTTGATTCTTCCCCCCCCCCCCCCCCCACCCCTCTCCTGCCCTATCCCTTTCCCCTGTCACGTGGCTAGATATCTGTCCTTTGTTAACTCGAGAGGTCTTGGTAGCTGTTGTCATGGGCGATAACTGTGGACGGCCACCAACATTGCCCTTTCCACCTATGCTCCTCCCTCTCTATGCACCCCCCCCCCCCCCACTCCATCTCCCGAGACCCGTCCTTTCTTTCCCAATCCTTACTAACCACCTGCCGTTTTGGATCTGCTCTTCGTACCTGTGAGAGATTCGTCTTTGTTCAATATAAGGTTCAATGGTGGGTCGTTTCCAGGACTGCGACAAGATCAATGTGGAGGTCTCTCTCTCTCTCTCTCTCTCTCTCTCTCTCTCTCTCTCTCAGTGTGTCCCCGTCTCGGTCTTTGCTCTCCCCGTCTTTGTGTCTGTCTATCTCAGTGTAACCATATCGCTATTTCCGTGCGAACTTGTCTTAATCTTGTCTCCGTCTCTATCCCCATGTGTCCCCGTCTCTATTTTAGTTTCCGTCTATATATCATGTCTCTTTGCATACCCGTCTCCATTTCTACGTGCCCATCTCCCATCTCCCCATCTGTGCATGACCCGTCTTTATTTCTACGCGTGGGGTCTTACCTTGTGTCCAGCTTTTCTTTAAGTATCCAATCTTTATCTTTATATGTCTCTGCCTTTATCACTATGTATTCCTGTCTTTATCTCAACGTGTCCCTATGTTATCTATGTGCGTCCCTGTCTTTATCTCTACACGTGCAAATCTTTGTCTCTATGTGTCCCCATCTTTATCACTGCGTGTCTCTGTCTTTATCTCTACGTATTCCCGTTTTTATCTCTACGTGTTCCCGTCACCTCTACATGTTCCCGTTATCTCTACGTATTCCCGTTTTTATCTCTACGTGTTCCCGTCACCTCTACATGTTCCCGTTATCTCTACATGTTCCCGTCTTTATCTGTACGTGTTCCCGTCTTTGTCTCTATGCGTCCCCGTCTTTATCTCTATGTGTTCCCGTCTTTATCTCTGCGCGTCTCTAACTTTATATCCACGCGCTCCTATCTTTAGCTCTATATGTCCCCCCCCCCCTTTTTTTAATCTTTCCGTGTTCCCACCTTTACCTCTTACGTGTTCCCATCTTTATCTCTTACGTGTTCCCATCTTTATCTCTTACGTGTTCCCATCTTTATCTCTTACGTGTTCCCATCTTTATCTCTTACGTGTTCCCATCTTTACCTCTTACGTGTTCCCATCTTTATCTCTTACGTGTTCCCATCTTTATCTCTTACGTGTTCCCATCTTTATCTCTTACGTGTTCCCATCTTTACCTCTTACGTGTTCCCATCTTTATCTCTTACGTGTTCCCATCTTTATCTCTTACGTGTTCCCATCTTTACCTCTTACGTGTGTTCCCATCTTTATCTCTTACGTGTTCCCATCTTTATCTCTTACGTGTTCCCATCTTTACCTCTTACGTGTTCCCATCTTTATCTCTTACGTGTTCCCATCTTTATCTCTTACGTGTTCCCATCTTTACCTCTAAGTATTCCAATCTTTACTTCTGTGCGTCCCCGTTTTACCTCTACATGGCCCCTTCTTTATCTGTATGTGTTTCCATCTCCATGTGTACCTGTCTCTACATTTCCATGTCCCGATATCTACGTGTCCCGTCTCTGTCATCGCTGCATGTTACTGTGTCTGTCTTTACCTGACTCGTTCTATCTCTCTATTTCCACTTGGCCGTTCTATTTCTGCGTGTCCCCATCTTTATCCTCACATGTCCCTGTCTCTATTTCGACATGTCCCCAGTTCTATCTCTGTCTCTACATGTCTCTATTTCTCTCTGTCTCTATATATCCCGACCTCTTTACAGACCCCTATGTCCACATTTCTATCCCTACATCTTCCGGTGTCTGCATGTCCCTTCTCTACCTCTACATGCCCCAGTCTATCTTTACATGCCCCAGTCTATCTCTTTATCTCCCAATCTATCTGTACATGCCCTAGTCTACCTCTACATGCCCCAGTCTATTTTTACATGCTCCAGTCTATCTCTGCATGTCCCAATCTATCTCGACATATCCCCGTATATCTCGACATATCCCCGTCTATCTCTCCATGCCCAGTTCTCTTTTCTACGCGTCCCAGGCTATCTGTATATGCCCCAGTCTATCTCTACATGCCCCAGTCTATCTTTACATGCCCCAGTCTATCTGTATATGCACCAGTCTATCTCTACATGCCCCAGTCTATCTCTACATGTCCCAGTCTATTTTACATGCCCCAATCTATCTCTACATGTTTAAGTCTATCTCTACATGTCCCAATCTGTATCTCTGTTTGTTCCCGTCTATCTCGATATGCCCTGTCTCTGTCTCTACATGTCTCCGTCTCTGTTTTTGTCATGTCCCTGTACCTATCTCTGCACATCCCTGTGTGTGTGTCCTTCATTTAACGTCTATCCACTATTCGTGATATTAGACCAAAAAAAAAAAAAAGAAAAAAAAAAGTGAATGTGTACGGAAGTAATTGCGAGCGTGCACATAATGTGTGTATGTGTATATGTATGGGTGCACGTGCACGCGAATGTGTGTGTGCGTGTGAGTGTGTGCGCGCGCGCGTGTGCGTGTGTGTGTGTGTGTGTGTGCGTGTGTGTGTGAGTATGTGTGCCTGTGTGTGTGAGTGAGAGAGTTGTGGATGTGTAAGTGTGTGAATATCTTTACACAAGTCATAAGTGAAGATTAACATGAAACAAAATACTTATAACCAACAACTAACTTATCAATTAAAGTCAAAACGGATGACAGTACTAAAGAAAAAAGGGGAAAAAAAGGAAAAAAAGAATAAACAAACAAACAAAATCCTTTGCTTCCCCCCCCCCCCCCCCCATTTTATCCACCCCACCCCCCTTCCTTTCTTATCCCCCGCAAATAAAGTTAATAAAAATATCATAAGTATTTTCCAATAGGGGTGCGCTCTAAGTGTACAAAGAATTCGTACGTTAAAGCTGGTGACTGAAAAATGGCCTGCACAGTATTTTGCTTCAATACTGGAATGATTTTTTTCATATCATTGCATGAAACAATATGAATTGGAGTAATTTTGTTTCCACATACGCAAACTACGTTTTTTACATATTTTGTTTTAAATGCATTAAGTTTCCACCTGTGCATTAATGAGAGTAATTTTCTATTAAGATTAAAATTCTCTTTGATTCTTTTAATATCAAACTGTTCTTTATAAACGTGATCTACCATACTATATTCGAAAGCTTTCCAGATATGCGACTTAACTAAGTTACACTGTTCATGTACTGATAAGGGGAAATCAAACAGTTCTGAACCAAAACTATTTTTGGCTCCACGTTTAGCTGCCCTGTCTACTTTTTCATTATAATGAAAAGAACAATGTGAAGGAATCCAACAAAAAACTACATGGGTTCCTCTTGCAATCAACATGTGTATCATACAAATTATCTCTATGACCATTTCAGGTCTTGTGTGCAATTGAGAAACTTTTAATGCCTGAAGAGCTGATTTAGAATCAACACAGAACAGAATTTGAAATATTGTTTTTGGAAAGTTTAAAAGATAATTTAAAGCCAGGAGTATCGCTGTTAATTCTGCTGTAAATATCGATTTGTTAATTCCGATATAAAATGATTTCTCTACTCTTAAGTCTGGTATTAAGAATGCACAACCTGTTTGTTTATCAATGCACGAACCGTCTGTGTATATTTTCAAATAATTTGAATAGTTCTTTTCAATATGGCATTTGATACAGCTTGCTAACATGTTTATGTTTTCATCTTTTTTCATATTAGTATGTTCAATATCAAAATGTGCTTTATTAAGCTCCCATGGTGGTATAGGAGAAAATAACGGTCTAATGGATAGAGCATCGTTATCGATTAGAACTCCAGAATCAGTAATACTTTTTGACGTGTACGTTGCCAGTGTTTTTTGAGAAGCTATAGATTTTGCTCTTTTAGGAAAATCAATATCTGACCTCATTTTTATTTCAGATCTAATGTGCGTTTTATTAGTTGTACTCTTGATAACAAGTTTACAACACGCTAACTCTCTGTATTCATCTAAGGGAAGCATCTGCGCTTCATAATACGTACGAGAAGATGATGCATGCACCGGAAGGCCAAGTGCTAATTTCAATGCCTTGCATTCAATACTTTCAAGCTTTTTCAATAGGTATTTGGGAGCGCTAAAGATTACTTCTTGGGCATATGTTATTTTCGACCTCATTAAAGATTTACATAGAGTTATCAATGTAGATGAATTCTGTCCCCATTTTTCTTTAGAAATAATTTTAAGGAAATTTAATATTTTCCTCGCCTTTGTTAATAAGTATTCAATATGAGCGTTCCATGATAGTTTGGATGTGAAATGGACTCCTAGGAATTTAACTTCTGTCACGTATTTAAGAGGTGTTTCGCCCAATGTAAAAACAGGCAGTTTTTCTGGATTATTGCCACTATTGAAAAGAATTATATTTGTTTTTTCAACAGATAAGTTCAATCCATTTAACTTCATGTATTCCGACATCCTATTTAGTTCGTCTTGATAGATCTTTCTGATGAAACTTATATCACGCTGTGGAGTTTTCTTTTTAAGAGTTACTTCCGTCCACATGCAAATGTCGTCTGCATATTGAACGAGAACTACCTTTTTAGATAACTTATTTGGCAAATCATACAATAGCAATGAGAAAAGAAGCGGAGCTAACACTGACCCTTGTGGGATTCCCATTGACAGAGTTCTACTGGTGGAATATGATTTTCCTACTCTTGTTTGTATTACCCTATCTTTCAGAAAGCATTTAACATAATTGTATACATTTCCTGATAGTCCAATATTTTTAAGTTTGTTTAATAGCTGTGAATGCCACACTTGATCGTAAGCCTTGGTTATGTCAAAAAATGTAGCCAGGACACATTTACGTCTTGCAAATTGTTTCTTTATATTTGTTGATAATTTCACTAATATTTCTGTAGTAGATCTCCCTTTACGAAAGCCAGCTTGATTAATAGGAATGATGTCATTTTTTTCGCAGTAATATGCTAGTCTATTCAAAACAATTCTTTCTGATAGTTTACAGACGTGTGATGTTAATGCTATAGGTCTGTAATTTTTAGGATCACTAGAAGACTTTCCTTGTTTATGAACTGGTACAACAATTGTCTGTTTCCATATTTTGGGCATGTCGCTACTATTCCAGCAAGTACTTAGCAAAGCATGAAGAAAAACTACAAGATTTTCAGGTAAATTCTTTAGCATCTGATTAGATATTGCATCTAAACCAACTGATGATTTCCGTATTGGAATGGCTCTAATGGCTTCTTTTACTTCATATACAGTTATAGGAGCATTAATGTTTATGCTATTATCAGGTGGTGGATCATCATATGTTATATTACTTTCTTCTTTTTCTCTGTAAGTTCGGTCAGTGTTCGTTAGACCCTCAGGACGGCTGACTTCAGCGAATAAGTTTACAAAAACTTCTGCTTTCTCTTTAGTAGTGGGCAGATTGTTGTTATCTATTTTTATGGGATACTGTGGTGATGTCAATCCATTTTTCATAGCTTTCAGTTCTTCCCATACTTTCCCCATATCCTTACAATGTTTTACTTCAGAGTTACAGAAATCATCCCAATGTTTCAATTTTGCATATTCTATTGCATCATCACTTTCTTTACCCGTCTTTTTCATTTTTTCATGATTACTTGCTGATCTTTTTTTACAATATATCTTAAATCTTTCTTTTTTCTTGTTATTTGCGCGTTCACATTCCTTGTTCCACCACACATTTCCATTGTGTTTTTTAGATTTTTTGTTTTTTATTTTTGGGATCGATTTATCTGCTGCTGTTAGGATAAATCTGCAGAATTTATCATACTGATTGTCTATATTTTCTTCAGTAGAATAATCTAAATCTATGTTTTTAAGGATGTCTTTGAACAGTGACCAATCTGCACACTTGTAATTATACTTTGGAATAACATCTTCTGTGTTTTCTTCTTCTTCTGCTATGTTATTTAAAGATATTATGACTGGAATATGATCTGATCCTAAAGAGTCATCTCCCGTTTCCCACACTGCGTTGACTACCAATGATGGAGATACAAAAGTTAAATCAATGGCTGAGGGATTATGGGTAGATATATCTGGAATACGAGTTATGTTTCCATTATTCAGTATGTAAAGAATAGAATCCGCTATGTTATCTAACAAACGATTATTAGAAATATAGGAACAACTCTTATCCCAGAAAGGGGCATGTGCATTAAAATCACCCCCAATAACCCACTTATCCGTTTGATCTTGGAACCCTTTCAACCATTCAGTGTTCTTATTATCAGGACCTTTTGGAAGATAAATTGAAGCAACATTAAGAATCAAGGATGAAGTGAACTTAACCATAGCTGCACAGCATGACACAGAGGAAATATTATACACTGGTGGAGTTCTTTCACAAAAGTCCAGGTCTTCACGCACATAAATGGCTGTTTGCACTCTGTCTCCACATTGTTCGTAAACCGGAGGGTGGTAAAATCCAGGTAGATATGGTAATTTATCACAGCTCACATTTAAAGATTGTAGTAATAAAACATGAAACTTATTTGCTACTAGATATTGATTTAAGTATGATAGATTTTTCGTTATAGAACGACAATTCCACTGTAGAAATGTAATGTTTGGCTTTTTATGTGCTTTCATTTATATATCACAATAATTGATATCATTTAGACATTAACTATCTTAGAGATGACTATAGATGAAAACAGAAAATCTTGATGATTGACTGTAAACAGCTGAGAGTCAAAGTACGACCAGTTTAGTAGAACCAAGGACGTGGAAAAGGCGGAGGGTGAAAACCTTGGCAACTGTAACGAAAGGCTGCGGGTCTCCTCCGTGGCTTTTCCCAAAACATTCCATGCAGGTGTTTGCCCAGGGTCCTCGCGATGGTGCTCGCTCCTCTGGTCGTGGGGTGAACGTCGTCAGCTGTCAGTACTCTTCTGTCTTCCATCCTCAACTCGTTAAAGGAGACGAAAGTAATGTCGTTTTCTGTCTGTAGTTTCTGTCTTGTCATTGCGTTGAACAGATCTTTCTTAATGTCTAGTGTTTTATTTTTGACAGGAGCCACTTGACTTACTACGATTTTGGCTTTGGGAAATTGACCTTTGGCCTCCTTGACGCATTTCTGCATTTCCGTGCTGCATTTCTCCGGATCTTTCCCCTTCAAATCGTTCACTCCTACATGCAGAACTACACATTCGGGTTCAGGATTCAGAGATACTTTTGCCTCGTTCAGAGCGCGTGTGCAATGCTCAATCTGATACGCTTTTCTCTTTGCCACCTGCAGACCGTATGACAGGCCAAGTCTCCGTGCATCAACCTTCTTCATGATACTGTCATGTATCAGGAGGACACGTGGCAAGTCGCCACCAGAAGTAGAAACAGAATGGGATACGTTTTTCTTTGTTGTGCCAGACTGTTTTTCTTTGACGTTTTGTTTGTGTGGAGACTTGGAGTTTTCTATCTTTTGTTCCACAGATGTGTTACGCAATTTCGCAGAACCTTGTTTGACGTTGCTTTGATTCTTTACGTCACAATTCAGTTTTTGTTCTTTGTGGTTTTGTTTCATTTGGTTATTTTCTTTGCTTGGCCTAATGTACGGCTCGCACAATTCATCCACGCCCTTGTTGTGTTGGGAAGGAGATTTTGCCGGCAGCGATGTTGATGCAACTTTTGCATAAGAGCGGTGAGGCGTTGCGAAGGATGTTTCGGTCGATTCGGTCTGAATGGCGACACTTTCGCTTTTCGTTATCTTGAGATTCGATTCAATTATTTCGGTCTGTTTTTCAACTATTTTCTCTAGACTCAAGATTCGTTCGCTCAGAGTCATTATGAGAGCTTTGAGATCGTCCGTGTTACTTCCCGCTTCTCTTTTCGGGCTGTCTTCTGCGGGGCCTTTATTGTCGGCAGGCGTACCGGACATTTTTGTTTGGGTTACTAAACGGTCACCCCCGCTTCGAATATTCGATTGGCTTGTTACAGTCGACTGAACATTTTGCAAACTGCTGTTAGTTTTTTCTATTGGCAAAGTTGATGGCTTACCTCTTGCATTTCTTGTTTTTGTCATCCTGGTCATCATTTTTTTAAACTTTACAAAAAACTCAGCTAGCTTCTGCTCTAGTTGTTGACCGTGGCCGCCATCTTGCGTGTGTATCTCTACGTGTCCCTGTCCTCATCTCAAGATACTCCTGACTTTATCTCTCTGTGTCCCCGTCTTTACCTCAACGAGTCTTGGTTTCTACCTCTACATGTCTTTACGTATCTCTGTCTCCGTGTGACTCCACACCAGACGGGTTCTGTTTGTCAGTGGCAGGAAGACTGTTCGCTTTGTTCAACTCTGTCCACGTCATGTTGCAAATAATCGTGCAGTTAGACCTTTCATCCCCAGCGTTTATTTCTTTTTGGTTAAACTTTTTTTTTGACTCCCGGAGAACACAGACAGAGGGGCAAACATCAAAGTAATATGAAGAAAAAAGAAACAACACAAATGCACACACGCATACACATACATATGCACTCACGCAAACACGCACGCACGCATGCAGCCACGCACGCACGCACACACACACACACACACACACACACACACACACACAAACACAAACACACACACACACACACACACACACACACTTAGTGACGACTGAAGAAAATTAAGACCTGATGATAAAAGTGACCACTGCTGATCCCACACCTCGTTAGAGCAGTGGAGGACTGCTATGTGTCTGGTGGCTCGTGAAGAAAGGGTGGTTCCGAAAGTCGGAGCAAGACATGAAGCCATGCCGAAGAAAGTAAAGGACCCAGTAAGTCACAGCTGTGTATGTGCAGGAGGTCGACGGCACGCGGAAACCGCAGAGCCATGACACGACAGAGATAAGGCGGTGGGTGAGTTGACCCTCTGTGTTTGATAGCTATCCACGTCTATCCCCGTGTGTGTGTGTGTGTGTGTGTGTGTGTGTGTGTGTGTGTGTGTGTGTGTGTGTGTGTGTGTGCGTGCGTGCGTGCGTGCGTGCGTGTGTGTGTGCAGGGACTGAAAACAATCCCTGGGTTTAAGAATTATCAGTGGTGAATGACCCATGGGGAGAGAGAGAGAGAGAGAGAGAGAGAGAGAGGAGAGAGAGAGAGAGAGAGAGAGACCCTTTGAAGTGTGGCAAAACAAGCTCATTGAATTACAGACCTGTCAGTTCCGATCACAGAGCAGTTAACAAATGAACGCAATAAAAGACACCCTCACCCCTGTCCCTTCCTCTCTCTCTCTCTCTGCGGGAAAAACCCGCGGGTGTGAGTTGGGGGTCAAAGACAGACTCTGAATCAGGCCTAATAGTGACCCCTGTTGGTCTTTGATCTCTGATTGGTCAGTCTGAATACCTTCAACAACTACCAGTAGCTGACCACTAAAATCGGTTCCTCATGTTTCCCGTTGGTTATTTATCTACAACCATAACGCTAGCCTGACTGAAACCTTTACACCACGACAATCCATTGCGTTTGACAGGATAGGGAAGACATTGCCAAGTGCAAATCAAAACAATCCTTTCGCCACCCAGCCCCCTCGGACCCGCTGTCCCTCCAAACATCTCACACAGAAAGTGCAATCGTTCACAAAATAAAATATTCATTTATAATCCCGATCCCATATGCAAACGCGAAAAAGTTAAGTAATCCTTTATATATATATATATATATATATATATATATTCAATTATAAACAAAGCTTGCTCTTATGTCTTAGATTGAAGAAATAGGGGGAGATAAGCATTCATATCTGCAGTGGTAGATCATTCTGCCTAACTAACAGTATGTGCTTGAGTGGGTGAATGGGAAAAAATAAAATAAATGCTTCTCAAAATGAGCCTTCAGCAAGCTTATAATCTCCAAGAATTTATTAGTTTATTGTAATTTAGTCCCTTGCGGATTCATTCCAAGAACTGGCCCTCAGCACTTGTGTCTTAAGAGGTTATCTTTTTATATTTTCTACTTTTCATAAGAAAATGTAGCTTGTTTTGCTCTTTCGTGATTTTCTTTTGCTTCTTAGGTGGCACCTTTGGTTGGTTTTTTGAAAACTCAACAAACATACTACGGTATTGCACACCAGACTTTTCTAGGATAGCATTCTTGTTAAAACCGAAAAGGCAGAGGAGTCAAATTACCACTTTCCGCGGTCACTGAGGAGAAACAATCAGGTTTCGAAATATCGGTATCTGACCAGGAGTTATATACTAGTGAGTTTCCTCCCTATTGGAGAATGTCTCCCCCCTTGGAGACTATAAGCTTGCTGAAGGCTCATTTTGAGAAGCATTTATTTCATTTTTTCCCCATTCACCCACTCAAGCACATACTGTTAGTTAGGCAGAATTATCTACCACTGCAGATATGAATGCTTATTTCCCCCTATTTCTTCGATCTAAGACATAAGAGCAAGCTTTGTTTATAATTGAATATTTCTTGCAGTCACTGCAACACCAAGCTGCTCTGTAAGTTGCTGGAATGGCGCTCAGTATTTATCCTTGGAATTTATTAGTTTATTGTAATTTAGTCCCTTGCGGATTCATTCCAAGAACTGGCCCTCAGCACTTGTGTCTTAAGAGGTTATCTTTTTATATTTTCTACTTTT
>CM065722.1:53439771-53444771 GCA_033310375.1 Conus canariensis | reverse complement strand
CCCCCCTCCCCTCCCCTCCCCTCCCCAGGAGCGGGAAGAAAAGGAGGCAAGGGACGAGTTAGTGGTGGGGTGGGAGTGGGAGTGGGAGAGAAGGGAGGAAGGAGAAACGGGGAGGAAGAAGAAAGTCGTCATACATCTTATGAGAGTATGTTGCAGATTTGTTAGCGCGGACGTTTGCAGACTAGTGGCGCGTGTATCACGCAAGTACGTAACTGCTTACTTACGTATGCGTGCATGCCCACAGACAGACACGACCAGTAGTCGGAGACTGGCTGGAGATGCAGCGACGTCATTGTTATATAACATTCCCAAAGAAAGAATGAAAAGAACAAATGAAAAGAAACACGGAATATATCAATCAACCAGTCGATCGATCAATCAGTCGATTGATCAGTCGATCAAGCAAGGAAGCATTTAATCAACCAGCCAGACAAATCAGTCAGGTAGTCAGCCAGGCGACCAGTCAAATAGTCAATGGATAAAACAAATCAACTTGAATGAGGGTATGAAAGAGCAGGCTGTATAATGATGGTATTCGATCCCCTTCTATCTGTCTGTCTGTCTGTCTGTCTGTCTGTCTGTCTCTCTCTCTCTCTCTCTCTCTCTCTCTCTCTCTCTCTCTCTCTCTCTCGAAAATAATAGAAGAGCAAGCAGGCTTCAGACCAGGTTATAGTACCGTAGATCATATTTTCACCCTATATGCGTTAGTACAAAAGTTTCTTATAAAAAAAAGTCTAAACTGTATGTTGCCTTTGTGGACTTCAGAAAGGCTTTCGATTCTGTGAACAGAAATGTTTTATGGGCAGTTTTGAGAAAATGTGGTGTGAAAGGAAAACTTTATCAAGCTATACGGAGTGTTTACGATTCTGTATTAGCATGTGTACGAGATAAATGTTGTTATTCAGATTACTTTGAATGCCCAAGGGGGGTGAAACAAGGATGTCTACTTAGCCCGCTCTTATTTTCCTTTTTCATAAACGAATTGGCTGTTGATTTGTCAAGCAATGGAAAACATGGTATTCAGCTTATTCCTGGTGCAGCTGAAATATTCTTACTATTGTTTGCGGATGATGTTATTTTGTTATCTGACTCTGTTATTGGGCTCCAGAATCAAATAAATAGTCTTAAAGAAGGGGCAGATCGATTAAAGTTAACTGTCAATCTTGACAAAACAAATGTAATGGTTTTCAGAAAAGGTGGCTACTTAAGTGACAGAGATAGATGGTTTTATGGAAATGAAGAAGTAAAGGTAACTAACTCATACAAATACTTAGGGATGGCTTTTACCACAAAGTTGAGTGTTAGCAATGCTCTGTCTGATGTTTGTAGAAAGGCAAAAAATGGAGTGATGGAAATCATGAAATCATTAAGAAGACTAAACACTATTGATATAAATTTATTTTGGAAGCTTTTCGATACGCAAATTCAGCCTATCCTAACATAGCAGCTGAAGTCTGGGGATTAGAACAAGACAGTAAACAGATTGAAAATGTCCACATGTTTGCCATAAAAAGATATCTGAATGTACCCCTACATACATCAAATAAACTGATATATGGAGAAACTGGGAGGTATTCTCTACGCGTTACAACTACTGTAAAATGCATCAAATACTGGTTAAAACTAGTCAGACTCCCCATGTCGAGAATATGTAGGCAAGCCTACGAAATGCTTCTGTTACAGCACGAATCTGGTCACTTTAATTGGGTGTCAGAAGTACAAAAGACTCTGACTGAAAATGGCTTTGGATTGTTTGGCTGAACCAGGGAGTTTGTTCCGAATATGGTTTTATAACAGAATTCAAAGACAGACTCATTTCCTGTTTCAAACAAAACTGGCATGCAGAAATAGATAATAACGATAAATATAGATATTTCTGTTCCTTCAAAAGCATTTTTCAGGCAGAAAAGTACCTAACGTTAATTACAAATAAATGGCACAGAATCAGTTTGGTCAGATTTAGGTTAAGGGTTAGTGGTTTGAAAAACTGTAAGCAATGGTTCCTAAGTTCTGAATATTCGAATGACACCATTTGCCCATCTTGCGGAAATGAATTAGAAAACGAAGAACATTTTTTGTTTCATTGTACTACTTATGCTGACAAACGTAAAAGCTGCAGTGTGCTGAATACTCGTTCATTCCACCAAAATAATGCTAGCGTTGCTTCAGTGTTATCTAATAACAATGAACGTGTTGTTAAAGAAGTGGCTAAATACATAGCTGAAGCCATGTATGTGAGAAAAAAGATAATTGAGCAAAATACCGGTTAACATAAGGATGATCCAATGTGCGGATGTTCTGGGGAGGGCGGGGGTGCGGGGGGGGGGGGGGGGCAGGGGAGGGTGTGTGGGCTGGCGGAATAGGGGGAGGGAGAGGGAAGGGTTAGTGGTCAAGTGTGTGTGATTATGGCGGTATGGATGTTGGGGGCAATAGTAAAAAGGTAGCGGGGTGGGGCGGAGGGAAAGGTGAGGACGTGTGTGAGTGTGTGAGTACGTGTACGCATGAAATTTCTGCTTTTTGTATCGGTGAATGCATTTGCCAACCCCCTTGTCTAAAAGGCTTAACTGCTAAACGGACAATAAAAAATGTCAGTGTCAGTGTCAGTGTCTCTCTCTCTCTCTCTCTCTCTCTCTCTCTCTCTCTCTCTCTCTGGGTGTCAGCATGCAGATGTTTCCCCATCATCTACCCACTCCCTTTCCCACCCACATCTCCGTCATGTTCTACTACCCCTTTGCAAAGATGCTTATGGCCTGTATGGATTACAACGTTTGCATTTTGACATTCGCATGTGCATTCTCTCTCTCTCTCTTCTCTCTCTCTCTCTCTCTCTCTCTCTCTCTCTCTCTCTCTCTCTCTCTCTCTGTTTAAAGTGTGTGTGTGTGTGTGTGTGTGGGGTGTGTGTGTGTGTGTGTGTGTGTGGTGTGTTGTTGCGCGCGCGCGTGGGCACGCGCACGTGTGTGTATGTGTGCGTCTACGCGCGCGAGCATATATGCATACTCATGTAGGTATGTGTGAACAGAGGGGCGAGTGTAAGGACCTTGGAAGGAGGTAGAGGTAGAGAAGACAGGGTAAGGCGGAGTAGAGGTGAGGGACAATTTAATTTCCGCTGCGAAGTGATCGAAGCTGTAATCATGTTGTGGATCGATAACTGTCATCGATCATGAGGAATGCAAGGAGAAGGAGTATGGGTGTGTGTGTGTGTGTGTGTGTGTGTGTGTGTGTGTGTGTGTGTGTGTGTGTGTGTGTGTGTGTGCACTGAAGGTGGGGAGGCGAAAGGTGAGGAGGGGAGAAAATCACACGACACGATAACACGAACCACAAACTGAAGTCGTCAATTGCTGCCTGCTGGTTCCAATACCTGGAGGATCGCGGGTATTAAAAGGGGAAAGGTCCATTGTTGTTTTCTCTGCTCTGATGCCCAATACCTTCCGCAACTTCCCCATCCTCTTCCCTTCATTAACTCGATGTTTCCCCTCCGCTCCCTGTCCTCATCACCTTAACCATACCAATAAAGAATGGAACGTGATTTGATACGCGTGCATGTTTTTCTCACTACATGCCTTCACACAGGGACCCTCGGTGTGAAGCCTCATCCGGAAGACGTAGGGGGTCTGGAGTCCATACAGGTGCTGACTGCAAAGAAACAAATCTTCACTGACCTCGCGCCGAAAGCGAAGATCGAACTCAGGGCTCCAGGACCCAGAGAACAATGCTTTATCCACTATGACAACCAGGCCCCTAAGCTCTATCAAGCATCCAGTGTCATCAGACAAACACTGAAACTCGCTGTTGCTGTACTATCGGTATACTGCATCAATACAAGACAAACAGACCACTATCCGGCACACTGCATCAATGCAAGACAAACAGACCACTATCCGGCATACTGCACCAATGCAAGACAAACTGACCACTATCCGGCATACTGCATCAATGCAAGACAAACTGACCACTATCCGGCATACTGCACTGCATCAATGCAAGACCACAACAAGACACTACATTCCGGCATACTGCATCAATGCAAGACAAACAGACCACTATCCGGCATACTGCATCAATGCAAGACAAACAGACCACTATCCGGCATACTGCATCAATGCAAGACAAACTGACCACTATCCGGCATACTGCATCAATGCAAGACAAACAGACCACTATCCGGCATACTGCATCAATGCAAGACAAACAGACCACTATCCGGCATACTTCATCAATGCAAGACAAACAGACCACTATCCGGCATACTGCATCAATGCAAGACAAACAGACCACTATCCGGCATACTGCATCAATGCAAGATAAACTGACCACTATCCGGCATACTGCATCAGTGCAAGACAAACAGACCAGTTGCCCCGGCGAGAGACCAGTTACAGATGGTCTCTCAGTGGCCTGCATAGGGAACAGGAAAGCCACCTATCATTCATGACCATATCCCCAAGAAGATGGCCGGCTATGACGAGAGAACGGGTCCTGCTTCACGACGACCTTGAGAAAGACCCCCCCCCCCCTCCTCCCCCCGCATCTTCTACTTTTTCTTCCCCCCTTAGCTCCGTGAAGACTCACCGGAGTGCCGCCCTCAAAATCTGTTCACAGGTTCCTCCTGCTGTGTCGGTTGGGCGCCAAGGCCTGGGTTTCTGCCAACTGTTCCCAATTAGGACTTTCTGAATAGTATTCTAAACAGCAACACTTTACTGAATTTTATAACGTAACTACCACCCTCAGCCCATTTTCACTACATCCTTTTTGTATATGTGTTTGCTTAGACGCACATTTTTCAATAGCTTTTCTTTTATACATACATAGGTGTGTGGGCATGCGTGCGTGCGTGCGTGAGCGCGCGCGCGCGCGCGCGTGCGTGTGGTGTGTGTGTGTGTGTGTGTGTGTGTATGTACGAGGGCCATTCAAGATATAAGTTGAATTGTTCTAAATAAGAACTTCTAATACAGACAGAAGCTTATTTCTTATCTTTTTAAACTGTTTTTGCTGTCATTTAT
>CM065722.1:53424771-53434771 GCA_033310375.1 Conus canariensis | reverse complement strand
CAATTTAATCAAAATTCCATTTTTTAAAAAGAAATGTTACTGGTTTCCCGTCACCTTTATGTGGGCCCGACGTGTGTGACAGAGTGAGCCTGCCTATGCAAGAGCGCAAGTTGTTTGTGAAGATATGAATGCTTCTCTCCAGACCCCCTGCATCCCTGTATAATATGATAACTATATTTTAAAAACAGACGGGGAACGTTGGAGACCTTCACAAACAATAAAGACAAAAACTGAAACAAACGGGTCTTTCATTCAGCTTCTCTTCGTTTCAAACCCACCCAATTTTCCACACAAACAAGGTCACTTCTCTTTGTTCAGAACCCACCCAATTTTCCACACAAACAAGGTCACTTCTCTCTGTTCAGAACCCACCCAATTTTCCACACAAACAAGGTCACTTCTCTCTGTTCAGAACCCACCCAATTTTCCACACAAACAAGGTCACTTCTCTTTGTTCAGAACCCACCCAATTTTCCACACAAACAAGGTCACTTCTCTTTGTTCAGAACCCACCCAATTTTCCACACAAACAAGGTCACTTCTCTTTGTTCAGAACCCACCCAATTTTCCACACAAACAAGGTCACTTCTCTTTGTTCAGAACCCACCCAATTTTCCACACAAACAAGGTCACTTCTCTTTGTTCAGAACCCACCCAATTTTCCACACAACAAGGTCACTTCTCTTTGTTCAGAACCCATCTAATTTTCCACACAAACAAGGTCACTTCTCTTCATTCAAAACGCACCCAATTTTTCACATAAACAAGGGCACTTCTCATTGTTCAAAACCTACCTAATTTTCCACACAAACAAGGTCACTTCTCTTCGTTCAAAACCCATCCAATTTTTCACACAAACCAGGTCACTTCTCTTCATTTAATACCCATCCAATCTTCCATGCAAGATCACCTCTTTTTGTTTAAACCCTACCCAATCTTCCATACAAACAAGATCACACCTCTCTGCTTAATATCCACCCAATTTTTCACCCAAACAAGATCACTTCTCTTCGTTTAAATCCTGACCAATCTTCCATACAAACAAGATCACATCTCTTTGCTTAATACCCACCCAATCTCCCGCAGAAACAGGCTTCTTTAAAACCACCCAATCTTCCACACAAACAAGATCAATGTCATCTGCACGGATTACAGGTCAGATGCTACATTACTTAGAATCGTGTTCCGCCATCCTTTTCCCGTTGCACCAAAGAATTGCCGTTTTCTGGGAAGGGGTGGGGATGGGGGAGGTGCTGGGGGTGTTTTCATCAAAAATGCTGGTTAAAGTTCTCTTGTGATCTTTGGAAATAATGTTGTAAATGCAGCGCTACAAGAAATGAGATATCTTCTTTCAGAAATGAAGGCAGAGGCAGCCAAATTGTCATCGTTCTCAGACGAATAAACTACGAGAGAGTTTCTAAGATGGCGGACAAGTGAGATTGTGCTGTGCGTGCTCTCCATTCGGTGTTTGGTTGTTGTTTAGTTCGAGTGGCCTGCTTGTCGAAGAGTGGAGTAATGGAACTGTGAAATGTCTGTGGGTGTTGTGATGTGTGTCTGACTCGGGTTGGTGCTGTGGCTTGGCGCAGGGAGTAGGTTTGTTTTCCGTCATTCAAAATATTTGTTCGACATTCGTTTTGTTTTGGGTGTGTCAACCTGTGAACATTTATTTTGAATCGCGGCCACGTTGGGCGCCTTGCTGCACGTGCAACAGCTATAGACATAAAACTGTGACGTGTATCACCATGTACAAGATTTGTGTGTTTAACCACAGGCGGACGATTTTGCAAGCCTCATCAATTTTCTTCAGTGACCAACATTGTTTTGCTGTAGGTTAAGTTAGAAACTAAAAAACCTTTGTGACATTGTAGGAATGTTATTACTGTGTCCTCTTTAATAAGAATGTTTACTGAGTCTGGTAATAAAAGAGTAAGGTCTGTAGTCAGCCCATCAAACGAAGAGACAAGCAAGTGCCAATGTGTTGAGGTTTCTCATGAGAGCTCCTCTTTTGATGAACGTTGTCTGGATGAGTCAGCTATAGTTGAGCTTCAGGATCCTAAACTTAACAGTACCCATTAGAGATGGCTTCTATTGATACTGAGCAGCAAGAACATAGCCGATCAGACGAAATGGATGGAGCTGTAAAGGAGAGCTTAAAAGAAGCCCTCAAGATCCTGAAATCATGAATATGTTTGCATCTGTTTTCTCGAAATCATGGAGGGACGAGATAGCCGCCCTCAAGAGTGTTATTGAGGAAAAGAATCAAACAATCTGTGATCTCCAAAATAGACTGGACTCACTGGAGCAATAAATAATAATAATGGTTTCTTATATAGCGCTTAATCAAACGAATTTCTCTAAGTGCTTTACAAAGTCATACTACATTCACCCTTCTCATATACAATAGTACACCTTACACCCAGCTACAAATACTATTACTACAATAACTAACAAATCCTCATCCTACGAGTGTGACATTCACTTATTTTTCAAGTATCACTACAAAAACTTAATCCTGTAACGTTCAATCATACAACAAATACATTTATATTAAAATAATATTTTTTTCTCTCTCTTTCTCTCTCTGCCCCTCTCTTTCTCTCTCTCTCTCTCTCTCTCTCTCTCTCTCTCTCTCTCTCTCTCTCTCTCTCTCTCTCTCTCTTTCTTTCCCTCTCTCCCTTTCTTTCTCACTATCTCTCTCCTCTCCACTTCTCTCTCTCCATCTCTCTCTTTCTTTCTATCTCACCCTCTTTCTCTCTCCTTCTCTCCCTTTCTCTCTCTCTTTCTATCTCTCTTTCATCCCCATGCGCACTATGCTTACATATGTATATGGGTGTGCTTATCTGGATGCGCACAGGCGCATACATGTCTGTGCGAGTGTATTTGTGTGTGTATTTGTGTGTGTGTGTGTGTGTGTGTGTGTGTGTGTGTGTGTGTGTGTGTGTGTGTGTGTGTGTGTGTGCGCGTGTGTGTGTGGCGATGAATGTGTTTGATGTTGGGCATGTGTGAAAGATCGCCAAGGTTGATGCAGTGTATATGTGCGGGGGTGTGTGTGTGTTTATGTGGCGATGAATGTGTTTGATGTTGGGTATATGGGAAAAATCGCCAGGGTTGATGCAGGGTGTGTGTGTGTGTGTGTGTGTGTGTGTGTGTGTGTGTGTGTGTGTGTGTGTGTGTGGGGTGTGAATGCGTGTGTGTGTGTGTGGGTGTGGGTGAGTTAGTGTGTGTGTGGGAGGGAGTGTGTGTGTGTGTGAGTGTGTGTATGTGTGTGAGCACACCGACATGTTTTCCACTGCCTCTCCAACGATATGCTCGTGCAAGTGATTTTAATTCTCTTTGAACTTAATTCAGCTTCTGCTTTATGTGACAGGGACTTGGATGTGTGTGTGTGCGTGTTCAGTTGGCCAACCTTTTAGCCTGAAGAAGATTTGTAATAAACCGAAAATTTGCTTTTTACAACGGCGTTACCGCGTTTTACTTGTTTGAGACTAAGCGTACTGTATCCAATTTGGATCCGCCGTGGCACTTCAGAGATCTCCATCAGCACCATTCAGCGATTATGCCAACCTCTATAGACCAGACTGCATCCGTTCCAACCGGATCTGGTGCGACCCAAAATGAGACCAACAAAGGATTGAAGCTAACTGAAAAACTCGCACGATTTTCGTCCCACGCCAAGTTCCTAACACATTGTAACAGAGACAGCCTCGTTCCCAGAGGCATGCGAGTAAAGTTCGCTTTCTCGGGCCTTTCCAAGGACTCTGGTCTTCTCAAGGAGGTACAGAAGGTTATCCGATCATCAGAAACCTCCATACTCCGCCTCTGCCTACAACACTACCGAAGTCAAGTGTGCCTTATCCAGTCTGAGCTGCAAAGGTTCAAGTCTAGTTTGAAAGACTTGCTCAACACCAGTGACTACAAGAAACTCTCAGACATCTTAAACTACAAGGAAAGAACTCTGTCCTGTTCACTAACCAAAACCAAATCGACTAAACTGGACAAGTTGAGAGCAGAAGCACGTATTAACAACGCCAGTCGCCTAAACTCCACCGCCACCCTTTCTAAACACAATCGCCATTTCCGTCGCCACCCACAACTAATTCCTGAAAGCCATCAGGTGGTGAACTTGTCGGATGTTGTACTGACTGATGTTCAAACTAAAATTCTGTCACTGGGCCCCAAGTTCTGTCCAACCCCAAGATCATACAACAAACTGGAGCTCCTAGAGGATGTGATAGATAGAGGGCAACAGACGCCTCCGACTGAAAGAGTTTTTCTTTGAAGAAGACGCTCCAAACCAACTGGCATCGAAGCCCCGCTTCTATAAGAAGAGTATGTGGCAACCACCAAAGGGTCGTGACCAAGCACTAGAGGCTTATTGTTCCACACTGGAAACCCTGATACAATCTCATATTCCTCAAACTCCAAAACACCAGAACATTGATAAACAGAGTCGGAGAGCCATTCATCAGCTGCGGCAATTGGTTCTGACGAGACAACTCCGCATTTCACCAGCGGACAAAGGAGGAGCGATTGTAGTTCAAAACCTCAACAACTACATAGCCGAAGCAGAGAGACAGTTGGGCGACCAGAATACCTACAAACTCTTGCCATTGGATGAGACCAGAGACATTGCCCAGACGTCTAACAAATTCTTCCGGGAGCTCCACGATAACAATATTATCAGTGAAAACTGCTTCAAGTGGGGAACTGTGGACCCAGAAAAAACAAAAACCCCTTATTTCTACCATCTCCCCAAAATACACAAAAGTGCTCTTTCACCTCCAGGAAGACCCATCATCTCAGGAATAGGCGGACCGACAGAAAAACTGCCGAAACTTGTTGACTACTGGCTCCAGCCCACAGTCCAGACCCTGCCATCCTACGTCAAGGACACCACAAACTTCCTCCACGACGCTAGAGGAGTGGAAAACCACTCATGAACCACTACCACCAGGTACCCTCTTCGTTACCATCGACGTCGTAGGACTGTATTCCAACATCCCTCACTCCGAGGTGAACACGTCCCTCAAAGAAATCCTGGCCTCTGTTGCTAGATATTGTCCAACATATCCTACGAAACAACGTATTTCAGTTCGAAGGCAAGTGCTACCTGCAAATCTTGGGTACAGCCATGGGCACCCCTATGGCGCGTATGTGGTGTGTGTGTGTGTGTGTGTGTGGGTGTGGGTGTGGGTGTGGGTGAGTTAGTGTGTGTGTGGGAGGGAGTGTGTGTGTGTGTGTGTGTGAGTGTGTGTGTATGTGTGTGAGCACACCGACATGTTTTCCACTGCCTCTCCAGCGATATGCTCGTGCAAGTGATTTTAATTCTCTTTGAACTTAATTCAGCTTCTGCTTTATGTGACAGGGACTTGGATGTGTGTGTGTGCGTGTTCAGTTGGCCAACCTTTTAGCCTGAAGGTTTGTAATAAACCGAAAATTTGCTTTTTACAACGGCGTTACCGCGTTTTACTTGTTTGAGTCTTATACAACAAATACATGTAATAGAGAACATACACATACACTACATTTGAAAAGGCCCAGACGGCTATGAGTTAGGTTGTACCCCCCTCCCCCCCCAACACACACACACACACACAGAGCATTGACTAATTATGAGAAAATAGATGGGTTTTAAGTTTAGACTTGAAAGATGAGATAGAATCTGAATGTCTGAGAGAGTCTGGCAGTCTGTTCCACGTCGCTGGAGCTTGAAAAGAGAAAGATCTTTCAGCAGTAGTAGTCCTGAAGCGAAGCGAGTCATTCGTAGAAGGCGGTCGTCAGCACAGGAGCGTAGTTGTCGAGAGGGGGTGCAGATTTTAAGGAGATCTGAGAGATAAGAAGGTCCATTTTCAAAGAGAGCAGAGAAAGGAAGAGTTGAGATTTTGTACGAGATACGGTTTGAGACAGATAGCCAGTGAAGAGAGTGAAGTAGAGGCGAAATGTGATCATATTTTCCTGCTCTACAGACGACTCGGGCTACATGATTTTGGATTCGCTGTAATCTTTCTATCAGGTATTTTGGAAGGCCGGCCAAAAGTGAATTGCAGTAATCTATTCTAGATAAGACAAATGCACAAATGAGAGTTTTTGTAGCATCTGTAGAGAGAAGGTGACGTACGGAGCTGATTCTTCTTAGTTCTAAATAGGCAATCTTGCAAATATTTGAAACCTGTTTCTCAAAGGAGAGGGATTGGTCAAGAATGACCCCTAGACTGCGGACAGAGGTGGAGACAGAGACAGTACAGTCATTGAGAGTGACAGTTGAAGGCAGAGAAGGATGGTTAGGCTGTTTTGTCACAAACATGAGCTCCGTCTTGTCGTCGTTTAGTTGTAGTTTTTTGGTTGTCATCCAGTCCTTCAGGTCTGCAATGCAGCCCCGCGTCCGAGAAATCAGTGAGTCAATTTCAGCAATGGGAGCCGACTGATGAAGCTGAGTATCGTCAGCAAAGCTCTCATGCGACATGGCGTGACCACTGATGACGTCAGACACAGGACTAGCATACAGCACAAGAAGGACTGGCCCCAGTACAGAACCCTGAGGCACACCGTACCTAAGAGGAGAACTGTCTGAGTATCTGTCCTGTACACACACTGTCTGAGTCCGTCCAGTCAAGTAAGTGATAATCCAGTCGAGAGCTGTGTCTTTGAATCCAAAGGAAGTTTGAAGCCATGAGAACAAAATATTATGATCGATCGTGTCAAACGCTGCGGAGAGGTCTAACATCGCTAATAAGGAAACATTCCCATCGTCAAGCCCGCAGAGGAGGTCATTGACTATACGGAGGAGTGCTGTCTCACAACTATGGCCTTGTCTGTAAGCAGACTGATGAGGATTCAAAAGGTGATTCTTTTCGAGATGTTCTAGAATTTGTTCCAAAACGATCTTCTCCAATAATTTTGATAGAAATGACAAATTTGATACAGGCCGATGATTCTTTAAAACATTTTTATCTAATGAAGGTTTCTTGATCAATGGACGTACCACTGCGGACCGGAAGATTTCAGGAACGTGACCAGAGGACAAAGAGGTATTGATAGCATGAGTAAGATGGGTTGGACGTCATCAATGCACTGAAATAGCAAGTTAGTGGGAATGGCATCAAGTTCACATGATTTAGGGCTGCATCGCAAACAAAGTTTTTTGACATAGTTTTGACTAACAGGGCTATAACAAGCGAAAGGAGGTCCACAGTAAACTTTGTCATTCAGAGAATGTACAGGTGCAGTAGAATCTAGCTTTTCACGGATAGTGTCAATTTTGCCATTGAAAAACTCTAAGAATTTCTGAGGGAGCTCTTGAGTTTGGAAGATGGTGGGAAGGGGGGAGTAGCTGACTTTGCCTAGGAGACTATTTGTGACATTAAATAGTTGCTTGGCCGTATTACAGGCCAATATCTTTGAAGAATAGAACAAAGTTTTTGCTTGATGAACAATGTCAGTAACATGATTTCTCGCAGTTTGATATATTTTCCTGTGCACAGTCAGTCCCGTGGCGCGCCATCGCCTCTCAGCCCCCCCCTCCTCTCCTGCTTGGCCTCCGACAACTCGGGACCCACTGTGTTGTGCTATTGACACAGTCAGCGATCAGTGATCAAGCGCCTGCTCACTGGAGCATGCTTATCAAGCGTGGCACGGAGGGCAGAGGTCAGCTGACAGGCCGATGGCTCGCTCGGTATGGCCGTGGTCAGATCAGATTTGAAAGCCTCTATACCGATAGCAGAAATTTTCCTAACTTCCTTGTAAGTCTTTGGAACGGCGGGCCTAACGATATCTAATTCACACTTCACAGCATAATGATCCGATGCTGGGTTGTTGTCAACGGTTGAGGATTTAAGAAGATGATCACTGTCTCTGTAGACTACCCAGTCTACTATGTTACCCTGTTTGTTCGTCATTTCATTCACGGACTGCTGGAGTCCGAAAGTATCTAAAATTTCTAACACCTCGGGCATGTATCCAACTGTGGGCTTACTGAAATGGAAGCAATACCCAAGGAGAAACAGTTTCAGAATCAGCAGCATCCCTGAGCCTTCGAACCGTTCTGTTCGAGAAGACACGGACGTCGTAGGACAGAAGCTCGGGGAGGCGATGGGTGTTACCATTACTGAGGACATGATAGATCGCTCCCATCGTCTTGGTAAACGTATGAGGAATGCTGATCGGCAGATCATCGTCAAATTTACGTCGCACCGCCACAAGAACACGCTGATGAAGGCGCGACGTAGCTTAAAGAATAAGACCGCTGCCAGTCTTGGTTTCACCCCTGCAGGTTACACTGTCGTGCGAAGGCCAGCGTCGGCAGCAGAGGCAGCTAGTGTCCCTGTTCCCAGGCCAGCTGACAGGGTCTATATTAATGATGACCTGACTCGACAGAGAGCCCAGCTGGCAGCCAGAGCCCGTAAAATGAAAAGCGAGATGAAGCTGCAAGACACGTGGATTTACGACGGGGACATCTTTGTCAAATGTGGAAATCTGACCAGCAAGATTACCTCCGATCGTCAGCTTGAATCGCTACTCTAGGCCTCTTTAGTACGACTCGCTTAAGGGAAATTATGAGAATGTTCTAATTGCTGTCTAGTTTCTGTAAACCATTATTTATAACAGAGACATTTGTGATTCATCTTGTGAGGTGCCTATGGGCTGTCATCTCTCAATGTCTTGCAGTGCATATTATCGAGCGGGCGGTGGCGGAATCGACTGTGCTCCATGTGCTGAACTTACAGCAACCAAACAAGAGAGAGAGAGAGAGAGAGAGAGAGAGAGAGAGAGAGAGAGAGAGAGAGAGAGAGGAGAGTATACATATATACATATATATATATATATATATAAGAGAGAGAGAGAGAGAGAGAGAGAGAGAGAGAGAATGTTTATATCGCCTCTGGTCCCCTAGTCCATTCCGAGCCACACAATGATGAAACACGATTGTGTATAACAAAAAGTCAATAAAATCTTTGTATTTCATCTTTTGCCTCTTTATTTGCCAAATTTTCGCTCATAAGAGCTTCTTCAAGGCAGCTGCAAGGCATAAAAGGACATAGCATCACTATTCTGTACAACTTCACATAAGAACATATCTAAAACTTCCATTTAACCCCGCACGTGCACACTCACACACACACACACACACACACACACACACACACACACACACACACACACTCACACACACACACACACACACGCGCGCGCGCGCGCGCGTGCGCGCACACTCGCACACATACACACACACGCGCGCACGCACAAACACATCATGTAATGGATAAGCCTTAAACATATGTTCTCCCCTCCTTCCACATTCACCCCAACCCCCAACCTCACACTATATAAAATATATAAGCTATAAAGACAACAATGATTAGACATAATAGGTCAACCGAGGAAATAATTCTTCTTACAAAGATCAAAGATTAAAGTCTAAGCTTTACTTGTAAACCTACGTAACGATAACAATTACCATGAATTGACCTCTCCCCCTCCTCCTCCTCATTCTCTCCCCCAACCCCACCACCATCATCAATTATGCTAGCTACAATGAATACTATTAACGTCTTATACATTAGGCATATAATGTAGGCATAAAATTTAGGCATAAATCTAAAACACCACATTATCAATACTGTCTTATTAAAACTGTCTTATTAAAAGCAATCACAGAAATTATCAAGAATGATAATCTGAGAAACCCAATAAATGTATGTCAATCTCTAACAAAGTTAATGTATGTAAGAAGTATCTAAAGTTAAAAGCAAATAGTATAATAACATAAGATGAAATTCAAATCAGATAAGTTGGAAAGAAATGTGTTCTCAGAAAAGGTTACACAGGCTAAAGAAGACCAGGGATTGTGGAGAGGCAGAAGAAAGACAGTAAGAGAAGGAAAGAAGTGGTGGTGGGGGAGAGGGGGGGGGCCTAAGTAAAAGTATGGGCTATAGAGACAGCGTCAATATCACTGTACCCAGAAAAGAAAAAAAAAAACAGCTACAACAACAGAGCACAGCCA
>CM065722.1:53404771-53422271 GCA_033310375.1 Conus canariensis | reverse complement strand
TGTGTGTGTGTGTGTGTGTGTGTGTGTGTGTGTGTGTGTGTGTGTAATAGATGTTTCCCCTTCTGTGAAATCGTTTATTGTTGTCTATCAGCTGTTCGTTGCTGGTAGTTGTTCAGAATGGACTGGGGCTTTTCTTTCGCTTGTCATTATAGATATTGTGCTTTTTATCATTTAGATGACTATGATACATTTTGTAAATTTCATCATTATTCTTTTACCATTAAAAAAAAATGCACTTGTAAGACACTCATGACCACATCATTAGATTCTAAAAATGTAGACTTTTTTGTTGTTGTTTTTTTCCCAACTGACACTGGTGGGGAGCGCGCTAGGAATGCTTGTCGCCGTACAGCCCTTTACTATTCTTTTACTACTTGTAATAGTTTTTTTTTAACTACTTGTAATAGTTTTTTTACTACTTGTAATAGTTTTTTTACTACTTGTAATAGTTTGTATTGTCCCACTAGACATTTTGTTATATTGCTTGTTTGTTTTCTCTTGACCTTTTTTCTGTTTGTTTGTTTTCTACATAGAGAAACAGGGATAGTTATGATTCTTAGTATGTGTACTCCTAATACTTTTTTTCTACCTAAGGAGTTACAGGGATATTTATGATTTCCAGTTCCTACCAACCCTGGCCAAGTTCCTTCACTCTATACGACAGAGTGCTGTAACATAAATTGGTGTTGATGTAAACATATACCGCGCCAGGGTTGGTTTATACTATGTAAAAGCCCTCACAAACAGTAAGAAATTATGGTTCCTGAAAGAAACCATCATTTAAAAATTTCTGTTCATAACCTGCCTACATTGTCCAGTTAATGTGATGTTGTCTTTGTCCACTTCTTCAGGGCGTCCCTTACAACAATGCAACTGTATTTTGAATAAACGGTCCTTTTTTAGATTATTATGGACCGAACTTCAAAAATAGAAACAAGAAACATGATTTTCCCCTCATCAAAAGGATACTCTTACTTTTCTCTGGTGATATTGAAACAAAACCAGGGCCTAAGTGTAAAACAGATTTGTACGTTGTGCATGTAAACGCAAGAAGTATTGTGAACAAAATCGATTTATTGGAAGCAGGGTATAAAAATGTGATATTATCACTGTATCTGAGACTTGGCTTTCTGATTCCATTACTGACAGTTCCATACATATATCCAATATTCATCCTCCAATCAGGCGTGACAGACTTAATGACCCTCATAATGGTGTTGCCATCTATGTTAAAATACTGTACGGAACTCGAGTAGATTTGCAGGTTGATGGTCTCGAGGCTGCTTCGATAGAAACAAATCTAGGACAAACAAGTTTATTAATTGGTTCTTTTTATCGAAAACCAAGTCCCAATACCAACTACTGGGATCTGATAGAAGGAAGTATTCACAAAGCAAATAACACATCGTTAAGATTTTTGATTCTAGGGGATTTCAACACTGACTTATATACCGTCACCCTACTTTGTAAACATTCTTAATCGCTATCAGCTTGTACAGTTATAAATAAACCAACGAGAATAACGCAATTAACAGAATCATGTTTAGATTTAGTTATCACCCAGAGCCCCAATATTATACATTCAACGGAAGTTTGGCCAGCTATTTGTAGTGACCACAGTGTTCCATGTGCTATAAGCAAGAACACTGTAGTTAAAGAACAGTCATTCAAAAGAACGATCTTCAATTACAATAAACCTAATGTAGGAGGTTCTGCGAATTACTTAACGAACTGAACTGGTATGAAACAATTTTACAATGCAACTGATGAAAGTGCATAAATGTTTTCAGACATTATGTTAGAAAAAGCAACATTGTGTAAGCCCGTTAAAATTATTACTATTAATCCTCAAGATGTAGCCTGGATGACAGATGAAATTCGACTGTTAATTGAGGAACGCCAGAAAAGCCACAAAATAGCTAAACGGACTAATAATTCAGAAGACTGGCTCAGGTTTCGACAATTTCGAAACTATGTCATATCCAGAGAAAAGCAAAGACAGTTGGAATACACAGAGGAATTGGAGAGTAAAGTTTTAAGTTCAGATGATTTTGGAAATAAACAACGGTGGCAATTAGTTAAATCTTTTCTATAAAAGAGAAGGGTATGGAAACTAACGAAATTCCATCAATCATTCATGGTAATATCTTATAACACACAAGTAAAGAGGAAGCTGATATTTTCAATAACTTTTTCATTAGCCAGTCTGCCACAGAAAATGAAGAAGATGAAGTGCCCGATATTCCATTCCTTGACCTTGAGCTTCATGAAATTACACTCACTCCCTCTGTAGTTGATAATGTCATTAGAAACCTTGACAAAAACAAAGCCGTAGGACCTGACCTAATTCACAACAAAATCCTCTTGGCATCCCTTCCAGTTATTTTAAACCCTCTAACCTGTCTTTTTAATAGAAGTTTAAATGAGGGCAAAATTCCTATAATATGGAAAACTGCGCATGTAAATCCTTTGCATAAAAAGGCTGCAAAAGAGAAATGCGATAATTATCGACTCGTTTCATTGCTTAGTCGCGTCGGTAAAGTCTTAGAGAGATGTATTCACAAACATGTTTTTAACTTTCTATCATCTAATCAACTAATTTACCTCTTCTCAGTCTGGATTTATTGCCAGAGACACTACCGTCAATCAGTTGCCCTGTGTGCAACAACGCAAGCCGTCTTCCTTGACATCTCCAAAGCTTTTGATCGTGTCAGCCACAAAGGTCTCTTGCATAAAATGAAAGCGATTGGCTTACGAGGTAGATTACATGAATGGTTCGCTGATTACTTATTAAATCGTACTCAAACAGTTACCATAAAAGGCGAAAAATGTGTATACAAAAGAATTCCATCTGGTCTTCCACAAGGCTCAGTACTAGGCCCGCTCTTGTTCCTTATATGTGTCAATGATATTGTAAATGAAACCCAATCCAATATAAAACTTTTTGCTGATGACACGAGCATTAATAATCCCAGTCTCCGCGCAGAAATACTTTATGCTGACTTGGAAAGATAAACTCAAAGGCCAGAATTTGGAAAGTAAACTCTAACGTCGAAAAAACAGAACTGTTAAATTTCACTCGCAATAGGAATGTAATATTGCCTCTTACATTTGGCTCTACAATTCTACAAAGTACTAACAAGCATAAACACCTAGGTATCATTCTTCAAAATGATTGCAAATGGGTGAGCAGATAAAACATATGATGACCACTGTTACTATGTGAACTTCGTCTAAAAAAGCTATAAATATAAATCAAGCAGAAAAGCTCTAGAAATCTTATACAAATCGTTTATATTGCCACATTTTGATTATGCCGACACTGTCTGGGATAATTGTACTGAAACGCAGTCGCAGTATCTGGAAAATTTGCACCTGGAAGCCCTAAGAATCATTACGGGCACTGTTCGTGGAACAAACCATCAAAAACTATACAAAGAGTCTGGATTCTGCCCATTAAAAGAAAGAAGAAAACGACATAAACTAATACAGTACTATAAAATGATCAATGACCTAAGCCCCGATTATTTAGTATATCTGATTCCTTTTCTAGTCTTGGACAGAAAGCCTCAGCACAGGCGAAGGCCTCTAGAACGCACAATAATGAAATGTAACACAGGATTATAGAAGAAAAAAAATGTTCGTCCCATCCGCAACTCAATTATGGAATGCACTACCCGACTACATTAAAACTAGCAACTCTTTGAGCCAACTTAAACAATATCTGTCAATTGATGATGCTATAGTTCCACCATATCACCATTTTGGTAAAAGAAGAGAACACGTTATTCACTGCCGGCTCCGTTTAGGTATGGGTGATCTAAAGAACGATATGGTCAACCGACATCTGGATAGCAACCCTTTTTATAGCTGTGGTAATGGAAGAGAAACAGCAGAACACTGTTTGTTATTCTGTCCCCCTATTCAATATAGCTCGTGAAAATACAGTTTTGACTCTTCCACAGAATTATACCCAATTACAATTTCTCTTAGAAGGTAGCCTTCAAGCCGATTTGAACTCATTGATATTTGAAAAAGTGGATCACTCTATCTCCGAATCGAATCGATTTCAGCCCTGACTTTCTCATTTTTTACTTATTCATTCTTGTCTTTTTATATTTTACTTTCTACAACTATATGACTTGGTTCTTATTTATTCACTATGATCCATTTATTTACTCTTGGAATAAGAGGCTGACAGACAAGTCGACTGGCCAAAGACATAGTTTACTGGATAGTTTTGTTTATTTACTGATTAGCAAACGTCTTCGCTAAAATTAGTAATTCTTTCTTCTGCTTAAGCGATCGATGTCATAGTGTCTTCAAAAGGGAAGAAAAGCAGTAACAGGAAGTGAAAAACATATGAAAGGGGACAAGAAAAGAGGGCAAAGAAAAAAAGTTAATGTAAATTGAACTATCATACTTCAGCACATTACTTATGGAAAAGATGGTTTCTACCCTGAACTACTTTACGTTATTATAAAAATTTCTCTCTTGTTTGTAAATTGTTCACACATATTCTTGTTGATGACGTGATTGTTGCTTCCCCTTCCTTCCTCCCATTTTCATGCTATTTATTTTATTTTCCTTTTTTATGTTTTCTTAAAAAAAATCCCAACCATGAGGTGAAATGTTTTGTGTATTGTGAATGTATTTAACCGCCAATATATTGTAAATGTATGTTTGAGCACAGTATAAGCCTATGGCTTGTTGTTGCTCATTTGTCCTGACAATTATGAAAGTATTCTGTTTACTTGTTCTGAAATAAAAGTTATTTAAGCCAATAAACTACAAATTCTGGCCAACACCCTGCCGCTCAAATTCACCATCTCTGCGCATTGTAGTGTCGGAAATAAAATTTCAGGTGAACGGAGATAAAAGACTTGAAGCCTACAGACTGAATGAAGAGATAGGCAAGAGAAACGTGATCGCTTGTTGTCCCCTTTGAGGTGTGTTGTTAACCCACTCCGCCTACTTTATTTTGACACGGCTGATCAGTCTGAGAATGGCACGGTTTGTGCGGCTGACAATGTTTTCGTGACACCGAGTTCTACCATGTGGCGCCATTTATCTGAAAAATACGTAACATTATTTTTCAATAATTCCTAATGAAATAAAACATTAGCTATGAACACAGATAATGTTGGTAAATAGTGCTTTATTTCTGTAAATTACGAAATTTTAGATACATACTGAGTCACCTATATATACTGAATAATTGTGGTACAGAGTACATTATTTACATGCTATGAACTAATTAGGTCTATACTGGATTCTGTATCTATTTGGACTAATTGTTTGATATTATAAATCAGTATCAATACATGATTCATTCATGACCAGTGTATGTTATTGACCAAAGATACCTATCTGTAAATGTTGCAGAAGTTGTGCTCTGTTTATCAATAACTTTTCTTTCATTCTGAATCACCATGGTATGTTAATAAAGAAGTTCAATGATTATTGGACAAAGGGCACTCTGCATTCTTCAGCCATGTCTTTAGACGATAGGCGTGACAACGAACGAAGCAACAATACAGTGTGACATTGACGACTGCTGACAACAATCCGACACGATAGAAAATCAGACACGGACAATCTAACTTTGTGCTGGAGATCACTGTGTGGAAGAGTTATAAAATGTAATACGGCAGTCGGAAAAAAAGACAGAACTGACCCAGAAAGAAGCCTATGTTCTGACGTCAATTCAATGAATCACAACAGCAAACTTGCAGTCAGATAACATCGGTAAACTAATACTGATCAATCAAAGGGAGTGGGCGAAGAAAAGAGACTCTCTGCGATGCATTTCCATCGTTCGACACGAAGCAAGAAAGCTCAAACACCCGCTGGAGTGACATGCTTATCTTGTGACCGTTGAAACGCCTATCACGACACACTGAGAAAATTGTATGCAGGAGAACAGTAGGCTATTGAAACTTCTTGTCTAATAATTCATTGCATGATCTGGTGACTACCAAGATAATGTCTGACGAACTCTTGCTCATAGGATTACGCTCTTTCACACACACACACACACACACACACACACACACACACACACACATGCTTCTCTTTGCCTTTCTCTCTATATATTTCTCAAAATATCTTCAGTTTGATTCACACACAAACTCTCTCTCTCTCTCTCTCTCTCTCTTCTCTCTGTCTCTCTCTCCACTCGCTGTCTTTCTACGCCTATCTGTTCCCGCCTCTCTCTCTTTGAACACTCTGCTGTGACCAGCATTGTGACTGGAGCCGAGCTGTGGTGAGGGCTGACGTTGTGAACTGACGAAGTCAGATCATCAGGACAGGCATGATCAGGACGTGTTTTCATCTGGCCTATGTGTCACGCTCTCTCGTCACCCAGATCCACAGAGATCTTTCTAATTAAAGGACGACAACAAAACAATAACAACAAAAAACAACAACAGCACGATAACAACACTCGAAAACCTTGTGAACTGGTCCACTGCTTGAGAGAGAGAGAGAGAGAGAGAGAGAGAGAGAGAGAGAGTAGTGGTCTGCATGCAAGCAGTTGTTCTTTCTTGTTACTGATCAGACAATGGACTTTATGAGAAGAATTTAATTGTTTCAGATACATTAAGTATGTTTGTGTATGTGTGCTCGTGTTTATGTCCCTCAGCAGTTGTCCCCCGTTGTTTTGATTTTGTATTGTTCTCGTTTTTATTGTTATTGTTTTGTTGACACTGTCTTCCTAATTTGTTGATTCTTTTTGTTGACACTGTCTTCCTAATTTGTTGATTCTTTTGTTGACACTGTCTTCCTAATTTGTTGATTCTTTTGTTGACACTGTCTTCCTAATTTGTTGATTCTTTTTGTTGACACTGTCTTCCTAATTTGTTGATTCTTTTGTTTGTAGATTCTGGTCCTCGGGGATGCTTGTTGAGACCCCGGCATAACCCATGTTGGTGTCGAAAACTCCGCATCGAAACTACGTGGGAGGGGTAATAGGGCAGACCCCGGCATAAGCCATGTTGGTGTCGAAAACTCCGCATCGAAACTACGTGGGAGGGGTGAGTGTGAGGGGGATTAAGAGGGGTTTAATCTAAACTGACACATGGCGTGCTTGGTCCACGGACAATGGGTGATGGATGAGGGTACGTGTCAAGGGGATGAAATGTCTTGCTTCTTATCTGACCTCGTGATGGACCTATTTCTATCTCAATATCCCAATGTCCTGCTGATGGGCGTATCTCAGCTGTCGGTCAATGCATGTCGCTGTGATGGGTGTATCTCAGCTGTCGGTTAATGCATGTCGCTGTGATGGGTGTATCTCAGCTGTCGGTCAATGCATGTCGCTGTGATGGGTGTATCTCAGCTGTCGGGTCAATGCATGTCGCTGTGATGGGTGTATCTCAGCTGTCGGTCAATGCATGTCGTTGTGATGGGTGTATCTCAGCTGTCGGTCAATGCATGTCGCTGTGATAGGTCTATCTCAGCTGTCGGTCAATGCATGTCGCTGTGATGGGTGTATCTCAGCTGTCGGTCAATGCATGTCGCTGTGATGGGTGTATCTCAGCTGTCGGTCAATGCATGTCGCTGTGATGGGTGTATCTCAGCTGTCGGTCAATGCATGTCGCTGTGATGGGTGTATCTCAGCTGTCGGTCAATGCATGTCGCTGTGATGGGTGGTCCGCGGCTCTCCTTTGATCGCCGTCGTCACGACGGACGTTTTTTTCCTGCCCGAGGGAATCAGGTCCGTTGCCTGAAAGGGATTCCTGGGCAGAGTGTGCAACTGTCGTCCCCGCTGGTCTGACCGGCTTTTGAGCTGGCCACTGAGTCTCCATCTTTGTCCAGTGATACAAAGGTCCCCAATATCTGTCATGTTTGCCTCTGCATAGAGTCGTCCCACTTAGTAAAGTTTCCCCTCATTTTATACATTTTATTCATTCTTTTTCAGAGCTCAGGTGTCCTGGATACTGTAGTCAGACACGTAAACTAATGTACGTTGTCTTCTGTAAGGTCCAGGTTGCGATTGAGACTCAGCGTCTATGCAATCTTGCTACTCAATACCAAAGAATGACGTCAGTGTGCGATGCTGTGAACAGGATGTCTACCTATCATCATCGAATACGATCGCTAAGTTGATTATGCTTCCACTTGTGATGTACGCAAAAAGACACAAAATGCATGTTTATCTGTGTTATATTGTCCTAAACGCTTAATCTTTTTTCCATATCAGCTGAGGCTGCGATCATGTAATATTCCAGCGAGGTGAATATGTTTGTCTGTGACGTTTTAAAAACTAGATTGTGTTTTGCATCACAGTCAAATACACAACTGCAGTCTGTCTGTCTCTCTCTCTTTCTCTGTATCTGTCTGTCTCTTCCGCTCCCTCCCTCTCTCTCTCTCTCTCTCTCTCTCTCTCTCTCTCTCTCTCTTGCGCGCTCCTCTCTGTCTCTGTCTCCGTCTTTCTCTCTCTCTGTGCATAAGTATGTGCTTAAATGTGTGCGTATGTGTGTGCGTGTGTGTGAGTGGAGAGAGAGAGAGAGAGAGAGAGAGAGAGAGAGAGAGAGAGAGAGAGAGGCAGAGAGAGAGAGAGAGCATGACTCAATGTTATTTAGGCCTTCAAAGCCATTCACACAAGTGACAGGAGAGGGGGCAGGTGTAGGGTTGATGGGGTAACAATGAATGGAAGATACGGGGAAAGCAGTGACGAAGGCACGTAAAAACTTGATGTCGGAACAAAAGCGTGAAAAGTGATTAGTTTAGAATTTCACCGTGACATGGGTGTCAAACGGCGGTATCACAGTCACCGAATAACACTGGGGCGGTCCTTTCATGCAGTGCTAGAGACAGAACCACAAGGCAATACTCAAGACGAGCCTTTGGCAAGATCTTGTTTGTCCCCATGCATGGTTTCAAACCGATCTGTGTGACTGCTGCTGACATGGATGAGTCTGTACCTGTTCTCTCACCTTGCCGCCATACCTGCCGTTGTTTGGGTGTCAGTGTTGTTTGGTTAACAAGGTATTACGCACTCTGCTAAATTCGGCAGTTCTGCCGGGTGTTGTCTTTGCTTCACTTCTCCTGGGCTGTAGCACTGCCTCCTGGTTTAGTGCCCTGTGTCAGTCTGCTTTTATTCATTTTGAAAAATACATTCCGTTGAGTTCAGTTTCGCGACAGACAGCGTTTTCTTGACGAACGCTCGAAATGTATTTCTGCCATGGACAGAGAGAGAGAGAGAGAGAGAGAGAGAGAGAGAGAGAGAGAGGAGAGAGAGAGAGATGAAACGAAATAACAGCATATAAACCAACAACAGAGAAATAAAACGAATCAAAAGGACAAATGAAACGAACACACACACACACACACACACACACACACACACACACACACACACACACACACACACACACGCACACACACACACACACAAATGAAACGAATCAACAACAAACAAATGAAACAATTCAACAACAGATACATCAACCAAGCCAACAACATACAACTGAAATAAACAACGGACTAAAAAAAACGAATCGAAAACAGACACATAACACGAACCAGTCGCAGACACATGTAACGAATCAGCAACAGACAAGCGAAACAATCTAGCAACAAATGAACGAATCAACAACAGGTACATGAAAAGAATCAAAAACAGGAACATGAAACAAATCAGTAACAGACAAATCAAACGAACAAATGAAATGAACCAATACTGACAAGTGAAACGAATCAACAACCGACACACGAAACGAAGACAACAGGCACATCAACGCAATCAGTAACAGACAAATTAGACGAGGCACCAACAGACAAATTAAACGAGCCACCAACAGACAAATGAAACAAACCAACAACTAACACATGAAACGATTTGAATACACGCACATGAAACGAACCACCTGCCGACAAATGAACGAACCATCAACAAACAAACGAAACGACCTAACAACAGACGAATGAAACAAACCAATACAGGACAAAGGAAACATTCTAATATAGAGCAAACAAAACGAACCAGCAACAAATAAAGGAAACGAACTAACAACAGACGAATGAAACAAACCAATACAGGACAAAGGAAACATTCTAATATAGAGCAAACAAAACGAACCAGCAACAAATAAAGGAAACGAACTAACAACAGACGAATGAAACAAACCAATACAGGACAAAGAAAACAAGCTAATACCCAGCAAACAAAACGAACCACCAACAAATAAAGGAAACATTCTACTACACAGCAAACAAAACGAACCAGCCACAAATAAAGGAAACATTCTACTACACAGCAAACAAAACGAACCAGCAACAAATAAAGAAAACGGGGCAACACACGACAAATTAAAACGAACCAACAGCAGGAGAATGAATAAAATCAGCGACAAACAAATGAAATAAACCAACACATAGCATACGAAACGAACAAACTCATTTAAGCGACAGGAACCAATGCGTAACATATGAAACGATCCAACACATGACAAATAACGAATATAGAGAGAGTGAAACGAGCCAACAACGGCAAATAAAACGAACCAACGGTAAACAAATGAAACAAACCAGCAACAGCGGACTGAATGAAACCAGTAACAAACAAATGAAACAAAACAACACATGGCATATGAAACAAACAGATACGTAGCAAATGGAACGAACTAATACAAGGCACACGAAAATAATTAACACATGACAAATTCAACATTCGAACACTTCGCAAATGAAACAAACGAAAACATGGTAACTTAAACAGAAAATAAATAAGCGACGAAAAACTACATACAACGTAACAAAAACATATGAAATATGAACAACCGAAAAATAGATAAACGGATGAACAACAGAGATTTGAAATGAGACGAGCAACTAACCAACCAAACAACAACAACAAAACCCACCAAAACCGAACCAACAACGAATCATGAAATGAGACACACCACCCAGCGAGAAACGAGTCACAAACTCAACCAGATTAATCTCACGGCTAATTCCCCGAAACAGTTTGAACATTTCTCTCGCAATGACAAATTCTTTGAAGTAGTCCTAAAACAACAAATAGTAACAACTGTCATGTGTGCCGTATTAAGTGCACATGTTTAAAAAAATGTTTCCTTTTTTTATTTATCAGTAAAATCTACTTTAGACTCTAGCTCAAGAGGATGGTCAGTAAATACAGAGTTAACTCTGGTGAGTGTCACTTGTGTTAAAAAACGTTGACTGAGGTAAAACTGTGTGCAAATTGTTTCTGCTTCCACTCACACCCTGAGAGGGTCAGTGATTCAGTTAACAAGTTAGCTTGCCTGGCAGGTTTTAGCAGTATCTAGCTGGGAGTGCAGTGCAAGTAAAGCGTGATTTTTGCCTGACTACAGGTAACGCGTGAGTTTGACTCGACTGCAAGAAAAGCATGATTTTTGCTCGTGATAGGATAACATTGCTCACTTGGCTGTTGCTGGACTTCCTGGTTAAGATAGTAGTCATTGTCAGCAGAGGTGAGAGAGAGAGAGAGAGAGAGAGAGACTGGCCTCAACTGTGTCAATATTTTATAGGGGCTGTGTTTTAGAGGTGATATGTGGATCCGGGAGTTATTCTCACATCTGCAGAAAAAAGGTTAAATTGTAAATTACGGCATTGATTTGCCAGTGTAAACATGGAAAGGAAAAGAGTAAGCATAAAAAATACATAGATTTCCAGATGATTTTGGAAGCACCAAAAAGTGAGTAGAAAGAAATATTACCTGAAAGTTGAAAATGATTATTAACAAAAGTCTCGGTTTTTCTTTTGCAGGGATCTTTCTCCTTCAGAATAGTTGTTCCCGTAAGTACCCTATGTGACAAAAATAAAAAGAAGAAATTAGTGTCAGACAGTGGAAGTCTTAAACTGGAAGAAAGCGAATGAAACGAATAGTGACTGACTGAGGTCTCAGTTAGGTTGGGATGAATTGAGAGTGGACGACTATAACTACTTACCTGTGGCCTTAAGGGCAATGTTGGTTATTTGGAAGTAGTGCGCTCTGGTGAACAACTTGAAGAAGATGTTTTGTGTGGCCTTGTTGGCCTTAGCTGATTAAGTCATTTGAAGGTCTTGTTGTTCAAGGTTGAAGCCTGTGGGGCTTGTTATATTGATTAGTATGTGCTAAGTAATCTTTTCATAAAATGTTGACGTGAGAGAGGAGAAACTAGTGAACGAAATTTCTGAAGAAATTATTGAAACATTTTCGTAAATACAAAAACAAGGTTAAAAGATATGAGAATTCCAAAAGGAAACTGTCTCCTAACAAGAAGAAAGGTTGAAAGGTTGATCGTGTAAGACCGCGAGTGAAAGTTGGAGTCAGGGAAATCTTATTTGTATGACAATTGCATTTTCTCTCCTGTGTCTCTGTCACTCCAAGGGTAACTCACCCCCTTGTCAACAACCGTAAGCAAACAATATTTCTGAATTTAACTTCCCGTGTATTTTCGAAAGATCCTCCTGCGAATATACTTCATTTTATTTCTTAAACAAACTGAAGAACAATACCATAGTTCAAGCTGTTTTACACTTCTTTCACATTGACGTGTTGTGTCTGTGAACTCATACACACGCACACACACACACACACACACACACGCATGCACGCACGCACGCACGCACACACACACACACACACACACACACACACACACACACACACACACACACACACACACACACACATTTCACGACCCGTTAAACAGAAAGCACGATGAATGAGGTGCACGCATACGGAATTGTGAAAGATCAATTTTATGTTTTCATCATTCGACTACGTTACGTGTTCTCATCAACAGTAGAAATCCAGACATGGAAGTTCGCGTTCACTTACCCCCCAGCTTTCTTTTTTCTTTCTTTTTTTTTTTTTTTTTTTTTTTTGATCCATTGCACGCTATTGAATTCACAGAACTATGGGCCAATGCCACAGAAAACCTGTCTACAATGACTCCGAGTGTAATTACCTAGAGCAATTATGCACTATTAAAAGTATGACAATGGTATGTTAAAAAAAAGAAAAGAAAAGAAAAACACCACATGCATACCTAACCGAAATCTAGCAACAAGATGTATTCGGCACTTCACGATTCGCCTGCTCCCTGATGGTGCGGCAAAAGTCAATGGCCCTTCACAGTCTGTCCCATTTTCCCAGCGGTTGTCCCACTGTTGCCAGTCTAGTGTCACTTGTACTCACATGTCTTCAACAGGCACTAACAGTCTTGAGAAGCACCTAGTTCAAGTTTGTGACACACACACCCAACATCTTCAGACAGGACACACTAACAGTCTTGAAGAAGGGCACTCTAGTCTCAAAGGTTTGGTGGCAACAGCACCACACCCAACAGTCTTACAAGAGAACACACACCAAAAAGAGACTGGGAAGAGGGAACCGAATCTGATTGAGAATGACCTCGAATGCTCACAGCCGAACAGCCTGCTAACAGTACAGATAGACTTACACAACACGCAAAGATTAGCATTTGCGGAAGTTGAAAACAGCATGAATTCGAGGACAGAACAGTCTTACAGCTTCTGGACGGATGGCCCATAGGCACTCAACTTTTAGATACAAACTGCAGCTGAAAAGAACGTGTGCGTGCCTGCAAGGTGTATTCTGGAGCAGTTTTCATCACTATTTATGCTTTGTTGTTGTTGTCGTTGTTGCACACGATGTCTTATGGGGTTTGTTGCACACGATGTCTTATGGGGTTACCGCGAACTGGGAGTAGGCGGGTAGTGATCAATAATTTGGGTATGGGTGAATGAGGAATACGTGAATCGGGTGACAACGCGTCCGTCCATTGTTCTACTATGCCTTCAACGCTGCACACACACACACACACACACACACACACACACACACACACACACACACACACACACATACACACACACACATACACACACACACACATGGAGGAAATCAGATAACCTGCTGATTTCCTTTGCCCCTACGCCACCAGACCTGTAGGTGACTTCCCCACCACCACCACCCCCTCCGCTCCGTCTTTCTACCCCTCCACCTCTCTTTCCTACCCACATCTTCCCTTTGTCCTGTCTATTGTCTACTATCTTGACAAGACACTTCTCTTGACACCCTCTCCCGATCTTTGTCTTTCGAGATCCAAAGGGAGTGGATGGTGGCGAGGAAGGGTATTTAGAAAGGAGTAGGTGGAGGGGGGCTGTAGGTCGGGAGATAAGGGGAAGGGGGACATCTAGACTGAGTGACTTAATAATATGGATCTTAATTCTATTTATTCATTCAGAACAGTTGATAGTGATTCTAAATATTCACCTCGGCTAAACTCCGTCTCTCTCTCTATTTTGTTTTCAAACGTACCATTCCGAACGTCCGTTGTTTCTTTAATGCCGTGTCAAACTAAAAATCTTACCTCTCTCTCTCTCTCTCTCTCTCTCTCTCTCTCTCTCTCTCTCTCTCTCTCTTTCACGTTTCCTTCCTTCTCCTCCTCCTCCCACCCTCTCTCTCTCTCTTTCTCTCTTCCCCTCTCGGAGTAGCTTCCTTGTTTGGCTGCCAGCAAGACGGGTTTTCAAACGGCAGAGAAAAAGTTTCCATGTTTTGCAATGTCTGGTGAGGAAGTTGTCCATCATGCCTGTGCACGGTTTCCCTTCTCCTCTGGAAAATGTCCTCAACGCTCTGATGCAGGAACCGTCCCTGTCTTCTTTCAAAATAGAAGGCAGAGGGAACCAAACGGTAGTCGTCCTTCGGCTGACACCGGTGAATCCACCTTCACAGCCTTCGCGTAGTGACACTGTGGTGTAGTGTCGCAAATGTCTCTCACAAGTATCACGAGACAAGAGCAGAGCGGAGGCACATAGGAATTCAGTGACTCTACAGCAAATGGCAAGTCCATCTTCATCCCCTTCCGCCCTCTTTCTTCCAGCTTCTCCGAGTTTGTTTATAGCAAAGCGAAAACGACTGCGTTTGACACGTTTGCAGACGAAAACCCGGTTCCGTGTGCTGGTCAATGTGCGCCAAGGCAGTGTGCGAGCACGTCATTTAATGTAACCCAATTGGCAGTAATAGTGTTGCAAAATAATGAAGATTCGGAAACCGTGAGTTGTGGTGTACCAGTTAACATGACACAGCCAACACACACAGACGACACACTGACACAGGAGACGAAAGACAACACAGCCTGTGCTAACAGCAGTATCAGTATTGGCAGAATAAATGACGATCCATAATCGAACCTACAAAATAAGAACAACGCCCGCAAGCAAGTAATGACTTGCTTTAAAGACAAACCAAGAACGATGGACGGTCTTCTCGCCAGTTTTGGCATTACAGAAAAAAACAGTGGCAGTGCGTGTGTCTGCTGAGGAGGAAGGGAATCCTTGTCTGGACACTTCTTAAAATGATTTTTTTTCCTTTTTTTTTTCCCAGGGAAAAAAATCACGATTGCAGATGTACTGTGTTATGTAGAAAGGACAGCTAGATATTTCATATTGTATGCCAAATTGCCGCGATGTGGATCCTACGTCTTGAAGAATGTTATGTATTCATAATATGACATGTATATTCTATTCAATCGATTTTCATTTCCGTTTGTTCCTCATCCCACCTTCCCTTTGCCAAATGTGAACGGGCTGGAAGCTTATAACAATGAATTCTTTGAGTCTTGAGTCTCTTCCTCTCCCTTTCACTTTTTCTTCCTTCTCCTCCTCCTCCCAATCCCCCCTCTCTCTCTCTCTCTCTCTCTCTCTCTCTCTCTCTCTCTCTCTCTATCTCTCTACTCTTTCAAATACCACAAAGGGGATGTTCTTTCCATCAATCTACCTGCTAAAATGAAAGCATTGTATTCTTCTTAACAACGGGAGAGTCGAAATTAGTCTAACAAACACTGTAAGAAAAAAAAACCAAAGCAAAAGAAACCAACCCAACACCCCGAGACTTGCATCAATAATTGATCCATTGGGCATTATGGAAATCGTAACCTGCAGGTCAACAACAGCACTCAGTAACGCCCACGGCTTCACCCAACAGGTAGAAGGTAAGTCGACCAGGTACGCTTTGTTTCGTGTTGATTTTCACTGAGCGTGAACTGAACTCGTGGCCGTTCTTCCTTGAACGAACTATTTGTTGTTTAAATGGATCGCACAGACTTACAACTGTGCGATACGCGCTATGGTGCAGTGGTACAATCACATACTTGCGGGCTGATGGGTGGTGAGTTCGATTCCCATCAGAGGCATTCACTGGCGGGGCTTTTCGCCCCGGCTGGCACTTGCCTGGAGACACTGTCGAGTTTCCTCCGTTTAATAAATGCGTCTCAATGAGTATCGCTCAAATTTCCTGACCACCACACATGTCCGTGTGTCCCGGGCCTGGTAGACGCTGGGATACATAATGAAAATTATTGAGGATGTTATGCAGTCTCATCTTCATTACCCTAATTAAATAATCAATTCTTAAAAATGTGAATTCTATGGCCCTTCATGCCCTGCTCTCGTGGTGACCTCAGTTTCGATGTCCTCTCCACATCCAAGCCCGTGGTGTGTTTGTCGAGGTTGTCAATGTCGGCAAGTTCAACGGGACTGTCCCTGAGTGGACGTGGTGGCGCCCGCCAGAGGGACACGCTCACTCATGCTGGCTTCCCTGAGTGGACGTGGTGGCGCCCGCCAGAGGGACACGCTCACTCACGCTGGCTTCCCTGAGTGGACGTGGTGGCGCCCGCCAGAGGGACACGCTCACTCATGCTGACTTCCCGACCAAGCCATTGTTGTCCTCAGTACAGGCCTTAGTAAGAGAGGTCCTATGTACATTGAAACAGAACAGGCACCATGGAACTCAAACTGAAGTTATTTGTCAGCATTGCAGTGTATCTTACGGTGAGTTGCCTTAGAACGACTCGATATTGATCGTTCTGTATGAACCGCCGGTGCTGGGACTGCGACGGCACAAACATAGAAGTGGCCTGCACGAGGAGCCTGAATGAGCGGCATGAGAGGAATGATACTGGCAGGCACAAAGCATGAGTGAAAAAGAAAGTCGAAAACAAACGACCGTAATCCGAAGTTCTCGAAAGGTTCACGCGACACACTGACGACCTATCTCCTTGTGGTCAGAACCAGGCGATTACTTCATGTTCAGACACTTTTGTTCTGGGGTGTAAAAGTAACAACACAACTATTGCTTTGCTGTTGTTGTTGTTGTTGTAGTTGTTGTTGTCGTTGTTGTAGCTGTCTCATTTATGCCACTCAAGTGATACAATCCCCCGCCCGTCCCATGTTCTGTCCGTCCACCCACAGCCACATCCTAGCTTGTCCTGCTGCAGGTCCGGCATCGGCAATCCATAAGGAGCAGTCAATGGCAAGTCGTCAATAAGCAGTCCATATGGAGCAGTCAATGGCAAGTCGTCAATAGGCAATCCATAGGGAACAGTCAATGGCAAGTCGTCAGTAGGCAATCCACAGGGAACAGTCAATGGCAAGTCGTCAATAGGCAATCCACAGGGAACAGTCAATGCAAGTCGTCAATAGGCAATCCACAGGGAACAGTCAA
>CM065722.1:53392271-53399771 GCA_033310375.1 Conus canariensis | reverse complement strand
TATATATATATATATATATATATATATATATAAACTATTCCTAGAATAAGTGTAGACTGGAATTATCCAGAAGCTAAGGACAAACTGGGATCCCACTGCGGACTTCACATCGACGTTGGCTGCCGCTACACATCGCCACCACCTTCACTGTTGACACCCACTGTCTTGCGTCTGTCAGACCACTAAAACGACATACTTACTTTGACAAACTGATGAACATACAGGGACACGGGGAAAGAAGACCCAACGAACCCTATTTTAGTTGCGTCCCCCCCCCTCCTTCCTTCATCCCCCGTCCGTCCCTTCTTACGACGTAGACTCCCGTTTTTTTATGTCAACATTCCAACTATCACACACACACACACACACACACACACACACACACACACACACACACACACACACACACACACACACGTCGGCATACATTTTAAATCTGAGGAAAGAATCTAATTTTCATAGGCAACTTATCCGATGGGTTTTCAATTTGGCTGTCTTTGACATGTGACTGTCAAATATCATTTTTCCAAATTTTAAAGTGTACCAGTTAGAGAGGTAGGCGTGGCATTTGAAATATCGCTCCACATAGACATCAATACAGAAACCACAAACCAAGGTTCAGAAAGAGTCATTACCTCCGCCGAAGCTGCACACTGCATCATGTTTTGAACGAATGCCAAAGTTTATACGACATCAGCCCTGGCCAAACTGGTAGGTTAGGTTCAGGTGGTAGTGGTTCCCGCCTTTAAGTAAGGCCTCTCTTTGTTTATTATCGTGTAGTCCCCCAAAAGTTTAGTATTCCTACACACAACTGATCACCTGTCACTATTTTCCTAACACCTTCACACCGAAGTTCAGAGACTCATTAGACGCACAGAGAAGATCCACAAACAGCAGCCTCCTTCGCAAACAAAACCCCAAACAAAACACTGCCGTCTTGGTGACCTAGCGGGTAAACACATCAATAAGAGTTACCGCCCGTTCCTTGAGCTCTCTCGATGAGTCAGCTGACAGCTAATTAAGGTCGGGTCTGGTGTCTATCGGCCCATCATGCAAAAGTCATGGATCGTGAGGGCAGATCGCGTGAGCCATGCACATCTTGAAAGAGCGGAATTCATATCACTGCCATGCAGGGTGTGTAGAGACGAGTTTTGTTGTCGGCTTCTTGTTGTTTGGGATGGGGTTGGGGTGAATGGAAAAGGATAAGAAAATGAAGGTGGTTGGAGTAGGGGAGGGGGGAAAAAAGGAAGGGGACCAGTGCATTTTCTTTTAACGTTGTTTTCTTGTCGATCATATTCAAGTTTTTGGAAACTGGCGGAGGCACCAGGAAACGTTCAGTAATGAAGTGCAGACGTCTCTGTTATTGATGTTACTTGAATTAAAAAAAGAGTACTACTGTTGTTGCAATGCTCATTAAAATTTGCCTCTCTCTCTCTCTCTCTCTCTCTCTCTCTCTCTCTCTCTCTCTCTCTCTCTCTCGGGGGACGTGAGCGGGTGCTTTGCATGAAAAGTCGCGCGTCAAGTGCTCTGTCAGTTAATTGATAACTTCGGCAAATTAAGAATCACATTGGTCTTCAGAGCAGTGCACAGACTTTATGAGGAACAATGCCTTCTGGACCTGTGGAGTTTCGAGCAGCATGTGGCCGATTCCTGTCTGCAACTCAAGTTTCATGTTGAAACGGGCTAGAGAGAAATCAGCAATGCGTGTCGCCATGTTGACACCGAAGTGCCGAGGTGACGGCGCTGTGTTAGGACTGCTCCTGTCCTATTTGTTCTGGTGGGTGGGGAGGGAGGGGGGGGGGGGGCGCGAGGGGGCTGCTTCTTCGATGTGGTAACGTGCAGAGCAATCCAGGTCCAAACCTCTCCCAGTCCAGAGACAGCACCAGGCAGACCCGACTAACTAGCGCCAGTGGAGGAGCAGCCAGCAGCAGGGCCAGTATGGAGAAAGCTGGCCACCCTCACAACGGAAAAGAACTTTCCCTGTTTGACATCATGAGTAAGCTCAAACAAACCACGGAGTGTAAATTCGACGCGAAGCTCGACGATGTGAAGCAGGACATGAACGCCCTTCGTGAGGAATACGCTGCCATGCAGGAGGAGCTGAAGGGGCTACGGGAGGAGGTCACCAGTCTACAGAGGCAGAACCAGGATTTAACCAAGAAGATGAAGGAGCTTGAGATGAAGACCGACGACCTTGAGCGGAGATCCAAGCGGAACAGTCTCATCTATCGAGTGCTACGTCGGGAAAACAAGACTTCTGTGGAGTGCGAACATGTTTTGAAGGACCTCATTACCAATACATTAGAGCTTCGTCAGGATTTTGAATTCGATAGGGTGCATCGAGAGAACAATATGCGGAACTCTCCCGTGATTGCTCGATGTGTTTTTTACAAGCAGAAGCTGGGCATTCTCAGAACAAAACGCAAACTACAAGGAACACTTTCATCGGAGAGGACTTCTCGACTAGGGTGCGAGACCTAAGGAAGAAATTGACACCTCACCTCAAGAAAGCCAGAAATGATGGTAAACGGGCTACGTTATTCTTTAACTACCTCCTTATTGATAGCAAGTGATTCATCATGGGTACTGACAATGGACTTGTTGAATTAAGGTAGGAACTCCGCCGGTCCAAAATTAGTCTCAGTTATGTGTCCTCAACAGTGAAGGGAATCAATGGTGAGCTGACGCCGGTTGTTTCAACCCAGTTGTCGACAGATCGTGAAACGAGCCGTAAGGTCGTGTGTTGTGAGGAAAACTCAGTAATGTCAGTGCCAGTTAAAAATGTTAATAACACAGCACGTCAAAAATGACAGAAAATGAAATCCTCATTCGCGTTATTACATGCCAAAGGACAAAAGATTGAAGAGGTTACATCGCATACCAAATTACCACTTTCCGTGGTCACTGAGGAGAAACAATCAGTTTTCGAAATTTCGGTATCTGACCAGGAGTTATATGTTAGTGAGTTTCCTCCCCATTGGAGATTGTCTCCCCCTTGGAGACTATAAGTTTGCTGAAAGCTCATTTTGAGAAGCATTTATTTTATTTTTTCCCCATTCACCAACTCAAGCACATACTGTTAGTTAGGCAGAAGTATCTATCACTGCAGATATGAATGCTTATCTCCCCCCTATTTCTTCAATCTAAGACATAAGAGCAAGCTTTGTTTATAATTGAATATTTCTTGCAGTCATTGCAACACCAAGCTGCTCTGTAAGTTGCTGGAATGGTGCTCGGTACTTATCCTTGGAATTTATTATTTTATTGTAATTTAGTCCCTTGCGGATTCATTCCAAGAACTGGCCCTCAGCACTTGTGTCTTAAGAGGTTATCTTTTATATTTTATTCTTTTCACAAGTAAATATAGCTTGTTTTGCTCTTTCATGATTTTCTTTTGCTTCTTAGGTGGCACCTTTGGTTGGTTTTTTGAAAACTCAACAAACATACTACGGTATTGCACACCAGCCTTTTTCTGGGATAGCATTCTTCTTAAAACCGAAAAGGCAGAGCAGTCAAATTACCACTTTCCGCGGTCACTGAGAAGAAATAATCAGGTTTGGAAATATCGGTATCTGACCAGGAGTTATATGTTAGTGAGTTTCTTCCCCATTGGAGATTGTCTCCCCCTTGGAGACTATAAGCTTGCTGAAGGCTCATTTTGAGAAGCATTTATTTTATTTTTCCCCATTCACCCACTCAAGCACATACTGTTAGCTAGGCAGAAGTATCTACCACTGCAGATATGAATGCTTATCTCCCCCCTATTTCTTCAATCTAAGACATAAGAGCAAGCTTTGTTTATAATTGAATATTTCTTGCAGTCATTGCAACACCAAGCTGCTCTGTAAGTTGCTGGAATGGTGCTCGGTACTTATCCTTGGAATTTATTAGTTTATTATATATATATATATATATATATATATATATGTGTGTGTGTGTGTGTGTGTGTACGCATTATTCAATACACACACACGCGCATGTATATAAATATATATATATATATATATAAACATATATATATATATTCAATTATAAAACAAAGCTTGCTCTTATGTCTTAGATTGAAGAAATAGGGGGAGATAAGCATTCATATCTGCAGTGGTAGTTAATTCTGCCTAACTTACAGTATGTGCTTGAGAGGGTACTCGGTTACTTATCCTTGGAATGAAAATATATATATATATATATATATATATATACAATAAACTAATAAATTCCAAGGATAAGTACCGAGCACCATTCCAGCAACTTACAGAGCAGCTTGGTGTTGCACTGACTGCAAGAAATATTCAATTATAAACAAAGCTTGCTCTTATGTCTTAGATTGAAGAAATAGGGGGAGATAAGCATTCATATCTGTAGTGGTAGATAATTCTGCCTAGCTAACAGTATGTGCTTGAGTGGGTGAATGGGGAATAATAAATGCTTCTCAAAATGAGCCTTCAGCAAACTTATAGTCTCCAAGGGGGAGACAATCTCCAATGGAAAGGAAACTCACTACCATATAATTCCTGGTCAGATACCGGTATTTCCAAACCTGATTGTTTCTCCTCAGTGACCGCGGAAAGCGGTAACTTGACTCCTCTGCCTTTTCGGTTTTAAAAAGAATGCTATCCCAAAAAAAGGCTGGTGTGCAATACCGTAGTATGTTTGTTGAGTTTTCAAAAAACCAACCAAAGGTGCTACCTAAAAAGCAAAAGAAAATCATGAAAAAGCAAAACAAGCTACATTTTCTTGTGAAAAGTAGAAAATATAAAAAGATAACCCCTTAAGACACAATATATATACACACATATATATGTATGTGTATGTGTACATTTTTTTGCAGCGAAAGAGAACTCTTTATGCAATGTAAAAATGAGCGACCGTTTTTTCGTTCCTGGTCCTAATTGGCTCGTCTGACTCATTTCTCTGTTGGTATAATAAACCACTATCACCAGGCTTCTCAGGTCTGGAGATCAACAACTGGCAAGGAAACCTCGGAATCATTCCTAACTACTTAGTGGAACGTCGCAGGGAGAAAAATGATTGAATTAAAAACAAAAACAAAAAAGACTATGAAATTCAACCATCTGTTAACACTAATCTTTGTGCACAGTTTTCTTTAACAAACGGAAATAAGAATTCTTTACCAAGCACTAATTGACTGCAGGAACACTGACCTGTTAAAAAATATCAAGACAAAATTACCAGAACAAAAAATATCGCTTCCAGACAAGTTATAGTATTGAAAGTTTGCCGAAGAGTGTTTATTTGCTACTCATCTTCACACAAAAAAGTCATCTGTGCCACTGACCAACACCTGACAGAACAGGTGAAGGCTGTCCATTGGATGTTACACCATCGATGCGTTTAGACATCATTTCCATTCCACTCCCTACTATTTCTCCCCTAGCGGGTGTTACGAAGACAGCCAGCCTGAACAGAAAACAAAGTAACACTAAAACCAGACTAAACCAAACTTTTCTGTTGTTGTTGCGTTTCTTTAAAGGCTTTCTGATCTTGTTTTCATTTGTTGAAACGGAGCTGGAGAAGGGTAGGGGCGGCATGGGATGGAAGAAGAGGGATGAAATGGTGGTGGAGGAGGGGAAGGGCAGAACCCTACAGGCACGAAGAAACTTATTTTGTGACTCTTGTCGTGACACAATCCATAACGCAATTGCAAGAGACGACAATTCCAGCGACTGGCAGTGGACATAATCACAGCCTCCAATGCCCCCCCCCTCTCCCCCCCCCCCCCCCCCCCCCCCCCCCCTTGATAACTAGTTAAGACTTCTACAGTGCCTCACCTCACCACCCCTATTCCTTTTTTCTGTGACATCTTTTGCGCATTTTAAGTAAAATCACTCCCGTCAGCTTATTTCAGCCTCCATATACACACAGCTTCCGCACCAGTAATGGACAGGGAACAATCACTATCAGATCACAATGGGACAATTACGTTCCCTTCGTCTTCCTCCTTGGCGCGTCACATCGCCCATCCAACGACAGTCCTCATGAATATGAAGTATTATATGTAGTCGAATACACTTGCCTGAAACCTGTTCAAATTGGAAGCGTCACACATGCATTGCGAATGGAGCTGAAGGACGTCCACAGGCGCTGACAAGTATCAACACTGATGACATTCAAAGAGAGTGGACCGGTGGTGTGGTCGCACAAACACCGAATGAAAAGGGATACATACAGAGTTATTGAATTTGTGCCTATGAATATCCCATACATACGCGCGCGCCCGCACGCGCACACACACACGCGCGCACGCGCCCGCGCCTTGACTGTTCGTCTCTCTGCATGCCAGTCTTTAATTTAAGCTAGAAACTGCATTCAGAATTTGAACCACAGATAAACTTGTTTATCACATTGACACAATGACACATTGAGAGCGGAAAAATCATTTCACATCACACACACACACACACACACACACACACACACACACACACACACACACACACACGCACACACACACACACAGAGAGAGAGAGAGAGAGAGAGAGAGAGAGAGAGAGAGAGAGAGTTTACATACCTTGACAATACTCTCACAGAGTCGTCCGTATTCACTAAACAGTCGGTCGCAGAGCGACAAAGATCTCTCCCGACTCAATATCCAAAACCTGCAAGCGGCGATGACGACTGCCGGTAGATATGTCAGTTCGCCCTGATGACAGCTGTCAACCACAGGCCAGTGTATCACATCTGTCAACCCGGCTATAGTCAGGACGGCTGGTCTGGTAAGAACGTCGGGTCTTGTTTCTGTTTTATTTCAGCTCGGGCTTCATTTCCATTTCCTACAAATACTGAACACACACACACACGCACACACACACACAAAACAAGCAAGCTGCATTAGTTTCGTACACGGTGGCGTCTACAAATGACACAAATGTCACGTGACAAATCTCTTTGGAAAACAGCTTGTAAGCAAGTCTGTTGGCCTGGCTTTCACGTGCTATGTGCTAACAATATCATTCTGTTAACCTCTCTTGTCGAACTGCGTAAAGGGAATTGTTATGCTTGCGTTAAGGGATTACTTTGAGTCCCGGATTGAGTGCTGACAGTCAATACCTACAGTGTTGTGGAAGACAGATAGTACAGACGAGGAACACTACGGTTTTTTTCAAGCTGGTGGCAAAAACGGCAGCACTACAATACTGTTTAATTAAGTTTTCTACTTGAGCAGGTTTTGCTTCCAAACAGTAAACGAAGCGGTTTTTCCGTAAACTCACTATCTTGATTTTTTTTTTTTTTTTTTTTTTTGATTACGACAGCCTACATCCGTTTCTTTGCATGAATGTGTCGACGTACTTTAAGTTCCAGATGATTGGGACTTACCACTGTTCAGCTTGGGTCTTCTTCACTCCACCGTCTCCATTACAAAAAAAGATTGCATTTCGAAGTACCCCATTCTTTAAACGGCACGCTGAACAATAACGCCAGTGTCTGCACCGCTTGACAGCGCTCAGTCTTAGACTCAAGCATGGGAAAGGTGACAGACCC
>CM065722.1:53347271-53387271 GCA_033310375.1 Conus canariensis | reverse complement strand
TATTCGGCAATAGCCGCGTTACGCTTGGGCTTGGCAATCCACAGGGGAGCTATCAAGACTGTCATTTTGAAATCGTGCTTTCTGTATATCCATGAGATAAACGATATCATACTGAAATGATATCAACTGAAGAAATTGCACAGAAGTCTAGGTACAGAAGTTATTTAATTAGTTTGTAATTAGGATAAACGCAATTTGTGTGGGGCATTTAAAGACAGTATTGATCACATGTTTTGGAAGTGTACCTATGTACGTTTCTTTTAGAATACATTTACAGATTTGATAAGAGAAAAAAGTGCAAATACCGAGAACGTAAGGCTTTGAATCATTTGTCTCATTGTAAACATGACAGTGGTCTTTATTTCATGTATCATTTGCTAAGTATTACATATGTTTGTGTAAACAGAATTGAAATTACTCTCTAATAATAGTCTTTCTGGAAAAAAAACAAACTAGAGGATCAATATGAAATCAAAGAATACAATGCTTGTATAAAACCCAGCCACTCAGATTTTTGTATGAAATGGCTCGTATATAAACTGTTATTCACCGGAACTTAGATGCATTATGCCTTTTATTACTGATGCTAATTATTATTTAGAAACATTTGCTAAAGACTTCGATGTGTCATTCTGCTCATGTGATAGCTGAAACCTTGCACTGTCTGTTCGTGCGGTCATATTAATCATATTGTTGATTACACTGAGGCCATTTGAAGATGTTTGAGTATATGGAACACGGCTTCAGAACATCATAAAAACATACAGTCGTCTCTCTCTCTCTCTCTCTCTCTCTCTCTCTCTCTCTCTCTCTCTCTCTCTCTCTCTCTCTGGGAGGTCGACTTCCGCTTGCAAAGCTTAAACAGTGTCAGTCAGTCGCTCCGACATTAAAGTTGATTTGTTCAAGTCCAAGGCCGCGTATGGTACCTTCTTCTATACGGTCGTCGAGATGCCAGCGGTGCCGTTGTCATTTCGTTCTGTTTGTGGTGCTTTTGTGTGTACTTTTCTTGCCTTTGTGTATCGTCGATCGGTACAGAAAGCCTCCATGTTTCATCGGACATTGAAACTTCGTAGATGGCGGGACGGTGTCGCAGTAGGTTTGATCCTGACGTTTGTGTTCCACGGACTTTTACTCCAGTGTTGTGGGGACATTGAACTGAATCCAGGACCCAGATCAGGCAGCAAGGAGGCGACTCTCAAGCAGACACGACTGAAGGGTGCTAGCGGTTCTTCGCCTGCGGCCAGTGCCTCGCCGTCCCGATCGCCTGTGGAACTTTCTGTGGCAGACGTCTTGTCCAGTCTTCAGATGTTGAACTGTAAGTTCGATGGAATGAAGGCCGACATGAGGGAAATGAAAGAGACGTTGAATGTTATGCATGATGATATTTCTTCTTTAAAGCAGGAGACCGCAGACCTTAAATGTGAGAACGAAAAACTCAGGGAAGAAAACAACAGATTGACCGAAAGTGTAACGAAATTAGAACAAAAGACAGATGATCTTGAATGCCGTTCAAAAAGGAACAATGTTATTTTTTACGGTATTCCTCGAAGAGAGAATGAGACCAGATAAGAGTGTGAGAGTTTAATACAAGACCTAATCACGGACAAACTGGATTTGACTGATGACATTCCGTTTGACAGATTCACAGACTGAACAAAAAGACGGACTCTCCGATTATCGGATGTTGTACATCTTACAAACATAAAGAAAAACTTCTAAACGCCAGGAGCAAATTACGAGGCACGGAAATATTCATAGGGGAAGATTTCTCACAGCGGGTTCGGAAATGAGGAAGAAGCTGGTTCCTCACCTAAAAGAAGCCAAAAAGTGCAACAAAAAAGTGTCCATGGTTTATGATCATTTAATCAATGACGGCCAAAAGTTCTGTACAGATCAAGTCGGTAATCTTATAAAGATGATATAGGAAAGTGGCCGGCCCAGTGAGAAAAGACTGTTGCGCTTGTCAAATTGACCTTGGTGTAAAGGGAACACAGAGAACTTGGTCACCGCCTGTTCAAGAGCACAAGGGTAAAATATCACGTACAGCTCGGGATGAGGCGGACGACACAGCCGTGTCCGTACCACACATTGATAAGATTCAAAATGTATGTCACTCTGATTGTCATGCGTTTTCTAACATAACACAAAACTATATCGATGTCTTTACGGATGATTGTGTATTGTTAAGTAATGGAACCGTGAGCGAATCTCCAAATAGTATTGTGTTTGACTATAATGATCTTTATGTGGATAACACCTCGAATAGCCCTTTCTTAGACAATAACACATCTATTTTGAGTGGAGGTGAGGTTGATAAAAACAGTTCTTGTTTAAAAAGTGGCACAGTTGGTGAGAAAGTTCTTTGTAAAAATATGCTGGATGAAGAGAGTTTGTGTACAGATGATGTGATATCTGATGAACAGGATTCGACAGATGGATGCACTGGATATTTGACAGGAAGTTACTTACGCATTAGTCCTTTGTACAGCAGTGTTGCATATTCACAAAGTAGTAAAATGAGCGAAGATGAAAACCAACACATCCAGTTACATACCGGAAATATTGGTAATGACATGAACAAAGACCAATATAAAAAGAGTAACTCAGCGATGAATGAGAAATGTGTACGGTTTTTTTTCTGACTGGAACGTAAATGGCTTATTGTCAAAGATAGGTGATAAGGATTTCGTTTCGGATATAGCTTCATTCAATATAGTATGTCTTGTTTAAACATTATTTTGTTGAAAGTTTTGAATCTACGGTTTTTGATCCTTGTGAAGTGTTTTGTAAAACAGTCAAATATACAAACTTACAGCAAAAACAAAGAAAAACGCAATAAAAAAAATAGAAAAAAGATCCGAAGGAAAACGAAAATACATGCGTCGGAAAAGGAACATTAAAAGAAACACACGCCTTCTGGTTCCCGAATCATGAAAGACTGCTTCAAAGGTGATCCTTAAGCAATTTTAAACTTGAAACTAATGCTGTTTGTAATTCAATGGCCAAATGTTGGCCTATTGTTATTTTGTGCTAAACATTTTGCACACATATTAACACACACGCACGCACGCACGCACGCACGCACGCACGCACGCACGCACGCACGCACGCACGCACGCACGCACACACACACACACACACATGAGAGAGAGAAAGAGAGCGAAAAAGAGAGAGAGAGAGAGAGAGAGAGAGAATTTGAGAGTGGGATAGACGGTCCTAATGATAAAACTAATAAAGAGAAAATCACCTACAACGATGTTTCAACATGAGAGATCAGTTCCAAAATTCTCCCTCACACACACACACACACACACACACACACACACACACACGCGCGCGCGCGCGCGCGCGCGCGCATGCATTCACACACACACACACACACACACACACACACACACACACACACACACACACACACACATGTCAAAGGATGTAAATTGCACATAAGGAAAGAGAGGGAGTGAAAGAGAATGGGAGAGACCATAAGGCTCAAAGTATGTTAATGACAATTGAACAAAAATTGTAATCTGTTTGTATTACATTTTGGCAAAACAGTACTTCTTTGTCCATCCTGTGATAGAGAACACTTGTCAATAACGACCGAGACACGCAGAAAGCATGGACCCCCAGGAAATTCACCCAAGCAGACTTGGACAGTTTCTTTAATCCTAGTGTGCTACACTAAGGACAGGTTGAAAATAGTGGTGCAAATTGGATATGTAGATGGCTTTGTCAGTTTCTGGAAGAGAGGAAAGTTTCAGTGGAGAGTATTTCAGCCACAGAGGTTGGAAACCCTTGGCCTGAACTGTAAAAACAAATATATCTGTATTCAGAGTTGTATCGGCCGCAAAAATCTCAACTTCAGTGGCCCATTTACCATTTTCCCTCATATTTTCATGATTGATATAGTCTTTCCGATTGGAGACCTCGAAAAATCCGTCGTCATTCTCTTCAATGAAGACACAAATGATTTGCCTCATCACTTTGTTTTTTTTTCAGTCCCTAGAACAATGTAGCTCATGGATATGAAAAACAATTACTGTTTCCAGCAACAGAAACGACATTGTCGGGTTCAGCACCGAGAGGTACATTCACAGGACCAACAGAATGTTTCCTATAAATCCTGCCACGTGTGAGATTGTTTGCTCTTTGGTTTTTGCTGCTGAAAATCCACGGGTGAAAAGCATTGTTCGTTCGTGTGCGCAAAATCTCTTTTTTGGCCTCAGCTTTGGATTGTCCAGAGTTGCACACTTGTTTGGTGACATCTTTCGTTTTTCTGGGTTCGGATCATTGGCCTTCACTGGTGTATCAAACAGTTTCAGAGATGAAACATGGTATGCCCTTTTCAGCACTCTGTCCAGTGCAATGTTCTTCAACCACACTCTACTCTTAGACAGAGCCCCCATCACTTCGTAGGGCCCATCCCACAAAGGTTGTAACTTGGACCCCATTCTGGGAATACGTCTTCGACTTTTCAAGTACACTTTTGCAGGTACAGTCTTGGCAACGACGCTTGTAATAATTTGCTTTTTGGTGCTTCTGGGATTTGGCTATGTTGTTTGAAACCTTAATATTGATCCCATGCCGCTTTTGATTTCCTGAAGACACTGCATCTTTGATGTCACTGTGTCCTCGGCATTTATTTCACAGGCTTCATAATCTTGCTCAGTGCTTGAAGGAATGTCCTCATTTGGTCCCGTATTTTCCTCTTAGGTATTTGCAGCGTCAGCACACACTTTATCAACTTTGGCTTGTGGTATGCCATCGGCTTAATTGTCTCTTTCAACAGAGATGCCTTGTGAATGTGTTTCCTGTATATCCATAGGGAGTCTGGCCTTTCTGCCATACATCACTTTCACAACGACATTTTGTCACAACTACGCTTGGTCACATTGGCACTTGGTCACATTGGCATGTAGCCGTCTGTCTTTCCCACGCATGCACGGGCGTACTCACACACCCGAATATTGACCCACGCGTGTAAGCTAGCGCGAGAAATGTTCATACGTATCTGTTAATGAACCAGGGTGTGTGTTGGCAGGGGGGGGGGGGAGTAGGAGGTCCATCTATTGAGAAGAGTCTAGAACTACACTTTGTCTAAACCCAACTGACTGTATATAGGAAATGGGAGAGGGGATGTAAATATGCAGGCTAACCCAAATTTTCTTTTAAAGGCGGATGTGCGTGTTGGGAAAAGGCAAAGGAAAAACCTGAATAACCCTCTCTTGTTTGAAGGGTGGGGTGGGGTGGAGGAAGATTCCAAACAGTCCTAGATTGACCCTTTGGGGAGGGGGGGGGGTGGTAAATCCAGGCTAGCCCAAACTTACCCCCGGGGGGTAAGTTCCAACTGTGGGGGGGGGGGGGTAAGTTCTAACTAGTCCTAGAATGACCCCCGGGGGTAAACGCAGGCTAGCCCAGACGTACCCCGGGGTAAGTTCCAGAGCGGGATAAGAACGGTCTGTTACGCCGGTTCTATGGACGTTGCTAGTATTGATGGCGATGAATCCTGTTCCATCATTGGCAATACTTTTTAATGATTTCCTCACTGAAGACTCCATTCCACCTGAATTGCACACATCACCTGTTGAGGTTTTTATTAATATATTTTAAGGCACCTACGGGTGCAAACGAGTTTACAAGCTAGAGACCCGTGTCAAATCTCTCATTTAAAATACCTGAAGCATTAATATTATCCTAGCTCTCTAAATGAAAATATTTGTGCATCAGGGTTGCAGAAATTTGGAATGTCAATCTTTTCCACTTGAAAGATAGGCCTAACACTAACAAAAATATGTTGAAAATTTGAAATATCTTAATTTGATAAGTATTAAAAAAAAAAGAAAAAAAAGCCTGAGTTGAAGATGGAACCATAATGCCAATGTTTACAATCGATGTTGACATATTAAATGTATTCTGCCTTTTAGAATGCTGGTCACAAGAATGGACGTCTGCGCGCACACACACACACAAATATATATATGTATATATATAAAATTATAAACAAAGCTTGCTCTCATGTCTTAGATTGAAGAAATACGGGGAGATAAGCATTCATATTTGCAGTGGTAGATAATTTTGCCTAACTAACAGTATGTGCTTGAGTGGGTGAATGGGGAAAAAATGAAATAAATGCTTCTCAAGATGAGCTTTCAGCAAGCTTATAGTCTCCAAGGGCGTGACATTCTCCGATGGGGAGGAAACTCACTAGCATATAACTCCTGGTCAGATACCGATATTTCCAAACCTGATTGCTTCTCCTCGGTGACCGCGGAAAGTGGTAATTGGACTCCTCTGCCTTTTCGGTTTTAACAAGAATGCTATCCTAGAAAAGTCTGGTGTGCAATACCGTAGTATGTTTGTTGAGTTTTCAAAAAACCAACCAAAGGTGCCACCTAAGAAGCAAAAGAAAATCATGAAAGAGCAAAACAAGCTACATTTTCTTATGAAAAGTAGAAAATATAAAAAAGATAACCTCTTAAGACACAAGTGCTGAGGGCCAGTTCTTGGAATGAATCCGCAAGGGACTAAATTACAATAAACTAATATATTCCAAGGATAAATACCGCACCATTCCAGCAACTTACAGATATATATATATATATATATATATATATATATATATCACGCACGAATACAACATAAAGACATGGCTATATGAACACACATGGGAATGGGGTGGGGGCGGATGTGGGGAGGGGGGTTATTAACTGAGTTTGAATTCTTTTGTAAATTAAGAATTGTAAGTCACAGCAGGACGAGAATCATAACGTTTGTAAGACACCCCCTCTCCTATTTCCCCCTCGCCACAATCTCCTCAGCGCTACCTCTCATCGTCAGAGCATATTGGTGAACACGAGTTCATGTGCGTTATTGTCTGACAAGAGATGGTGAGATTGACATTTTGAGGAAACTAATGAATACATGCATATGCAACCACACACCCACATACATAAAGGCGCGCAGACACACAGAATTGCATACACAGTCACGCACACACACACACACACACAGGCGCGCGCGCGCGCGCGCGCATACCCTCCCCCCCCCCCCATACACTAGTGGATAAACATGCACATGCACCACTCTCTCTCTCTCTCTCTCTCTCTCTCTCTCTCTCTCTCTCTCTCCCCATGTGGTGATATTATCTCTCTCTCTCTCCTCTCTCTCTCTCTCTCTCTCTCTCTCTCTCCCATGTGGTGATATTGTAATCAAATTCACTATTCTTTTTATCTTGATTTCTTGTATAAAAAAATGGTTGATACTGAGAGTATTCTGAATACCAGTAAATGTGAGACTGTGGTTAGAAAGTTATTGTTGATGGTGATTTAGGTCACTTGGAAGAGGGAGAGATTACTACGGCTTTGTTTGTTCTCATCCCACCACGAGTGTGAAAATGGGATTTGAAGATAAGATAGACATGGCAGATAGTATGGCAGAAAGGCGAGACACCCTATGGATATACAGGAAACACATTCACCAGGCATCCCTGTTGAAAGAGACAATTTAGCCGATGGCATACCACAAGCTAAAGTTGATAAATTGTGGTCATAAGATTTTAATTTTGTTGAAAGGATGAGATGTGAGAATTACATCTATGTTATACCTGTAATGTTTTACACCCTTTGCCCTCACCAAGAGAGGACGGGGCGTGGAACTGAGGGATGAGTGGGAGGGAAGGGAAGACCACCTACTGCAAAACTGTTGTGTAATTTTGCAAGTTGGAAATCTTATTGATATTATAATAAGAAAACTGTACCCACCTTTGGTTGAAAAAACGTTTGACCCCCCCCCCCCCCCCCCCGCCCTCCCCCGTCTCCTTGCTTATGTCCTGCTCACATCCAAGCTTGTTTCCGACCCTGCCCCTCCATCCCTCTCCCTCTGTCATCATAATATTATTCTTCTCTTGAAGGACCCAGCCCCCCAGCCCCTCCATCGCCTCCTCCCCCCGAGTCCCACATGGTTATGGACCAGTTTAATCATTCCTACAATAAACAGTAAACAAGTGGGGTATGTTTTGCTCCCATAAGAAAACCTAACACAGAGTAACTTTTATTCAAGACTGGCACAGCCTTTTAAACTTGAATAAAGTCAGACAAATACATAGACGAACAATCTAATAGTGGGGGAAAAAACAAGTGCAGGCCAACAACTGAACTGTCTTCATAGTAATGACTTGGCAAAGATTTGGACGTAAGGAGTTGGGGGGGGTTGAAGATGGAGAAACTGGGAACATGAATTTAAGAAAATATGTTACAGATATGAAAATTCTTCACTAGCTGCATAAGGGAACCATAGCAATCCCTTTTGAAGGCAGATATATTTGTATTGCCTGCTCTGAGGCCTTTCGTCCGCTGGGTCGGAACTCATCAGGGATACACAGCTGGTTGTGTCTGCGCTCCTGGCGTCAAATACAGACACACCACAGTCCATAATACTGTGGTGTTCTCACCACCAAGGGTGCAAAAAAGAACCCAATAGCACCCCCAAAGCAGCCAGCGAAGAGTAGTAAATGAAACCAAACGAAAGTGTGGGGAGGAAAAAAGTTGCTGAAAACTAAACACATTATGCAAATAGTATAAAATGTAGGGGACAATCTTTGAGCCTACGCTTGAAGATCCACCCAAAGATGCAAGGGAGATCAAAAGACAAACACACAGACGAACAGATACAAATACAAATAACCTCAATTTAATCAAAACAAAATCGGAAATGAAATGAGGCAGGGAACAGTAAACGATAAACAGTAAACAAGTGGGGTATTTTTTGCTCCCATAAGAAAACCTAACACAGAGTAACTTTTATTCAAGACTGGCACAGCCTTTTAAACTTGAATAAAGTCAGACAAATACATAGACGAACAATCTAATAGTGGGGGAAAAACAAGTGCAGGCCAACAACTGAACTGTCTTCATAGTAATGACTTGGCAAAGATTTGGACTTAAGGAGGGGGAGGGGGGGGGGGAGTTTGAAGATGGAGAAACTGGGAACATGAAATTAAGAAAATATGTTACAGATATGAAAACTCTTCACTAGCTGTATAAGGGAACCATCGCAATCCCTTTTGAAGGGAGATATATTTGTATTGCCTGGCTGTGCCCGTCTTGAATAAAAGTTACTCTGTGTTAGGTTTTCTTATGGGAGCAAAAGATACCCCACTTGTTTACTGTTTATCGTTTACTGTTCCCTGCCTCATTTCATTTCCGATTTTGTTTTGATTAAATTGAGGTTATTTGTATTTGTTTCTGTTCGTCTGTGTGTTTGTCTTTTGATCTCCCTTGCATCTTTGGGTGGATCCTCAAGTGTAGGCTCAAAGATTGTTCCCTACATTTTATACTATTTGCATAATGTCTTTAGTTTTTCAGCAACTTTTTTCCTCCCCACACTTTTGTTTGGTTTCATTTACTACTCTTCGCTGGCTGCTTTGGGGGTGCTATTGGATTCTTTTTTGCACCCTTGGTGGTGAGAACACCACAGTATTATGGACTGTGGTGTGTCTCTATTTGACGCCAGGAGCGCAGACACAACCAGCCGTGTCTCCCTGATGAGTCCGACCCAACGGACGAAAGGCCTCGGAGCAGGCAAAGCAAATATATCTGCCTTCAAAAGGGATTGCGATGGTTCCCTTATGCAGCTAGTGAAGAGTTTTCATATCTGTAACATATTTTCTTAATTTCATGTTCCCAGTTTCTCCATCTTCAAATTCCGCCCCTTCCCCCCCCCCCCCCCCTCCTTAAGTCCAAATCCTTGCGAAGTCATTACTATGAAGACAGTTCAGTTGTTGGCCTGCGCTTGTTTTTTTTTCCCCCACTATTAGATTGTTCGTCTATGTATTTGTCTGACTTTATTCAAGTTTAAAAGGCTGTGCCAGTCTTGAATAAAAGTTACTCTGTGTTAGGTTTTCTTATGGGAGCAAAAAATACCCCACTTGTTTACTGCTTATCGTTTACTGTTCCCTGCCTCATTTCATTTCCGATTTTGTTTTGATTAAATTGAGGTTATTTGTATCTGTTCGTCTGTGTGTTTGTCTTTTGATCTCCCTTGCATCTTTGGGTGGATCTTCAAGCGTAGGCTCAAAGATTGTCCCCTACATTTTATACTATTTGCATAATGTGTTTAGTTTTTCAGCAACTTTTTTCCTCCCCACACTTTCGTTTGGTTTCATTTACTACTCTTCGCTGGCTGCTTTGGGGGTGCTATTGGGTTCTTTTTTGCACCCTTGGTGGTGAGAACACCACAGTATTATGGACTGTGGTGTGTCTGTATTTGACGCCAGGAGCGCAGACACAACCAGCCATGTCTCCCTGATGAGTTCCGACCCAGCAGACGAAAGGCCTTGGAGCAGGCAATGCAAATATATCTGCCTTCAAAAGGGATTGCGATGGTTCCCTTATGCAGCTAGTGAAGAGTTTTCATATCTGTAACATATTTTCTTAATTTCATGTTCCCAGTTTCTCCATCTTCAAACTCCCCCCCCCCCCCCCCCCCCCCCCCCCATTAAGCCCAAATCTTTGCCAAGTCATTACTATGAAGACAGTTCAGTTGTTGGCCTGCGCTTGTTTTTTTCCCTCACTATTAGATTGTTCGTCTATGTATTTGTCTGACTTTATTCAAGTTTAAAAGGCTGTGCCAGTCTTGAATAAAAGTTACTCTGTGTTAGGTTTTCTTATGGGAGCAAAAAATACCCCACTTGTTTACTGTTTATCGTTTACTGTTCCCTGCCTCATTTCATTCCCATTCCTACAATGCCATTTGTGAATGATTTTCACCTGCTGGATTGGATGCCAGTGAAAGTTGGGTGGAAAAGTTATTTGTTTTTAAAGGTTTATGTTTGCTTTCTTGATGTGATGGATTCTATGTTTTATTTTCAGATGTCTGGTAATATCATGGATCGAAAATTTTGTACTGAAGTTTTGAGAATCGAGATAGACATTTTCTCAATGGATATCAATGTAATAATACACGTGGCAAACATGGATTGCTTTGAAAACATTGATAAGTCACTGGAAATGTTTTTTAAAAAAAGTAAGTGAGAAATATGTCCATGAGTAACATCACAATATCTTCACTTAAAAACCAGGTTTAGAAAGAGAGGGGGTTAGTTACCACCAAGGACACAGACAGAGTTCAGGACAAGACACAATGCATTTCGACCTCTTGGGTCTTCTTCAGGCGAAAACAAATAACATTTAGGACACTGAAAACGAAGAACGAGAAACCACTTATCTTCTCATGTTCGTTTCACGATCAAAATGGCCGCCGGACGGAAACGAGGCCACCCAGGAGGGGATCATGGGAGAGGAAATAGTGAGGGGGGTGGGGTAGGGGTGGGGCTTAAATGGCAGGGTCTGGGAAACTTTAGAAAAAGAAGGGATGTTTTCCAATACTTAAGACAAAAGAAACACTGTAGTTACTTATCACAAGACACTTACTTTAGCTACAATTTAGAACATCAAATCAGAGCCGAATGGTGATATGAAGGCATCTCTGCTTCATATCAAATCTAGAGAAGTAGCCATATCATGTGTCGACGCTGAGGTGAAGGCCGCCGGAATGACGTGGGCCGAGCTAAAGAGGACCTGCCAAAATCGCGTGCGTTGGAGGAGTGTCGTCGCGGCCCTATGTTCCTCAAGGAATCAAGAGTCATAAGTCAAGTAAGTCAAGCCATATCATTAAATAATAATTTCGATTTCAAGATTAAAAGAACTATTAAAGATCCTAATGGTCTTTAATGCTGAACATTATGGAAAAAGATATATCAATCATGAATATTTATGGCCGAAATATGGATTAACCAATCTTTTATACAGACTTGCAAAAAAAAAAAGATAGAAGACAGTTATATCCCAAATATAATATTGGCTGGAGACTGGAATCTGGTAATGAATCCAAACATTGACTACTTTAACTATAAAGCTACAATCAACCCTAAAGCACAAGAAACTGTTAGAAATATGATGACTGAATTAGGACTAGTTGACATCTGGAGAGAAATGAATCCAGGGATAGAAGACCAAATCCTCTCCAACAGAGTAGATAAGACTTCTTCTTTGCGTCTGATACTCTTGTAACATTGATAAAAGATAGTACTATTCTGTATAGACACAGGAGTGATCGCTCTATGGCTTACATTAAATTAGCATTCAGACCAGAAGAAAAAGGCAAAAGCTTTCAGAAATTTCAATTAATCCTTACTCAAAGACCCTGCTTACGTCGAAGTAATAACTAAAACAATTGTTAATATTAAGGAACAATATGCAGCATTCCCTTATAACAGAGAGAAAATAGCTAATATCCCAAATGACCACATACATTTTACAATATCAGACCACTCGTTTCCAGATGTTCTTCTAATGGAAATCAGAGCACAAACAATATCTTTTGGTATCGCTGAAAAGAAAACAAGCAATGAAAAAGAACAAACATTAGAAAAGGAAATTCTAGATGTAGTTAAGACAATTTTGAACACTGATACACAAAAGAAACTCTTGCAGGACAAAAAAAAGAAGAACTAAACAAATTAAGAAAACAGAAATTGAATGGTATAATCTTTCGCTCAAAGGCAAGATGGGCTTCACAAGGAAAAAAGATAAATAAATGCTTTTGTTCGTTGGAGAAAAGGCACTTTGTGAGCAAACAAATGATTAAACTTAGATAAAAGGTAAGCTACTGACAGAAACCAAAGACATGCTAGAAGAGACAAACTCTTTTAGGAATTACTGTACTCAGAAAGAAGCACCATGGACATAGAATTAGAAGCCTACGATCAAAATCTTCCAACACTGACACCAGATGAATCTGACAGCTTAGATGGACCGATTGAATTAGATGAAGGAGCGAAGGCGTTGAAAAACATGAAAACTATGAAAGTCCAGGAACAGACGGGATTTGGGCAAACTTTTAATTTTTTTTTTTTTAAAGCAAATTGGTAGCTTTGTATATAGTTCGTTCCTTGAATAAAAGGTTTCGAAAAGGGCAAATGTCAATAACTTGAAAAGAAGGGATGAATATATGCTTATCAAAACCTGATAAACCAAAGGAATATCTTAAAAACTGGAGACCTGTAACTCTTTTGAATGTAATCTGCAAGACTGGATCATCATGCATCGCAAATACATTAAAATCTGTTCTACCAAAATTAATAAACGAAGACCAGACAGGTAGATACATTGGTGATAGTATCAGAACCCTTCATGACATAATGAGTTCTGGCAAATGAAAACTTGCCTGGTTTGCTCTGTCAATAGACTTTGCAAAGGCTTTGGATTCTGTTAGTTTGGCATATATGAATAAAGTAATTAAGGCATTTGGTTTTGGGGAGACAACAATGAAATGGGTATTAACCTTTTATACAGATACAAAAGCCTATGTAAAAGCAAATGGAAAAAAAACATCTACTAGTTTTAAAATGGAAAGAGGCTGTCGCCAAGATGACCCAGTTTCTCCCTATTTATTTGTTATCTGTGCAGGGATACTAGCATGCAAAATCAGGGAAATCATAAACATAATAGGGATAAACATAAATGATACTGAATTCAAAATCAATCAATTTGCGGATGATGCAACTTTTAAATGACAAGGTAACAAAGTCTCCTACGAAAAACTATTTGAAACACTTAACATCTTTGAAGGATTTTCAGGGCTCAAAAAGAAATTTTGAGAAGACTTTAAATGCATGGTTATGAAGCAAAAATAATTGTAAAGACACATATTCAAACCATAAGAAAATGAAATGGAACCCACCTAAGTTCAAAATATTAGGACATGTGACCTCTTTCGGATATCAGAAATTAAACAATAGACAAGCTCTTCGAACTGAAGACTCTCTTTAAAGTACGGACACAAAGAATTTTGACTCCACTGGGCAGAGTAGTTGTGTTAAAATCATTGATATTTACAAAACTCATTTACCTCTGGATTTTGCTACAAACCCACCAGATAATCAAGTTAAAGAAATGCAAAATTATGTTACCAATTTATTTGGGCAGAAAACAATTGACAAAATCAAACGAAAATACTCCGTACATAACATGGAAAAGGATGGAATAGGCATTCCTAGCATTGAGACACATTCAGGCACTGAAACGTTCCTGTTTTAGAAAATGGTCAAAAATGATACACCCGTTACATCCTGAAATAAAAGATTAGACTACTGTGGCCGAGTCGATTTGTAAAAACTAAATCAATCATTTTTGGAAAGATGTTTCCCCAATTTTGTAAAGAAGTGTATCTAAACAAAGAAACGAATTAATTGCTGAACCAATATTTCATGATTTACATGTTCAAAATTGCTACCAAGACTTTTTATTATAAGAAATAGGCAAAGAACAATATTCTTTTGGTGAGAGATTATTAGACAGTAATGGCGCTCACAGAACATTATCGGGAAAATTCGGAATGGATATACATTTTTTAGAACACAGAAGCTGTTTACACACAATCAAGGAGTATAAAAAGAAGCAAAACATTAGTATCCAAGAGAAAACGAATGACTCACAAACCAAGCCATGCAGTTATTAAGTAGTGTACGAAAGGGTAGCCTTCCTTGTTTGGCTGCCAGCAAGACGGGTTTTCAAACGGCAGAGAAAAAGTTTCCACGTTTTGCAATCTCTGGTGAGGAAGTTGTCCATCATGCCTGTGCACGGTTTCCCTTCTCCTCTGGAAAATGTCCTCAACGCTCTGATGCAGGAACCGTTCCTGTCTTCTTTCAAAATAGAAGGCAGAGGGAACCAAACGGTAGTCGTCCTTCGGCTGACACCGGTGAATCCACCTTCACAGCCTTCGCGTAGTGACACTGTGGTGTAGTGTCGCAAATGTCTCTCACAAGTATCACGAGACAAGAGCAGAGCGGAGGCACATAGGAATTCAGTGACTCTACAGCAAATGGCAAGTCCATCTTCATCCCCTTCCGCCCTCTTTCTTCCAGCTTCTCCGAGTTTGTTTATAGCAAAGAGAAAACGACTGCGTTTGACACGTTTGCAGACGAAAACCCGGTTCCGTGTGCTGGTCAATGTGCGCCAAGGCAGTGTGCGAGCACGTCATTTAATGTAACCCAATTGGCAGTAATAGTGTTGCAAAATAATGAAGATTCGGAAACTGTGAGTTGTGGTGTACCAGTTAACATGACACAGCCAACACACACAGGCGACTCACTGACACAGGAGACGAAAGACAACACAGTTCAATGCAACGACGGTGTCAATTTTGAAAGAACAACTGGCGATCCATCATCGAACCAGAAACATAAGAACAACATATACGAGCGAGTAATGACTTGCTTAAAAGACAATGCAAAAGCAACGGACGATCTTCTCGCCAGTTTTGGCGATTGCAGAAAAAACAGTGGCAGTGCGTGTGTCAGTGCTAGGAAGGAAGGGAATCCTTGTGTGGACACTTCTTAATATGATAGCTTTATTTTTTTTCTTTTTTTTTCCAAGGAAAAAAATACCACGATTGCAGTTGTATTGTATTATATCGAGAGGACAGATATTTCACATTGTATACCAAATTGCCGCGACATGGATCCTATGACTTGGAAGAATATTATGTATTAATACTATGACATGTATATTCTATTCAATCGATTTTCATTTCTGTTTATTCCCCACCCCACCTTCCCTCTTCTTAAGTCTTGACTCTCTCTCTCTCTCTCTCTCTCTCTCTCTCTCTCTCTCTCTCTCCTCTCTCTCTCTCTCTCTCTCTCTCTCTCTCTCTCTCTCTCTCTCAAAACCAATCGATCCTCTGCTTAGGGTAGCTGGTCTTGACGCTTGATCAGCGACCTGTTGGGAAGTCCGTGGTGTTCCAACAAGTCAGTAAACAAGAAGACTGACAGTATGCACTCTGGGTTCCCTAAGCAGTCCATGTTCTGTATGGCTGACCAAACAGATCAACAATGCGGTAGAAGTAAGAACACCACAGGTGAAAGCCAGTAAAAGCTGTCGGCAAATGGTACTGGTGACAGAAAGCAAGGACAACCTCCCCCACCTCCGCCTTTTCTCCTCTCCCCCGCCCCCTTGGCTGGCAGACTGCCATTCCATTGGAGTCTGCGTGCTCATGCTTAAGTGTGGGTGGTGTGGGTGATACGTATTAGTGTATTCATGTATTCAGTGAGGTGTGGAAGTTCGAAGAAAGGAGGATGGAGGGGCAGGGGTGGAGGTGGGGAGTCGGAGTGGAATGGACGGTCGGAGCAGGGCAGAATTAATGAAAGACCTGCCTATGCTCAGATTCGTTTATCTGAAAACTTAAGAAATTGTTATTCAATTTTAGTTTAGCAGCCCTATTTTCATTAACTTTATGTGTGTCTTGCTTAGTGAAGACCGATTGTACGGTTTCACTACAGTTCTAGGTACAGGTACACTGTACTTATATCAAACACAGAGTTGGACTGATTTACTGTAGTATAACAAGCACAGTCACAGCTATGTTGTTGTGTCTGCACGTAACCAAACCGGACTGATCGTACTTCAATAATACAGGCATAGCCACTGCTGTTCTGTTCTGTATCCATTGAGCCAAAAATTGGACTGATCGCACTGTAGTATTACAAAGATAGTCAATGCTATACTGTACTGTTTCTACTGAGCCAAACTGAACCAATCGTATTGTAGTATTACTGGCATAGCCATTGCTATACTACACTGTCTCTAACGAGCCAGAATTTGGACCCATCGCACTGTAGTATCAAAGACATAGTCACTGTCATACTGTACTGTTTCTAATGAGCCAAACCGGACTGATCGTACTTCAATAATACAGGCATAGCCACTGCTGTTCTGTTCTGTATCCATTGAGCCAAAAATTGGACTGATCGCACTGTAGTATTACAAAGATAGTCAATGCTATACTGTACTGTTTCTACTGAGCCAAACTGAACCAATCGTATTGTAGTATTACTGGCATAGCCATTGCTATACTACACTGTCTCTAACGAGCCAAAATTTGGACCCATCGCACTGTAGTATCAAAGACATAGTCACTGTCATACTGTACTGTTTCTAATGAGCCAAACTGGACAGATCGTAGCGTGGTATTACGGGCATAACCACTGCTACACTACTCCGGCAACAAGCAAACTGAACAGATCGTAGTGCAGTATTACAGACATAGTCACATCCACACTAATTTGTCTGTAATTAGCCAAACTGGATTGATCATGTTGTAATGTTCCAGGCAAAGCCCCAGCCACACTGGTCTGTCTGTAAGGAGCCTTCAAAAGACTGATCTTACTGTAATACTATAAGCACAGTCACACCTATACTAAATCTGGTCTGACGGGGCTAAACTGAAAGGATCTTAGTGTAGTTTCACGTTATAGCTACAGCTACACTGGTACAGATACCTGCAAAGTAGGTTTGGAAATTTGAAAAACATTCTCAGACGTGCATCCACTACGTGGAAAGAACTCGATTTTGTGATTCCATTCTTCCCATTTGGGTGAATAGCACACTTTACTTTGGGTAGGAGCCTCATGGAGCTCGAAAAATCCCTGAAATAAAAGCCTCTGATGGGACTGGAACTCACGAGTTCCCAGTCCACAGCCCAAGAGGCAACCCGACTGCAAAGCTCCAATGAAACCAATGAAATCGACTGTTGGTGTGCACGTGATACGTCACGTCAAATGCGTTTAAATTACTGTGAATATAACTAGTGATTTTGTATATCATATAAAAGACTTACAGTGTATGGCAAAATGACATCTTGTCAGATCACAAAGTGATTTTGTATATCATATAAAAGACTTACAGTGTATGGCAAAATGACATCTTGTCAGATCACAAAAGTTAAATAAGGGAAACTCAATAACAAATCACGTCTTTGCCGAGCTTATTTTTATTATTATCATTTAAAAATGTTTTAATACTGTTAAGGTCTATACTCGACATTAGTCACCCCTCCCCTTGGGTACAGCCCCTACCACGTACCAGTATATGAAAGCACCATTTTTCTCCAACATATTTCAAGCAGAAATCCTAAACACACACACACACGCACGCACACACACACACACACACACACACACACACACACACACACACACACACACACACACCACGCACGAACGCACGCACGCACGCACGCACGCACACACACACACAGACGCTTGCACTGGCATACTCGTACATGAACGATATATTCTTGCATTAAGATCAGACACAGCGGATTTTTACGTTGTCCCATCCCACACTGTGCCCATGCCAGGCTGTGTCCCGGACGACAATGGATAGCCCACACTGTGCCCATGCCAGGCTGTGTCCCGGACGACAATGGATAGCCCACACTGTGCCCATGCCAGGCTGTGTCCCGGACGGCAATGGATAGCCCACACTGTGCCCATGCCAGGCTGTGTCCCAGACGGCAATGGATAGCCCACACTGTGCCCATGCCAGGCTGTGTCCCAGACGGCAATGGATAGCCCACACTGTGCCCATGCCAGGCTGTGTCCCGGACGACAATGGATAGCCCACACTGTGCCCATGCCAGGCTGTGTCCCGGACGACAATGGATAGCCCACACTGTGCCCATGCCAGGCTGTGTCCCAGACGGCAATGGATAGCCCACACTGTGCCCATGCCAGGCTGTGTCCCAGACGGCAATGGATAGCCCACACTGTGCCCATGCCAGGCTGTGTCCCGGACGGCAATGGATAGCCCACACTGTGCCCATGCCAGGCTGTGTCCCGGACGACAATGGATAGCCCACACTGTGCCCATGCCAGGCTCTGTCCCGGATGACAGTAGATAGCCCACACTGTGCCCATGCCAGGCTGTGTCCCAGACGGCAATGGATAGCCCACACTGTGCCCATGCCAGGCTGTGTCCCGGACGGCAATAGATAGCCCACACTGTGCCCATGCCAGGCTGTGCCCCGGGTGGCAAAAGACAGCCCACACTGTGCCCATGCCAGGCTGTGCCCCGGGGGCAAAAGACAGACCACACTGTGCCCATGCCAGGCTGTGCCCCGGGTGGCAAAAGATAGTCCACACTGTGCCCATGCCAGGCTGTGGCCCGGGCGGCAATGGATAGCCCACACTGTGCCCATGCCAGGCTGTGCCCCGGACGGCAATGGATAGCTAACACTGTGCCCATCCCAGGCTGTGACCCAGACGGCAATGAATAGCCCACACTGTTGTCACACACCGCATTTGCAAACACTCAATCCAAACACAGCATGTTCATTCCATTCACCCGCATCTGCTGCAAAGGAGAGACGGGGGAAACAAGAATTCATTTTTTGTGCTCACTTTAAAAAAATTAACAAAACTTTACAATACATTAAACAAATACAGTGGCTTTTTTGTTCAAATTTCACGTTCAGTTATTATACACACACATATTAATCACTTTTCCATCTACTTCGTTAATAGCTGCATGACACCACAGATGCAGCTCATTTTCTTTGTTTCAAAAAGCAGTATATAAATAATACATTTCACGTTTCATCTTTTCAAACGCTAAAAAGTTTCATTGAACAAAAAGCTTCTTTTGTAAAGAATTCCTCAAACGGGAATTAAGTTTCCAGGAGGATGGTAGTTGTCGTCAATGGTTGGACGCTGAGGTTTTCTGGAAAGAAACCCCAAGTCCTAACGTTGGTATTGGAACATGTAAGTTTGAATTAATAATTTTTAAAGACATTATACACAAGACGTAATAATACATATACTCACGAATTCGTAGCATTGTGCTTCCAACACATTCCTACATACAGTTGGTGATACAAAGCGAAATCTTTACAAAAATATTACTCTTAAAAAAAAAAAAAAAGCATTTTTTTTTAAACTACTGACATTTTCACAAAATGCTTCCCGTTACACGATGTCGTTTTATTATTATATTTTCTTGAATCATTGACATCAGTAATTGTTTCTTTTGTCTATATGTATTTTTACTCCCCAACTGGCAATTTACCCATAGGAAATCAATATTCTAACAAATAGAATCCCTAGCAGACTTCTGTCTGTGTTACATCAAAATCGACCACTCCCTGACCGCACAGAAAACTAAGTTTTCCTTTTACAACCCCCAAAGTTGAAAACAACTACCAACTTGGCCTAAGCGAAGCGCCCTATCCTCTTGTCTGACAACACCTGGTCTGCCGTACTCATCGGGTACACACCTGTCCTATAAAACGTGTAAAATGAGCACAGGCTGTGCCCTGGGCGGCAATAGATAGCCCACACTGTGCCCGTCTCTCTCTAATCACTGCCTCAGCGTCCAATCAACGAGAAGAAAAGGTTAGGGATTCAAACAATATTTACATATGGTGTTGTCATGGCGTCAAAAGTCCAAAACGTCAACCCCACTGATCAACGATCATGACAACTGTGCCCATGCGAGGCTGTATCCCAGACGGCGATGGATAGCCCACACTGTGCCCATGCCAGGCTGTGTCCCGATGGCAATAGACAGCCCCACTGTGCCATGCCAGCTGTGCCCACGGGGTGCCCACACTGTGCCCGCAGACTGGCGGATGGCAATAGCACCACACTGTGCCCATGCCAGGCTGTGTCCCAGACGGCAATGGATAGCCCACACTGTGCCCATGCCAGGCTGTGTCCCGGACGGCAATGGATAGCTAACACTGTGCCCATGCCAAGCTGTGCCCCGGATGGCAATAGACAGCCCACACTGTGCCCATGCCAGGCTGTGTCCCGGATGGCAATAGACAGCCCACACTGTGCCCATGCCAGGCTGTGCCCAGGACGGCAATAGACAGCCCACATTGTGCCCATGCCAGGCTGTGCCCCGGACGGCAATAGACAGCCGACACTGTGCCCATGCCAGGCTGTGCCCAGGACGGCAATGGATAGCTAACACTGTGCCCATGCCAGGCTGTGCCCCGGATGACAGTAGATAGCCTACACTGTGCCCATGCCAGGCTGTGGCCCGGACGGCAATGGATAGCCCAGACTGTGCCCATGCCAGGCTGTGCCTCGGACGGCAATGGATAGCTAACACTGCCCATGCCAGGCTGTGCCCCGGTCGGCAATGGATAGCCCACACTGTGCCATGCCAGTGTGCCCAGGCGCATGGATAGCACACTGCCAGCCAGGCTGTGCCGGCGCAATGGATAGCCCACACTGTGCCCATGCCAGGCTGTGCCCCGGATGGCAATAGACAGCCCACACTGTGCCCATGCCAGGCTGTGCCCCGGATGGCAATAGACTGCCCACACTGTGCCCATGCCAGGCTGTGCCCCGGATGGCAATAGACTGCCCACACTGTGCCCATGCCAGACTGTGCCCCGGATGGCAATGGACAGCCCACACTGTGCCCATGCCAGGCTGTGCCCCGGATGGCAATAGACAGCCCTCACTGTACCCATGCCAGGCTGTGCCCCGGGTGGCAATAGACAGCCCACACTGTGCCCATGCCAGGCTGTGCCCCGGATGGCAATAGACTGCCCACACTGTGCCCATGCCAGACTGTGCCCCGGATGGCAATAGATAGCCCACACTGTGCCCTTGCCAGGCTGTGCCGCGGATGGCAATGGACAGCCCACACTGTGCCCATGCCAGGCTGTGCCCCGGATGGCAATAGACAGCCCACACTGTGCCCATGCCAGGCTGTGCCCCGGATGGCAATGGATAGCTAACACTGTGCCAATGCCAGGCTGTGCCCCGGACGGCAATAGACAGCCCACACTGTGCCCATGCCAGGCTGTGCCCCAGATGGCAATAGATAGCCTACACTGTGCCCATGCCAGGCTGTGCCCCGGATGGCAATAGATAGCCTACACTGTGCCCATGCCAGGCTGTGCCCCGGATGGCAATAGATAGCCCACACTGTGCCCATGCCAGGGTGTGCCCCGGATGGCAATGGATAGCCTACACTGTGCCCCGGACGGCAGTAGTCCGACCACACTGTGCCCATGCCAGGCTGTGCTCCGGACGCAGTGGTCAGCCTATCCTTTTCAGGGGATAGCGCAGACGAGCCCATACTTTGCGTGGTGGGACTATTTCATGCTGCCCTCTCCAGTCCAGGTTGACCCCTCCTCCTCCGGACACTGTGGTCTGTCGGCAGCCCAAAGTGTTCCCCAGCCCCGACATATCACCTTCCTTCTCCCCGCACCCCTCTACCCTCTCTTTGTGAATGACATACAGGACGCAGACGTGGAACACATGTGATACAGAGGACGAGCTGTGTTTGTGAATAACCCTTTTTCACGTGGAAGAGGTCGGTGAGAGAGAGGGGACGTAGCAAACGGAAGGGGATGGGGACGGGGATGGGAGTAGTTTGAGCATGCCACACACTCACAATGTCCAGGGGTGGTTGGGTGGAGAGGATGGACACATTGGGCGGTAGCGGGACATCATGAGCTAGAGTCTACTGTGCTACAGTGAGGATGGAAGAAAAGGAGGGGGGGGGGGGAATGTTGTCCGGGCGGACAGCCGGGGTGTGGAAGAGGAGTGAGTCGGAGCTATGATACCAGAGCAAATTTATTACCTCATACATTTACACCTTTCAAGAATAAGTATTGGACATGGTATACAAACAGCAAGAAAAGTCAGAGCATGGGGGAAAGCGAAGATGAGGTAAGACCAGCGTCTAGACAGGGCATGTCTTACGTGCCTTTTTCAAGGTAGGTGCGTTTTCAAAGTGACACAAATCATAGGACAGTGGATGCCACAGTGCTGGCGCACTGTAAGAAAGGAGCATGATCCTAAACTGTTAGCTTTTACAGACTTCGATCACTTTTTAAAAGGTTTTAAGGACAGTGACTACGCAGTCAAAAATAACACTTTCAAAGGGGTGGACAAAATCCACCTCAATCCGTCTGACATTAATGTACGCTTGAGCATTTCTGTCAGTCAACGAGTCTTAACCCTTCTCAGCAGAGATAGGAATTCCCATCTGCATTTGTCCTTCTCACAGTGGTGTTTTGGAATGATCCTGAATTTCTGAAGAGCAGAATTGCATTTTGTGTCAGGACGAATCAGAAATCGGCTTTGTCTTGGGAACTGACATGTTGCTACAAAGAGTACTCTTCCTCTGGCAGGAAAACAGAATTTGGTTATTGATCGCAGTTTTCGACCGTGGGTCGGCTGCAACCATTGTTTCTTTAAGAAAATCTTTCTTGATAAACTGGAGCTATAGCTGCTAATGAAAAACACAGAATCGGATCATTGTCCTCATCTTTTCGTTCTTGAACAATTGGAGCAAGCGTTTCCATAAGAAAAATACGGCTTAAGATCACTGATCTCATTTCTTTGTTGTAAAACAGGAGCCACCGTTTCCATAGGTATAGAGAACAGGGTCACTGACTTCACTTTTTTCATTCTATATAAACTGAAGCCATCAGTTCTAGCCCAAAACGCATCATAGCATCACTTACCTCACATTGTCTTTCTTCATGAAACTGACGCCCTCAGCGTGTTCATAGTAGAGGATAACTGACCCGGCTGTAACTTTGCCCACCAAGTGCAGCCATTATTTGTGTAGGTTGTACAGAACGGCAACGCTGACTTCACATTTCCTTGGCGGATAATCTGGGGCCAGGATTTCCAGTTACACGGTATGGTAACATACTAACTTCACTTTCTCTTGGTTGAAAATTGGAGCCATTAACGCCAAGACCACGTTCACTTTTGTAAGTCCATTTGCCCGTGTTTCACACTGACTGTCTACTCCTTTTCCAGTGGTATTTATTTTCTCTCTTCGCACATCGCACATGTGTGTGTGTGTGTGTGTGTGTGTGTGTGTGTGTGTGTGTGTGGTGTGTGTGTGAGAGAGAGAGAGAGAGAGAGAGAGAGAGAGTGCGTGCATGCGTGCGTGCGTACGAGCGTGCGTGCGTGCGTGTGTGTGTGTGTGTGTGTGTGTGTGTGTGTGTGTGCGTGTATGTGTGTGTGTGTGTGGTGTGTGTGTGTGTGTGTGTGTGTGTGTTTACGTGCGTACGTGTCTCTATGTGTGCACTTCTGCGTGCGTTTAAGCGTTTTTGCCTGAGTGTGTCATGATGTAGGTCTACCTATCTGTTTGGCCAAACCCTCGTTATCTTGTAGAAAAACCCGTGAAAGCAAAGCTTGCACAGAGAACGTTATCAACCGTCGGACGACATGTCAAGACAATACCTCAATTAAGTCACCCACCACCGATCGTTATCAAACTCTCCTCTACCGTGTTTCGCGCCTCGAACAAGAGAGGGTAGGAACAATATCTCGTCTCATTTTCCAGCTATTCGTATTTGCCGGAGACCCGTTTGCTCGTTCTTAAACTCTTCCGGGCCAGAGAACTGTCCGTCGTCGTTGTCGCCGTGTTCGTCGTCGTCGTCATACGACCAGTCATGCTGGGAACTAGCTTTACCATCACAAGGCGCCTATGTGATAGGTAGGCATGGGGCGGCGCAGACTACCTTCCTCGCATCAGCAGTAACGGCAGGACCAGCCCGTGTCGCTGGGGGACGGCTCTCAATGCTATGGGCTCTGTCATTCTGCGACTTCACCGTTGCCTGCACGACCAGTAGGGCCCCTCCTTTGGCTTGGTGGGGGAGGCTGGGAACGCCCCGCATGGGCACAGTGAGGACACCGATCAACGTGCAGCGGCTTGGCGACTTCTGTCCTACACGTGTCCCGAATCGGCCGTCGCCACTCGGCAAGAAGACGGCCGCCCGGGCCTCAAGGAAGACACCATCATCACGACTTACCACGAAAGAAGAAAACAGTTGACTACGAATCAACAACTTCACCCAGGCTTCTGCTTGAGGAAATCGACTACTCTGGGTACCTCATCCCTACCGCAGACACAGACTCTACCCAACTGCCAACTGACAAGTCCGCCAGACAACCGACTCTACGGGCCGCAGCTTGTTGCAGCTAACACGAGCATTTGCTGTGAGAACATTAAACTCAACCTACAAGAAAATGGTCAAAATGGCCTGCCATCAGATATTCACAAATACCAGCTGTAGAAAGAGGTCGGCCTTCTGCCGGCAAGCAGGCTTTGCGCATATGTGAACCGCCGTGTGTGCGTGCGTGCGTGCGTGTGCTTCAAACTTGATAAACTGATACCGTCACCTGTAAAGTGTGGTGAACAGACAGCCAACAAGAGTAAACAAGAGGCAGACGTTGAGCCGATCAGACCAACGAGAACGAATGGTTCCAACATGCTCAACGGAACTACAACTAGCGAAAGACGAAGACACTGAACCTGCCCCATGTAGGCTAAATCTTCCTACTGGAAAGAGTCGCAGTTGGTCCTATATACACTACTCAAAAGAACGTCTGGATTGCTTTTTACCCCTCCCCCCCCCCCCTCCTCCCCTCCTTTTTCACTCAAATACAAAATCTCAAAGACTGAATTCAGTTCATTTTTGTTTGTAGGGGAAAGTGAGGATGGGGAGGGAGGGGGAGGAAGTGCGTTAGGGAGGAGAGTTGCAGGAGGGGTAGCATAGCAGGGCTGTCACCTCCTCAAAGTCAACTCTTTATTTAAAAACCGAACGTTGGAATGACACTAATAATGGTACAGAACTCAATAGTCGTCTCCCAAATCAAACGTTAACCAACGGTCGTAATTATAGCACGAGTTTTTCTTGCGATCCATTTTCAGTTTCAGGTTCATTAAGAAGGCGTCACTGCGTGCGGACTACTCTACATACGCTACATCATGGGTCCACAGTGCGCAGGCTTTACAGCGAGATAAATCAATACGTGGACGATGAAGAACAGAGCAAGGGAAATGGCCTCGCGCATGCCACGTAGCGTATGCCTGAGTTATGGATGAAACAAACACACTGGTCAGGCTGGTTAACATGGTATGAGATGTGTGTGTGTGTGTGTGTGTGTGTGTGTGTGTGTGTGTGTGTGTGTGTGTGTGTGCGCGCGCGCGCGCGCGCGTACGTGTGTGTGTGCGCGCGCGTACATGTGTTTGTGTGCGCGCGCGCACATGTGTGTGTGTATGTGTGTGTGTCAGAGAGAGAGAGAGAGAGAGAGAGAGAGAGAGAGAGAGAGAGAGAGAGAGAACATGCGTAAGTCCGTGCATGTATGTGCATGTTTGTCACGTGTGTGAATGTGAACATGCGTGCACAGCTTGCAAATATTCGTATATGCAATGGAGAGGGCATTATAGGTACTTCGATCATAGGTGATTAGGAAAAATAGAGAACACAACAAATCGCTTTCGTGAGGAACCGTCCGTTCAGCATGAGACTTCAGTGTTCTTGTGACTAGCTCGATTCCAGCGAGAATCATCAACGCTGCCCCGCGTGGTGCAGGTTGAGTGGTGTGCTGGTTGCATGAGCCACGCAGCTAAGCATGCGGCGAAGAGCCGTTTACCGTCAGATCAAGACCAAATTGATAAAAAAAAAAGTCACAAAATGCTCTCCATTTCGTATGAAAGTCCTTTAAATCTTTGCTGTTACTCGTGAAAGTCCTCATTCTTGTGGCTCATCAAAATCAGTTGATCGTTGACTGGTTATTGTGTGTGCACGATAATCAGAGTACGACCTTGCAGAGTGATAGCAGTCGGGACACCCGTAAACCACTCGTGAGATAGATAAAATCAGTATACGAGTATTAGACGAGTGTTGTGTAATCGTCTTAGATCGTAGAGCCTATGTTGTCGGAAACTCTTGCATCGCTCCTAAAGAAGATCATATAACACTCTCTGAAGTCGGGGAAAGGTCGCAGTCTTAATTAGGTCAAAAACTAGATTTATATGTGTCTGCTGCACACTGTTTTTTCTTTCTAATCGTAGCAGTCAAAGAAAACAGGTCTGCATGGTGAAGTCGGTGCTCCAGGTATGACTGGGGGCTTAACACAGATATCGCAGACGTTCGAATTTTCAATGGTTCGTATACTGTTTTGAGTAGTGCACATTCATCCGAAACTACAGTTATCTAAAAATAATGCTATTTCAAGACAATCTTATTGGCGAAGACGGAATTTTATCAGCGACATGATGTGTGTGTGTGCGTGCGATGTGTGTGTGTGTGTGTGTGTGTGTGTGTGTGTGTGTGTGTGTGTGTGTGTGTGTGTGTGTGTTTGTGTGTGCGCGCGCGCGCGCACGCATCGTGTTTGTTTTGTACAACAAATGGCTGTTTTCAGGAAGGGTGGTGGTGGTGGAGGAGAACTGGCTGGTTTGTTTTGCTTTCTTTTCTTTCTTTCCTTCTTTTACTTTTTATTTTTTAAACTATTTTTCCACTTGCAATGACAGTGCTAAGTTCCGTTTGGAACACATATTTCATTAATGAATAAAGCAAAACGTGATGTATTTACATACAACACTTTGTGTATGAATATCAGTTATTACCGACAGTATTACAGAGAACCAGTATCAATGGGGCTACAAGGGTATTTAACCTTTACAAAACAAGAACAAACAAACCATCAAACAAGCAAAAACCACGGCAATGAAAACAGAATAAAAGAATGGAAGAACGCGGTTGGGAGAGGGATGGGTGGGGGGAGGTATGCACATAACGAAAGAGGAGGGGGGAGGGAGGAAGAGGGGGGGGGGGGAGAGGAGGAAGGGAAAAATCAAATCATATTAGTTCCCCCTCCCCCATGTGACCGTTATCTACTCTGTCCTGAACTTAAATCAGTTCACAGGAGCATCAAAATGTTTTGGTGAAGTCTGAGCGCTGTTTAGCGATTATTGTGACAAAATATTGTCTTAAAAATGAACAATCGATTACAGAGTATCATTTGTATGAATGCACTGTCATTTGTTCTGTGCAGTGGAAATTTTTGGTATCGTGATGATAACGCATTTCCAGCATATACTCTTGATTTTTCTAGATCTTATTTGAATTCAGTTCACAATTAAATGGCGACAATGATTTCCACACAATGAATGCTGGACACAATGAATGTATGAACTAAAAAACGTTGATATCTATGAATCTGTGTGCACGCTGACCCCGGCGGTACTGTCTGGGGGGCTTTAGGGGCTCTCATCCAATATATAAATTCGGAAGTATCTCTAAAAACATTTCTGAAATAGTGGATGGGGGTTCTGGAAGCTGTCTGGACTGTGCCCTCGGAGAAAGCGCAATCAAAAAATGGCAAACGGTATACATGTACCGGGAAAATAAGATTTAAAGTAGGAGAAGCAAATGGGAATGCAAGAAGGATGGAAAGTGTTTGCTGAATACAATACTGTGGAGTATTAAATGAAAAGACAATGATTGAAACTGAAAGAGCAAAACTCCAAATGCAATTTATATTTTAGCACCATCTATATACAGTATATTAAGGATGTTGATGTTCATTTGAAATATCCCTCTATGTGCCCACCAATCTAACAACTGACAATGGTATACATGTGTGTGTGTGTGTGTGTGTGTGTGTGTGTGTGTGTGTGTGTGTGTGTGTGTGTGTGTGTGTGTGTGTGTGTGAGTGTGTCTTTTTGTTAGTCTCTTTTTGTGATTATTTGTTTGTGACTGAGTACACTTTTTGAGAATTGTTCAACTATTGAAATATTTCTTTCAATTTTAATATTTATAATTATATATATATATATATATATATATTTGTTTTCTTCTATTACTGCTTGTCCTTTTTGTCCACATATAAAAAAAAACCTTCATAGATGGAGCACATGAAACATACACATACCGAAATTCGAACCCGCAACCCCAGGATCACGAGTCCGTCGCTCTACCAACTGAGCTACTCCGCCCGCCCCTCCCCCCCCCCTCCCCCCCCCCCCCCCCCCCCCCCAAGTGATTAAATTTTGTGGTTTTGTGTAATCAAAGGCAGGTGTGTGTGTGTGTGTGTGTGTGTGTGTGTGTGTGTGTGTGTGTGTGGTGTGTGTGTGTGTGTGTGTGTGTGTGTGTGGTGTGTGTTGTATGTGTGTGTGTGTATGTGTGTGTGTGTGTGTGTGTGTGTGTGTGCGCGCGCGCACATGAGCAAACACGTGCATGCGTGTGGGGGTGTCGTGTGTGCATGTGTTTTGCGACCAGCAAGTAAAAGAAAAAAGGGTGGGGGGTGGGGGGGAGAGATAAAAGGGGGGGGGGGGGCAGCAATGAGAGAGGACTGTAAAGTATGATTAGTTATACACAGCTGAGTTCACTGAACAGGTTTTCAGGAACTATTAGCTGCAGAGCCAAGCGTTATGGAGAGTGCACAATCCCAGCTTTGCTGTTATTTTATCACCCCAGAGTCACAACTGAGCCTGGAAATAAATCACCCTCCACCACTGGGTAGCAGGATGATGATGATGGTATCATCTTCTGTTCAGCTTCACCTTGTTTCCTGGTCTAGCTGTGTTTTCCCTACCTGACTCTTTTGACCTTTCTGTTGACCTAGTTCAGTGATTGTGTTCTGCAGGTTCCTCTTCTCTGTGCCTCTTCCGTAGTCTTCCAGTTTTCCCCCCTATAACAGCAAGGAGAAAACGTGTGTGTGTGTGTGTGTGTGTGTGTGTGTGTGTGTGTGTGTGTGTGTGTGTGTGTGTGTGTGTGTGTATGAATTCCATTTCTCACAAACACACACACACACAAACATGGAAATGGAATTCATACACATGCATGTGAACACACACACACACACACACACATACACACACATACTCTATCTCTCTTTCTCTCTCTCTCTCTCTCTCTCTCCACACACACACACACACACACACACACACACACACACACACACACACACGTATACACACACACAAGCTATGACAACCACATTCATTCATACGCAATACACATATAATGCAAGCTCACGTACACATACATACATCAACATATGGATACACACATAGTCCATAGAATGAATTTCCAAAAAATAGGTCAACACACTCTCATTCATACAAACATGAAAAAGACCAATTAAGCAGCAGACAACTTAATCACTCCAGATTCAGGGAAAGCAATATAAATAATGAGAAGAGAAAAAAAAAGGGGTGGGTGGGTGGGAATGTTGCGTATGATGCAAGGATTATGATGAAAGTTCACTTCACACACAAGTCACCCTGTTGCTAACAATACACAGTTAAGTAATATGACATTCAAAGGGAAAAGAATTAATTACTGTAGCACATAGAAAAAGAAACACCCAAAGGTGCTGGCGAGGACCCAGAGAAGCACTGTCTTCACCTGCCTTTAGAGCAGTCCTGTACCACCTTTGGAGGCCTGCGCTGTGTTGACGATGGGTACAGGCACGCGCAGGACACTCCATTAAGATATCAAGGGACATAACTGCTCCTGAACAGAGGTAAATCAGACTGCAGGATGCAACTTATAACAGCCTTAAAATAGCATCCCCCATGGGTGTACCAGCCTGTATTTCATGACTGCAGAGCCCACCGGCAAAAGACACCACCCTCCAGCTGCCGAGCACACCCCACAGACCCAACCACCCCTGCCCACGGACAGATGAAGACAGTGCCACTCCAGACACAGCCAAGCTTTCGCCATACGGTCTTATGTGCCCTCAAGAGAGAATTCAAAGTTGTAGTCTTTCCCACTGTCAACAGGACTTTCCCTGTGGTCAGTGGGTCTTTCCTCACTACTGTAGCACATAACTTTTTCTTTCAATTTTCAGAAGTTTTGGGCAATTTCACCTAAGTTTTTTTTTTGTGTGTGTGAATCATGAAACTTGTAGACCTGCTTAAAAAACGAAAAGAACGCAAGCTCTGAAACAATGAAAAGCCAGGCTAGCATAAAAATGGAAACAATACAAAGCAAAAAGGCACTATGAAAAAGGCACATAGTGTCTGTTTCAATCTGACAAAAAATGATCTATCGTTATTTTGCAGGCTCATGCTTTTCACTGTGGTATTTGATACAAGAAACATGCCAATCTATCATCTGAAACCATGCAAATCTTTCTTTCTTACATTTTCCTGACATTTTTTCAATATAGTAGTAGGTTGGTTGGTTGTTTTTTTCTGTCAAACCTCTTATAACCAAATCCGACGTGAGGGTCTGAGCGCCGGCCCACAGTGCTTTAGACGACACAAGATAAATCACTGTCCCCTGTGCAACATACTCTTCAAGTACATTTAAGACCCCACAACAACGACGGAGCTGCCAATGGTAATGTACTCCCTTCAGCGAGAGCAGCCCGTACTCCCAACAGAGAAATTTGTCTTGAGTTATACAATACAATGCAAAGTAAAAGTCGCTTCACATTGTTCAAATGAATATATTAGATAAAGCAGAAAATGAGTTGAAAGATGGCCTATGACTGTCGTATCGTATTCGTTCTGTGTAACTTGCAGGAATCTTCGCTTAGCACCAGTCTTTGTAGTTTATGGCCGGTCCCCTTGGACAGCAACATTTGATGGAAGGGAAATAACCGCATAGAGAGTGGCCATCTAGTCCATGATGGATTTTGACCCTTACAGTTGACAAAAGTCTCCAGCACGTCCCATATTTGTTCTGTTTTCCTTTTTTTTTTTTTTAATCTTCTGAGAATCCTCAAAGACATTTATTATTTGTGAGCGCAAGAGGGTTCGGATAAGAAAGCGGAAGTGATTTCTTTTCATAGAATACAGTTCAAATATTCTCACCCAGTTTAGTCATGTCGACTCTATCTTTGTCATTGAAAAGTAGTCCAGCCCGCACTGAATCAAAACCACCTGAAATGAAAATCAAGGGCATTAAGATCCAGTTACAACTGCAGTCAAATGTAGCATGCACACAGGGGGGAAAATGCTACAGACCTCCCAGTTAAGACTTACTCTAAGTCATAAATCACAGCACTTGTGCATCTGTGACCTGTGGGCTTTGTGTGAGCACATGTAGAAGACATTTTGACACATGCATCCATTTTTGTGTGTGTGTGTGTGTGTGTGTGTGTTTTTTACAACAAACAGTAATTGAAGATACATTTTTATAACGCATAAAGTACACATTACAACTGCAGACTTCATGAATTTATTTTATGTGTATTTCTAGTGATGAGTAGAATCAGGCAATTGTCGCAATTGGTTATCTTCTGCACAATCAGTTAATGATATGGCATATTTGGCCAATCCATTGAAAGAATAAGAATTGATTGATTTATGTGTTAAATCTTTATAAATTGCATATTGCTTTGTGGGTGTGACAGCACTGACACCTATCAATAATGACAGAAACATAACTCCTCACCCACCTCCCCACCCCCTCCCCCCATCTCTAAAAACAAGACAGAGGTCACAAAAACAAACAAAAAAGCAAGCTTTTATACATACTGTGTATGTGATTCCTAACATCATGTAATAAAAGTGCAGTAACTGCTGCTCACTGTGTCGCATCCATTCATTTTTAACTAATGACTAGGCCCAAAGTGGAAACCTGGCCTGCCAACTCACCAATGAGTGCAAAACCATACTGACCACTGGAGGGTCTTCACCATACAGCAGCCTCCGTCAGTACCTCCAGGATTCCGACCTAAGTAAACGAAGAAGAAGACCATCATTGTGATACTGAGAACCGGGCACTCCAGACTGTGACATCACATCTCTGCAATACTCCACCCTGGCGGGTCTTCAATTTATCCATGCAGCCCCAATGACGGTGGAACAGTCCCAACAACACCAAAAGAACAATCTTGGCCTGCCAACACACTGATGAATGCAAAACTTTATTGACCACTGGAGGGCCTTCATCATACAGAAGCCCTTGCCAGTACCTCCACCATTCCTGCCTAAGGGAACGGAGAAGAATCTCCGGTAGTGTATACCGTTGATCTCATATGATCATCACCCATCAGTGACTGATTGATGATAATAATTTTTACCCCCAACTCCCCCCCCTCTTTTTTTTTTTTTTTTCGTGTGTGTGTGTGTGTGTGTGTGTGTGTGTGTGTGTGTGTGTGTGTGTGTGATTGAGTGTATGTATGTGTGAATATGTGTGTGAAAACTTTCCACAGTTAGTCTCATTATGATCACATGATCTTAACTCACCCAGAACATTGTTTACATGTGGTCCCCCCCCCACAACCCCCCCCCCTTTTGTGTGTGTGTGTGTGTGTGTGTGTGTGTGTGTGTGTGTGTGTGTGTGTGTGTGTGTGTGTGTGTATGCAACTCATGATACCCTGTTTTTCATTGATCACTGCTATCTTCTCTCTACAAACATCAGCATATTGATGCCAACACATTATTTCACCTGTTACAATGAACATCATCCCACAGCATTGTTTACTTTTTTAAACAACACTATTTATATGAACCTCCCAACCTCCCACCCCCACCCCCACCCCCACCCCCCACCCCATAGTGGACGAAGAGATATGAGCTCTCCTTTCTCTCCCCCCCCCCCCCAATCATACCTTATCACCCATTTATCTTCCATCCCCCTCCCTCCCTTATTAACATTACCCACACACATTTCACAACTACCCACGCATAACTACCACCACCTCTTTCATCACCCAGCGAAATCATTTATTTTATTCACCTAAACTTTTTTTTTTTTTTAAACAGTTTCTTCTGTTCATGTACTTATTTACCCCTTCTATACATAATATATATTTTTTTTCCAGCCCCCCCCCCCCTTTTTACCATTATCATCAATCCACCATTACCACAACCGTCACAAAGATATCACACCACCCCACTAAACTAGAAACACAACCCTATCGTATCACACAACCCCCCCCCTTCCCCCCATGCAACCCCCCTCCTTTTCCTCTCCCATAATCCCCCTTGTCATTTCCGCCTAGCGGCTATTCTCCCCACCACATGGACAACAGATGAGTCATTTTTCGTTCTTTGTTTGCTTGTACTGTCATAAATGTTAAATGTGATTTATTTTTTCGCCTGAAGAAGCCCCAAGAGGTTGAAATGCATCGTGTCTTGTCATGTGCTTTGTTTGTCAATGTCATTGGCGGTAACTAACACCCTCTCTTTCTAAATTTTGCTTCGTTCGCCGCTGTCAGTCACTCCATTTTGAAACTAATGACAGGTTGACAGTTATTAAAAATGAAAGAAATGACCAAGCCAGTTTTCAAGGGATAAAAGTATTAAACAAAGGAAGCTGGAAATAATTCTCAGACCATCGATACAGTATACAACACTGATTTCAGCAAAATGAAAAGATTCCCCACACAATTTCACAGCTCACTCTCTTGTCAGTGCATGATAATTGCGAACTAAGCTGAGTTACCCTCTGAATCTAGAGTCACTGAAATTCTCAAAATAAACAGGAATCAACAACACCAAAAGCATTATGGCTTGGCAAACCTAATGTTTTGAGGGAAATAAATATGCCAACCTGTGCGTTTATCAAGCATTTATTGGACATGTCTAGTATTAAGTAATAAAAACTTTGGCATAAAGAATACACAATGGCGGTAAATTATGTTTAAACACCAATGAAAGTCGTAAGAAATGCCCCGAAACGCGAGGTTTGCCCAAAACGCTTAAATCAGTCTTACCTGTGACACCTTCTAGGATGGGTGAATCTCTTCCGATCACTTTGTCAAGAATGATGTCCTAGTACCAAAACTTTTTCTTTGGTTTTCCTCCACCTGTCTTTGGCTGCTTTTGCAGCTGGCAGCCAAATGCGAACATTTTGTTTCAAACCGTTTCATTTTTTTTTTCAGCTGCGCAACATTTCTTCTCTGGCTGTGTCCAACAACGTTAACAGTTACAAGAATCTCCTCCCACGCCTTTTTTTCTTTGCCTCCATCACCGATGGTAAGTGTTTTTGTTCTAATGATTCTTTTTTTTCTCCCACAAATGAAGCAATCAAAGTCCGAATTTCCTCATCCGAAAAGGAATTCTGTGTTGAAATTACTTCTCTCTTCGAGTGATTGATGTTTGGAATAGTCTTCCTGACTCTGTAGTAACAGCCCCTACAGTCAACATATTCAAATCACGATTAGACACCCATTTGTTGCCGACAAAAGACAATCCAGAATGTTTGTCGACCAAGACAGTCTCAGTCTGCGACTCTCTTCCTTCCACGCATGCGGAGTTGTTTTTTTTTTTTCTTGACCAAGATATTATATATTAGAACGGTGAAACAGGCCTCGTAAGGCCTCAAACACCTAAATGATCAAGTTCAAGTTGAATCGACGTCGAAGCACGCTCCTTCCATCTTGCTCACCGACTATGACCGGAAGGTGTCATGTTGCCAGACATAGTAACGAGCATGTACCGTGAAGTCCACCGACCACGAAGTTCAATGCACCGCGGTTGTTCGCCTATTAAACTGACTGTACGGTCACCCGCCAAACAACCGCAGTCGGTGGCGGCCACGGTCATTGGACGAACAGTCGGTGGACAGTCTCTCTATTAAACCGGCCCCAGCAGGACATTGATGTATGACACAACCAAGACTATGTGTGCCATTAGTGAAGTGACAGCCCACAGTAGTGGGGATGGATTTTCCAGGGTCTGCAATCTCCTGTTATAATGGCTGTTCCCTTACGGGGTAGTTTACCCCACTTTTGTGTTCGTTATTTTCAGTTTGTTTAGTATTCCCTACCTCATTTAAGATTTTCCTTTATACCAGTAACTAATGTGTGACTATAATCAAGATTTTTTAAAAATGTGCTAGTCTTGAACACCTGCTAATTTGTGTTCATTCATTTCTCCGTTGTTACTGTGTACATGTGTCAGGTACGGGACATAAGGACAAGCTTGGAACATCCTTTTCGGAGGGGGGAGGGGGGGATGTCTCTTTGTTTGTTTTGTTTACTCTGTGTTGTCATTTCTGCCGGACAATTAGCAGTCGTAAGCGACATTCATTTGGAGGTATGGGTGTGTACTTATTTCATCATGGGCGCAAGAGTTACCCCACTCGTTCGTTATCTACTGTTCACTATTCCATGCCTCGTTTAAGTTTTCCTTTCATACTAATCCAACCGTGGTGACCTCTATTTGTTACTGTTCGTCTCCATGTTTGTCAGACTATGTCAAAGATATAAAAGAATGTCAGTCTTGAATACATGTTAATTTGTATTTATTCTTTTATACAGATGTTGTTGCTATGTACATTTGTAAGGTACGGGTATTTCGGCAAGCTTCGAACATTCTTTTTCGAGGATGTTGCCTTGTTTGCTCTGTGTGCTCTTTGTTGTCATTTGTGCTGGGCGATTTGGTATCAAAAGGAAAATCCGTTATCCGTTTAGAGTTATGTCATCACGGGAGCAAGAGTTACCCCCACTTTCGTGTTCAATGTTAATTGTTTAGTGTCCCCTCCCTCATTTAAGATTTCCCTTCATACCAAAAAAACAACAACAGAGGTTGCCTGTATTTGTTACTGTGCTTCACTGTGTTCGTGAGACTATATTATGTAAGATTAAAACAAGAAGATGCGCTAGTCTGAATATATATTGATTTGTGTTTGTTCTTTTCTCCTGCTGTTGTTACTGTGTACTAGTGTCAGGCACAGGGTAAATGGGCAAGCTTGGAACATCCTTTTGGGGGGAGGTCTCCTTGTTTGTTCTGTGTTCTCTGTGTTGTTATTTGTTCCAGGCGATTTTCTGTCGTAGACTAAGCAACATTCGTTTAGAGGTATCCGTGTGTAATTTCAAATGGGAGCAAAAGTTACCCCACTTGTTCGTTAGGTACTGTTCACTATCCCATGCCTTTTTAAGATTTTTTTCACACTAATCAAACTGAGGTTACTTGTATTTGTTCGTCTCTCTGTTTGTATAGCTATATTGAACATTAAAAAGGCTGTGCCAGTTTGAATACATATTCATTTGTGTTTGTCCATTTCTCAAGTTGGTGTGTACTTGTTTTGGGTATAGGTTTATGGGCAAGCTTGGAACATTCTCTTTTGGGGATGTTTCCTTGTTGCTTTGTGTGCTCTGAGTTGATATGTACTCTACGCGCTTTGGTGTCAGAAGCAACATTCGTTTGGAGTTATGGGCGTGTTATTATATCACCATGGAGGCAAGAGTTACCCCGCTTGTTTGTTATTTACTGTTTACTATTCACTGCCTCATTTACATACAAAACAAACCGAGATTACCTGTATTTGTCACTGCTCGTCTCATGTTTGATAACATAGAGGATGAAAAAGGCTATGACAGTCTTGAATACTTGTTAATTTGTGTGTCGTTTTTTTCTCCAGTTGTTGCTGCTGTGTACATGTGTCAGGTACGGGGTATATGGGCAAGCTTGGAACATCCTTATAAAATACTCAGAGTCTATTCTGTGTACTCTGTGTTGTTATTGCTGTCAGGCGATTTAGTTTCGTCAGCAATGTTCATTTGGAGTTATGGACATGCATTTTGTTTTATCATAGAAGCAAGAGTTATCCCATTTGTTCGTTATTACTGTGCGACATGAACGTTAAATAAAATGAGGGGATATACTGTTTTCCTTTCTGCATCCTCTTTCTGTCCAAAACCATTGTGCTGACTGTTCATTTACAATGACTGCTGATTGAATAACTTTATAGAGTGTTTCTATACAACGGCACATTGGTTTTGGCACAGCCAAATGCATTCAAAACTTTATACATACAACCCTGGTCAGGAGTGTCAAACGCCTTTTCAACGTCTAAGCCAAGTAACAACTAAGGATGTCTATTGTATTAAGGTAGTTTAACAGAGTGTAAACCAGTCGTGTATTGTCTCCCATATACCTGTCAGCAATAAATCCAGTCTGATCTTAACTGCAAACTGACAGTAGAATCGACACAATTCTATTTGAAATACACGCTGATCCTGTCTTGTAAACAACGTTCAAAAGGAAAATGGGCGCCACTTTTTAACAAAGTTCTTTCGTTTGTCTATTTTAGGAACACAAAATATTAAGCCTTCCTTTCGTGTAGTGGATAATTCTCAGTTTTTGAATGCTGCTTCCTCTAAAGATTTTACAAGGAATGGATCCGTTCTACCTTTTGGGATCCTTATTCTTCCCTATCTGAACAGCGGAAACATAGACCTTGGAGTAGTGTGTGATTCGTCCTAATTGCCTGAAGACCCACCACAGACTGTCCACATCCCAGAGATCCGCTTTGATCTGGATTCTTATTGCAAAGACTCCACCACCTCAATGGCATACAAGGCATATTTGCCGAACTTCACATCAATTTTCTATCTTTTCATAACATGTTTACTAATGATACCAGATCTGACGAGGGGTCTGCTGCGTATTGCTCAACAGCTCCCTTTCAGAGAGGTTCTAAACACATTCCCTCTGACAGTTCCATCTACACTGCTGAGCTCGCAGCGTAGGCCTGGCACTTCAAATGGTCTCTAATTCAAAATTTAAAGACTTCCTCATTCTCCTGGACTTGCTTTCGTCTCTTGAGCCCATTGCTGACTATAAACTTAAGCACCGTCAACTTTTATGCTTGGATTCGGAGTCATATCGATATTTGATGTAGCGCGGTGGTTGATCAACTTTCCTATAATGCTACAAATAAAGGGTTGAGCGGATTCCCTTTTAAGCCAAGACATTTCCAAATCTCTGGCCAGAAGAATGGAACACGCAGACGGATAACAAACTCTTTCAAATCCGTTCAAGCCTGGAGCTTTTACCACGTGCCACCAGCGGCCGTGAAGAAGAAATGGTTTGGGTCCGATTTCACACGGGCCACTCCTACATCCACTTGTATCTCTTCAGAACGGAAGAAGCTGAATGGTGCATTCCATGTGCTATACCACTCACAAAAAATCATGCTCTTATATAGTGTTGGGACTTAGATGTTGTCAGACATAAACACTTTACGGCAGAGTCCATGAAAACCTTGTTCAAAGATGTTCAGCCCGATGTGAGTTTTGACTTCCTCGGTAGACATTTTTCATCAGATCTAAGCTTTTATGGAAGAAAGGTTATAAAGCAATCATAATTTTTTTTCTTTTCTTTTCAGAAAAACTGATTTAATGAGGTGGGCATATGTGATTATCTTCTTTTGTCTTTCTTTCTTTCTTTCTTTCTTTTTTTTTTTTTTTGAAATTGTTTGGAGATTGATTGCGACCAGGTGACAGCCCTGATATAGCCCTTTGTGGTTTGCTAGGCTGCAAACAACATGAATTTCTCCCAATATTTTTTTCCGGAAGAATTCAAAAATTCGGTGCCAAATCAATACGTCCCGGGAGTTTTGCCATGTTTCATAGTTTTAAGGCTTGACTTTTTTATCTGTGGTTATTTCTCTTTTGAGTTATTCTTTATGTTCTTCCAGTAATTCAGTAACGTTTTAACGAACTTTCCTATATTACATCCTCCGGTTTCTCTTTTCTTGTACAGGTTTTCACAAAAAGTAACTTCATTTAACATACCTTTTTGACTTTTGTTTTACATACCCTAGTCACTAGTTTTGCATTTTGATATTTTTACTAAAGTTCTAAACTCTTTGAACGACCAGCTACCACAGGAAACACGTCATTTTGGTTCTTTTAGATGTTGTCTGATTTAGTAGTTTCTGGTGAATGTTAGTAACTTCTTTGACGACTCATTTCAATTATTTAAAAATGTGTTCTCTCCCCGCTCTTTCTCATTTAACGTTTTCTTGAGAGAAAAAAGAAGTTATGCTGCAAAAGGCGTGGGATTAAAAGAAGTGAAAAAGGTCATTTAGAGGCGAGTAAGATTCTCAATGCGCTCAGTCATACACGACAGGGTAGAGGTGTTTATAAGCTAGGCATGTCCTTTATCATGTTTACCATTTATTGTAATAGTGCTAATGAAAACGAAAATGGCATTTAGGAACCGATCAGACCCATCTCAATTAATTTAAAGGCACAAAACCTTCAAGTTATACCTTCGACAAGAAGTAGTCCCTCTCTTGAATGAAAAATTTTACTGCCTTCAAAACCCCACGATGGTCAGGGGACATCATTTATTGGCATGCAGCAGGGATAAAAAGTATTGGGGAGCGGAGATCAGGTGAACACGCCAACCAGATGGGATCATAAGTAAATGGGAAATGGGGGACAGGGGCTGTAAGGAGAGAGAGGGAGTGGGTTTTCTCTCGGAGATAAGTTCGAACAGCTCAATCAATTTCAGTTTCAGTTTCATCAAGGAGGGCGTCACTGCGGACTAGTCCATATACCACATCCGCTAAGTTTTGAGACCACACTACGCATGATTTGAAGCTGATGGATATATGAATTAACAACAAAGATAAGACAGTTGAAGTAGTGGGTCTCGTGGCTACGACTCAGCGGATGTCTGACCTACGC
>CM065722.1:53249771-53344771 GCA_033310375.1 Conus canariensis | reverse complement strand
GTGTGTGTGTGTGTGTGTGTGTGTGTGTGTGTGTGTGTGTGTGTGTCTGTCTGTCTGTCTGTGTCTATCTTGTGTGTGTGTGTGTGTGTGTGTGTTTTGTGTGTGTGTTGTAAAAGATATGTTCCACGCGCTGCAGACGAAACAACAGGGATGATCTTCTCTAAAACGTAGGACATATGTTTACATATGGGTCAAGGATGATGCCGACATTTTATTTACTCATTTATTTATTTATTATTATTATTTTTTTTTTTACAGAATAACCGTTAATAATGGTTATAACAGCCAGTAACTGTTTTTTCTTTTTTACCAAATATCTCAGAAACTACTTGACCGATTTAAAGCGGTTTGGACGAATTTGTGTCAAATCAAGGTCTTCCTTCAGATGGATATAACTGTGACAATTCGTTAAATAACTGTTAAATACCGTTGAAATATCAGGAAAACATATTTCACTCTTTTCGCAGAAAACTGATCGTTCTGAAGATTGGTAGGTATGTTAAATATGGGTGAAGGCCGATGCCGACATTTCATTTTTCTACGATCTTCACCGGCTTCCGCCATAACGACCATAAATGTTTTGTTTTTTTCTCTTCTTTATGGAGTATCTTAGAATCTACTTGGCTGATTTTTAAGCGATTTTTGAGAGATTGTGGCAAAGCAAAGAGCTCTTGATACAAATGTGGATATGAGCCTATATTTGTGACCGTTAGAAAACATTGCTATTGTCTTGTTTGCATCTTGTTATAATTATTTCCATTATTATCGATCTGTTCGCCTCTATGTCATTAAGGGCCTATTTTAACCGATTTACAACAACCAAAAAAAAAAAAAAAAAAAAAAAAAAAAAATCACATTTTGTGATTAATCTGAGTTTTCGTGTGTGCAGTATTTGTCATCAGCAAGCGTATAAGTGAAAAAGATTATATGTATCATGCTGGGGGTAAAGAAAAGGTACTACTTTTCACCACAGTATTTGAGTGTGGCACTTTTACCTTTGACAGGCTTCCTGCAGTTCCTACGCCACACGCAACTGGAAAGTATTCTGTTCGGACATCCAACTTGTCCATGTTGAGTGTAGATGCCACAAACCTAGATTTAATGAAACTGGGAGTACAAAAATGAGGCCCTTGTGTGTCATCAACTGAGTTGAATGCTTCTAGTGTAAACCCAGGCGCTCGAAATGGGGTTTATTTGTCTGAGAACATAAAATTCACTACGTCTTAGGATAGAGATTTAAAGACCGAAATAAGAATAGGTTAGACAGAAAAAAAAGAACTTTGCATTTAAACATACTGAACAGAAGAAAGAAAAATCTGGGGTACCTCTGATTTGTCCAAATGCCAGTGATATAAAAGTTTCTGAAATCGTCTTCCCTCAACCACAGCCAAGTGTTGTACCACTGTCTATTATTTACAATCCGCCTGGTTTCCAAGGCAAGACCGCTTGCTTGTCCTGCTGCACGTATCAGTCTTCTAATACTGATGCGATTTGGAACGTTGAGGATAACAGGGAAGTCAGTGTGCAGTCTGGGTAAAGGGATTCTGGAAACTGTCAGCCTGAAAAATGTGTTCACCTTTTGCAGCGTGTAACTGAAGCTTGGATCCACTGGACTGCATGGTGGATTATTAAAGCCTGGGATTTCTTGAGGCAAGTGCTCGCGACTATCGACTTGGGAGTCGCAGCGTTGGCCAGGAAATTCGAACAACACAGTCTAAAGCGCATCTGTAGAGTGGATGAAACTCGACTTGTGTGTCCCAGTCTACCCATTTAAGCCTATAGCACTCTCAACTATGGGTAGGAGCCGACTGTGTGGTCCCAGTCTACCCATTTAAGCCTATAGCACTCTCAACTATGGGTAGGAGCCGACTGTGTGATCCCAGTCTACCCATTTAAGCCTATAGCACACGCAACTATGGGTAGGAGCCGACTGTGTGGTCCCAGTCTACCCATTTAAGCCTATAGCACTCAACTATGGGTAGGAGCCGACTGTGTGATCCCAGTCTACCCATTTAAGCCTATAGCACACTCAACTATGGGTAGGAGCCGACTGTGTGGTCCCAGTCTACCCATTTAAGCCTATAGCACACTCAACTATGGGTAGGAGCCGACTGTGAGGTCCCAGTCTACCCATTTAAGCCTATAGCACACTCAACTATGGGTAGGAGCCGACCAAGGCCGAAAAACCCTCAGAGCTGATGGCATTCGACCCCATGGTCTCCCGATCGGGAGTCCGCGGCGCTAACCACTTCGCCACGGCGACCGGTGCCCTTCATTGTTGGTCGCCACTTTGGGCATGTGTCATTGCTGCACACTTTGTCGCCCCTTGAGACACCAACATTTGCAATCTTTACAATTTGATTGTTGTATTTCTATGCTGGCTGTTTTTCAGTTTGATATTACCAGGAGTTTCTGCTATTTTATTCTCTGCTGAACGTGACCCTTTCAAGTGAAGGCCAGTGGGCTGATGTTTGCACTAGCAGCACCAGCATAGTAGCAGAGTAGTTGAAGTTGCAATGGTCACATTAAAGCAATTGGCTCCAAGTTTAAATACATTTCTTTAGTCATTAAAATACTAGCAAATGCAGACAAGGAAAGATATCTCTTCACCGAAAAACCTTTTCTTCCAAACAGTTCTTGTTTTCATTTACTTGATATTTTTGTTGTCGGATTTCCCTTCGCTTTATAATGGGAAATTTCATTAAAACAACAAAAAGATAAATATTGAATTTTAGAAGCAATATGCGGAACTTACTACACTTTCTCCGAATTTCCGAAGGGCGAGGGTTGCAGCCACACTTTGTCGGAATTCCACACTTTCTCCGAAATTTGGAAAAAGTGTGTGTGTGTGTGTGTGTGTGTGTGTGTGTGTGTGTGTGTGTGTGTGTGTACGGGGGAGGGGAGGGGGGCGGGGGGGGGGGGGATGGGGGGAGGGGGAAGGGGAGGGGGGCGGGGCACAAGATGCAAAGCATACAAATGTACTCCCAGTTTATCTTGAATGGCAACAGTTTTCTAACATTTTTATATCAAGAGCTCTTTGCTTTGCCACAGACTCTCCAGAATCGCTTCAAAATCAGTCAAGTAGTTTCTGAGATATTCGAAAAGGAAGAAAAACCTGATAACGGACGCTATAGTGGAAGCCGTTGCAGAGTATGGAAAAATAAAATGTCGGCCTTCACCCATATATTGAACACACCTGCCAGTTTTTAGAACGATCAGTTTTCTCTAAAATGAGTGGGATACATTTTGCTAACATTTAGACGGTTTTTAATGTTATATAAAAAGATTATTACGATTATGTCCCATCAGCTGAAGGAACACAATCATTTGATACAAATTCGTCAAAACCGCTTGACAGTCAGTCAAGTAGTTTCTGAGATATTTGATAAAGAAGAAAGATTGTTCTTGACCATTATAGCCATTATTAACGGCTCTTCTGTGAAAATATGCACCCTTCCCACTTCGCCCCTTCCTATTTTTGCACCCTTCCCACTTCGCCCCTTCCTATTTTGCCTTGCAGTTTATGTAAAAGGAATTTGCATTGTTAGTCAACAACCAGGCTTTCACCTCCCCGGTTTGTTTGCATAAATTCTATAGCATTCTCTATCTTGCCTTGTGACATTGTTTCTCAGTCCACTGATTCTGTGGTTGCAGAATTCCATGAAACAGACTGCAGATTCCAGGAAACTGGTCTGCTTGAATCGCTTGGTTTCTGTTAATATCGAACCGGGGTGTGACGGAAAGAGACAAAATGGGAAATGAGCATGGGAAGGGGTGAAATGGGAATTAAAAATTATTGAAATTATATTGATTAGATTAATCAAAATTGGGAAGAGGTCACATGGGAATTAACGGATAGAGGCGAAATGTCTGTCTGCCTGTCCGTCCGTCTCTCTCTCTCTCTCTCTCTCTCTCTCTCTCTCTCTCTCTCTCTCTCTCTCTCTCCTCTCAGAAATGGGAATTAACGGACAGAGGCGAAATGAGAAGGGGCGGAATAGAACAGGGGCGAAATGGGAAAGGGATGCCCTGGATAAATTGGGAAGGGGCAGATTGGGAAGGGGCGAAATGGGAATAAGGGGTGAAACAGGAAGGGGGCAGAATGGGACAGGAGCGACGTGGAAAGGGGAGAAATGGGAAAGGGACAAAATGGGAAAGGGGCAGAATACGAAGGGGCGAAATGGGAATAGATTGGGGACGAAATGGGAGGAGGCGAAGTGGGAAGGGGCGAAATGGGAATAAACCGGGAGCACCATCCTTGACCCATAGTAAATATACCTCCAAAGTTTCAGAAAAGTAGGCCCAGTACTTTTGTTGCAGCGCGTGGAACACACTTTGTTCACACACACACACACACACACACACACACACACACACACACACACACACACACACACACACACACATACAGAGGGAGACAGACAGACAGACAGACAGACAGACAGGAAATGAAATGAAATGAAATGAAATCTTTATTCCATAAGGCTAAGACCCTCTTTGGAAGAGGGGAAGAAAAACAAATACATAATCATAAACATCATTACATACACATACATAAATATACATTCAAGTTATAGCAATCTGCCGCGCTTTAAATGCTTGATAAATATAAAGTGCTAATTTTCTGACTGTATTACTGTTCGTTGAGGCCAACAAGAGAGATACACGAAAACCATTTGATTATGAATCAGCTTTTGAGCTAGTAACTTTTCTGTTATGCTATTGTAGAATGGACAACATAACAAGAAGTGCATTTTCGACTGCAACGTTACATAATTTACAAATAAAGTCTTGTGGCCTATGGTTTTTATACCTATAGTAGTGAACTGACAAGTCAGAAATGCCAAATCTAAACTTAGTTATAATATACTTTAATTGCCTGTCAAGATCCATGCATAGATATATAGGTAGAGAGCCACACAGAAAAGCCTGTCACTCTCATTCACGTGTTCACTCCATTCTTGCATTAATCTCTGCCGAAAGACACACAAAAATTCCTTGACATCACCCACACCTAGAGAGAGAGAGAGAGAGAGAGAGAGAGAGAGAGAGAGAGAGAGAGAGAGAGAGAGAGAGAGAGAACACGAATCTTTTCGAACACGAATCTTTATTGAGGGTAACTGGATAAGCTAACAGCTTCATTTCACCAGGCCCTCTGGAGAAAAGAAACAGAAAAGAAAAGAAAATCAATCTCACACACACACACACACACACACACACACACACCACACACACACACACACACACGACACGCACACACACTTATACAAACAAACATATGAGAGAGAGAGAGAGAGAGAGAGAGAGAGAGAGAGAGAGAGAGAGAGAGAGAGAGAGAGAGATTGAATTTCTCCGTTCCGATTGTAAAGCACTCTTCTTTTTTTTCTGGAGTACAATGAAATCAACTCAGACGTGTACGATATGACTTTAGATCCGAAGTTTCTTCTTTCGAGGGGCGACAAAGTGTGCAGCAATGTCACATATGAAAAGTGATGACAAAGTGTGCAAGGGGCGACAAAGTGTGCAAACTTGTCGATATTTCTCATGGCTGGGACGACAAACTGTGCAGCACACTTTGTCGTCGGCGACAAAGCATGCAGCACAGTTTGTCGCCGGCGACAAAGTGTGCTGGGGCGAAAAAGTATGCCGTAACAGGCCACAAAGGAAGGGGAAACAGTGAACAGCTGTAAATCTAGCTAATCTTTAGGGCAAGTTCAAATAGGGGAACGGAGGAAATTACAGACAGAACTTCGGAAGGTGGAGATGCAATTTATACCGACAGACTCCTTCCTAGGCATCCTGACGGATGCGGTCAGTTCCCTGCAGGTATATTTTCTCCAAAACAAGTCGAAGATTTAACAGATGAATAATATGTCGGTAGCGAATGTTCTGCCTTTGAAACAAAACCAAAGTCACCTGCAATATATCCCTAAATTCACTGGTGTCCTCCTCCCTCATTATTGATATGATAATACGGTCTGTTCGAGAAACAAGCGCTGGAGCGATTTTTCAAATTGTGCTCACTTGCCTTCCCTCTTTCAGACGTTGTCATTCTCATAGTGAGTGCTGTTAGGGGAGTACCGTTTTGTGTATTTTTGTTCACTCTCTGTAACGTCTAAACATTATATTTGTCTTTGTGTGACACATAAAATCTTCATTATTAGTATCATTATTTGTGACGTCACCGTAAATCGTGACGTCAACGTGAAATTAGATGACGTAAAAAAGGGGGAAAAAAAAAAGGTGAGGCCCCAGAGTCCGGCCTGGAACTGATTACCACAGGGTAGGTACAGCCCGTGCCCCAGCCGCTGTCTCCGTCAAGATGACGTGGAGAGGCTGACTGCCAGGTCAGTAGTAAGAGTATATAGAAAAGGGCCTCAGGATTCTCCGTCAAGACGATGTGGAGATGCTGACCGCCAGGTCGGTAGTCTGACGTGATCTGTGTGGGTGTACCCTGTGGGACTTCGAACTGTACTCGTGTGAAGGCTGTGACTTCGGCTCGTTGGACTTAGTCTGTTGGAACACTACTGACGGTGCCAGTGAAAAATATTCAATGTGTCAGTTTTGAGAGCGACGGTTGAAGCTCCCAGTGTTGTGTGTGTCCTGGCTGTCCATGTTCGTGTGGTGGTGGTGGTGGTGGTGATGGTAATGTGTGTGTGTGTGTGTGTGTGTGTGTGTGTGTGTGTGTGTGTGTGTGTGTGTGTGTGTGTAGGGAATAATCGTTACGCACATCCAAACTTTTGAAAGTGAGAGTCAGACAGTATCGGTAACATCATCATCATTATTATTCTTATTGTTATTGTTCTTGTTCATAATACATTGACTTAGGACTGAATTTTCTTAGAGATTTTGTGAATGTAGAACATGCCTAGGTTAACGAAATTGAAGAATTAAGTCACTTATAAGACATTTTGCTGTTTGCAAAAGCTGCGCTCACTCCATGTAAACTCAAAAATCCTTGCACAGTTTTACATGTTTTATTGAATCTGTTTTAATCTTTGGCTTCTTGTGCTGGTTTGGTGGGCTCAATGTGCACTGTGAAATGAAAGAATGTGTTGAACAAGACTGTGAATGTGTGTGGGAAAATTGTGGGTTAAAGGCAAGCGAGCATGAGTGAATTGTATGAGAAGCATACTGTAAGAAAGGCAAGAGAAATTGCAAAAGACTCCTCACATGTCCTGGCCCATAATTATGAACTGCTGCCATCTGGCCGACGGTTCAGGGTGCCAAAGGTCCGATTGGTCAGAACAAAAGAGAGTTTTATCCCGATGTCTATATCCCTTCTCAACAAGCAATAATTGTGTGTGTGTGCCGGGTGGGAGGGGAGGGGGGGGGGGGGAGGGAGGGGGGGGGGGAACGTATACATATATATGTATGTGTGTATGTGCTTCTATGTGCGTGTGTGATTGAATAAATGTATATGTATAATGGGTGTGTGTAAGGGCGTGTGTATATACATGTATGTGTGTGTGTGTGTGTGTGTGTGTGTGTGTGTGTGTGTGTGTGTGTGTGTGTGTGTGTGGTATGGTTGTTTACTAAAGGTGTTTTACTGTTCTTTGCCATAATTATTCACTTAACTGCTTTTTTGTATTCTGTATTTTTATCATTTGTGTGCAACAATGAAAATGTGATTTGATTAAGGCATGGTTGTTACTGAGTGATTTTTTATGTTAATTAATTTATTTATTCATGTGTGTGTGCATGTGTGTGTGTGCGCATGCATATGAGTATAATTATGTGTGTGTGTGCATGCGTATGAGTGTGTGTGTGTGTGTGTGTGTGTGTGTGTGTGTGTGTGTGTGTGTGTGTGTGTGTGTGTGTGTGTGTGTGTGATCTGACTACTTTTATGTGTTTTGCTATTATTTACCATTGTACATGTATTTCAAAATTCTGTGAAATCAAGTTTGACCATTATGTAATACTGAAAATCTATTATAAGTATTGTTTACTCAAATGGGTTTTACTATTGCTTGATCATTTATTATGTGCATCATCATCGTCATCATCATCACACTTTAATGCTTCTTTTAATCAGAATTTAGGTCTCACAGTGTTGTTTCTGTTTTTAGCAAATTCTGAAAATTAGTAAGTGGTGTGTGTGTGTGTGTGTGTGTGTGTGTGTGTGTGTGTGTGTGTGTGTGTGTGTGTGTGTTTAGTATGTGTTTATCTACATGTATGAGGTTTTACATTATAACTAAATTGATTTTGTTGGGTTGTTGTTGTTGAGTTACCCATGTTGTTTATTGTTTATTGTTGCTGAGTTACCCTACTTGTTTATTGTTAATTGTTTTTCACGTTTATTCATGTCACTAATGTATAGTTAGTCAGCAGCACGATTGGAAGTTCTCAGAATTGAGATAATAAAGTATTCTTGTATCTTGTATCTTGTATTTTTTTTCCTCACGAGGTGGGAAGAAGACGTCACGCTATTGTTGATCAATGAATCTTATCATCATCAGTTTATTTGTTTTAATAGCAGCCTGTTCAGCGTAACTTACGAGATCGTGATCAGTTTGTATATTCAATGCCAGCCAGTGTACTAACATATCACAGTATAGAACATAAACGTCGTAGGTCGGTGCATGGTCAGCGGCAGTAATATTGTTTAATATGAATTCTGCTGGTTCCATGTTTCTGTTGGTATTGCTTTTTGTTGACATGACACAAATCATGCTACCCTCCTCTACCAATCTTTCTCTCCTCCATCACCACCCTTCCCCCTCCTCTTTCTATTGCCCTTATTTACATAGGCCTATAAATCATGTGAGTCGGGCTCTCACTCCATGTCTCTTACTTTATTTTCCAAGTTTCTGTCTTTCTCGGTTTCACTGTATACAATTTTGGTTTGGCATCTTCATGCTACCCTCCTCTACCAATCTTTCTCTCCTCCATCACCACCCTTCCCCCTCCTCTTTCTATTGCCCTTATTTACATAGGCCTATAAATCATGTGAGTCGGGCTCTCACTCCATGTCTCTTACTTTATTTTCCAAGTTTCTGTCTTTCTCGGTTTCACTGTATACAATTTTGGTTTGGCATCTTCATTTCGTAAGCTTTTTGTGTTTGGCCGCTCACGCAAGTTCACTTGTGGATGCGTGAATGTGGGCTTGTGCATGTGTCTATGTATGTAGGCCTTATGTGTATGTTTCTGTGTACACATGCACTCGCGCTTTGGCGTGTGTGTGTGTGTGTGTGTGTGTGTGTGTGTGTGTGTGTGTGTGTGTGTGTGTGTGTGTGTGAGTGAGGGCGTGCGTGGCTTTCAGAAGTACGTTCGTGCATGTGGTTGTGAATGTATTTATTTGTTGACGTGCGAACACATCATTTGTCATTTTGCAATATATTATGGAGCAATGAACATCATAAATGTCTGTCCATTTAACAATAACTGTACACTGCCTTTATTTATGGGCATGCCTTTGTAATTTTTTTCAAAATCCACACGTGTCTTTGATAACCTATGAAACACAAAGAAAGTTCAAAAGCTATCAAGGCTCTCTGCTGTCGAGTCGTCATGACCCAGTTAATTGCGTACTGCCATTTACTGCTAACTGTCATTAGAATTCAAATGACCCTGTAGATCAGGAATAAACAACACAAATTGTCTGGTGTGGGGCCTTTACAAAACACACTGCATGGAGTCAGCATTAGGTTAGATTACACACGTAGATGTGTTTATGAATTCAGCCTTGATTTCTACCGGACGATTTCTGAAGAAAGAGAGTGAGAGAAAAAAAAGAACGATTTGAATTCTTGCATTCATGACATCAACTTTCTTGAATCAGTTGTCCGTTAATTAGAATACAGGCACATAGGCTAGAGTCGTCTTCTTTTTTTTCCATTTCAGTTATGTAAAGCAGAAAGATGGATTGTTTACGTTAGTAGTAGTAAGTAGTAGTAGTAGTAGTAGTAGTAGTAGTAGTAGTAGTAGTGGTAGGGGCTGACTTCAGTCGAGGCTGTACAGCCTATGTATGTCCCATCCTTTCATATCGTAGTTTTGACTGGTATATTTTGGATTGCGCATTTATTTTTCATCGTAATCATCGAACTTTTTCATCAAATTTGCTGTGAGTGTCAATAAGATCTTTGAAGGAGTTCACACTTTGTGCATGCTTTACTTCATATGGTAACGAGTTCCAATTTTCAATAATTCTCTGACTGAAGGAGTAAAGTCTGCGGTTTGTTGAACAATGTTGTTTGAAAAGTTTATCCTCTGAATTTCTTGTTTTGTTATACCCAGAGAACTTAAATAGTTTGTCCTTCTACTTCTTGTATATCGTGAAAAGTCTGATACATTTCAATTAAATCCCCTCTTATTCTTCTCCCTTTCACTGAATGTAGTCTTAAATATTTTAGTCTTAAATATTTTAGCCTTTCTTTATACTCCATCTTCGAACATTCTTTAATCAACTTTGTAGCAAGTCTTTGGACTCCTTCCAGCACTAGGGACTGTCGTATTTCTATACTCCAGGTGGGGCCTCACCAAGGCCTTGTACAATTTCAAAAATAAATCTTTGGTTAAGTATCTAAATGTTCTCCTGATTATTCCAACCATCTTGTGTGCTTTGTTCACAGCTCCTTCTATGTGTGGGTCAAACGATAATTGGTCATCGAAAACAACTCCCAGGCCCTTTTCTTACGTACATGTGTGAATATTGTTATCCAAATTCGTTGAATATACCATTTTAGGATTTTTATTTCCTAAGTGCATGACTTTGCACTTTTCAGCATGTGTTCCATGTGTCTGTCCAGGTTTGTAGTTTATGTAGGTCATTTTGTATTTTAGTACTATTTTGTACACTATTGTATATTTACGTATCATCAGCAAATATTTTGAAAGTTGATTCGATACAGTTAGGGAGATCATTTATGAAAATTGTAAAGATTACCGGGCCGAGGATGTTTCCTTGGGGGATCCCATTTAATACCTCAGCTACGTATGACTTTTCTTCCCCAATACGAACCCACTGAGTTCGGTAGTGTAGAAAGTGTTGTATCCCTTTGGAGTACATTGCCTGTAATCCCATACCCTTTCATTTTTGTCAATAGCCTTCTATGCGGAACAGAGTCGAACGCCTTTCGGAAATCAAGATATATGACGTAAAAAGGAACTTTATCGTCCAATAACTGTAAAATCCTCCATAACTTCTAGTAGTTGTGTGTGTGTGTGTGTGTGTGTGTGTGTGTGAGAGAGAGAGAGAGAGAGAGAGAGAGAGAGAGGAGTATAATATTTTTGACGTCATAATTTTCTGACGTTAGGAACACAACATTCCAGAGTGACCTTTAAGAGGAGCGTGGATCACCTCGTCCTGCAAGTTTCAGGTTTGGCAATTCTAGTTGCAGAATGGTAATTCTATTGCATTTGATACCGTTAAAAACCATAATTCTTTTTAAATATTTTAGTGGGGGAAATGATGCAGGTAGCTGAAAGAGGAATATCGAATCTAGGTTGGAGTGATCTTCTTGATCTTGATCTTGATTGATAGTCGATAGGGCCACACTGTGGCATAACAATTAACATCGACTGAAGAACTTGGAGTTAAGACTCGGTCACCGTTCAGAATGAGAGTGTCACCTCAAATTGAGATTTGTGTTTGGTAAGGGGTCGAAATAAAAATCCCAAACAAAAAAACACGCTAACTTTAAAAACGCTATCTCGTGGGGCTTAGAATAGGTGCAATAAAAGACCAGGATTATGCAAAATTGATTCCGACCCGAAGCTTTGTTATAAAAAAATCTTAAATAAATGTTAGCGAACCGCCCAGAGAACGTGGACAAACGAGTCACAAGACGAAACACAACTAGTTTCGACCTCTTAGGTCTTCATCAGGTGAGACATTAATGAATAAAACAATGAAAATTCACTTAGCTTTGATCGCTTCAGATCACTTGGTAGGGTTCAGCGCAAGGAAGAAGGCGTTGAATGAGAACGAGGCTGTTGGAAGGGAAATAGTGAGCGAGTCAAAGTCGTAATGAAGATAATAATATTACTGATAGGAATACTAATAATGGTCAAAATACTGAGAAAAAAAAAAAAAAAAAAGGGACAAGATTACTACCAATCTGTGTCAATAAGTATGGGTATGGGAGAAAGGAGAGTGGGTTAGAGGATTCTTAAACAGCAGGGTTGCCGTGGCAACAGTCCCAGAGGCGAAGGCGATGGTGATGTCAATGCCAGTGGTAGTATCAATACTAGCAATAGTATTACTGAATGATACTGCTAACAACGATAGTGAAGGTTAAGGTAATGAAAGCATGATACAGAAATATATTTAGAAAATACAATTTTTATAATAATCAAATAAATACATAAATGAAACATTAAAAATAATAATAAATTAAAAAATCAGTAAATAATAATAATTAAAAAAAATAATTAAAAAAAAAAATAATAATAATAAAAAAAAATAATAATAATAATGATAATAAATGCATAAATAAGATAGCTATAAGTTGTGTGAGGTGAATAGTGGGAGATAAGGTAGTATGTGTGTGTGTGGTGGGAGGATATTATGGGCTGAGATAGAAGTGGTGGGTTGGTACATGTTACTTTAAGGTGTAGATGCTATGAGGGTGGAGGGAAGAAGGGGATGGGTTTACGTACTAACTGGGGGAGGGGGAGGGGCAACATATTCACACCTATACACAATCTCTCTCTCTCTCTCCTCTCTCCCCCCCCCCCCCCCCCCCCCCTTTCACGACCAACGATAAAGGAGCCAGCATTCTATTTATTATGTGTGTGTGTATGTGTGAGTGTGTGTGTGTGTGTGTGTGTGTGTGTGTGTGTGTGTGTGTGTGTGTGTGTTTCCATTTGTAATATCAGCCTTATTCATTGGTTACCCCCACCTCCACCCCCAGCAACCGCCATATCCACCAACACCCCTACACACATCATTACTAGGGCAGGGGGAGGGGGGAGTAAGTCGATTGATGTAGCAAATGGAGAGACTCAGAGAGTGTAGGAAAAGGGAAGATGATGATAGCTGCAACCTATGTCTGAGGTAAACAGAGGGAGGTAGGGTGGTATGGGTGTGTGTAGGTGGGGGATATTTCAGGCTGGAGCTGCAGAGATGGAATGGTACATACTACTTTTGGACGTTGATGCCATGAGGGTGGACGGTGCCCAGTTTGGCAATGAGATGAGATTCCTGCATAAGGCGTTCCAAGCTGTCACTCTTAGATTGCCAAAGTGCCAAGACTTTGACATGGTTGATGTTGTGTTGGGCATGGTTGAAGTGTAGAGCGACTGGTTTGGGCCGATGGTGGCGGATGTCGGCCAGGTGTTCAGAGATGCGCGTCTCAAGTGTGCGAGATGTCTCACCTACATAGATCTTACCGCACAGTTGACAGTGGATGGCATACACAATGTTGTGGCTCTGGCAGGAGAAAGTGCGTTTAATAGTGAAAGAGCCTGTGGGGCCATGTAGGATGGTGTCTGGTTTGGTGAGAGAGCAGATTTTGCAGTTGGGTTTTGAGCAGGGGAAAGTACCTGGTGGCTTAGGTGTTGAGATTTTGTTCAGCTTAGAGCGCACCAGTAGGTCGTTGAGGTTTTTGTCACGTTTGAAAGTGATCATTGGTGTGGTCTCAAAGGCAGGTTTATGGTTTTCTACTATGTGCCAGTTAGACTTCAGGATCCTGCAGATGGGCAGATTGTGAGGATGGAAGAGAAGGCAGGCAGTGGGTCTGTCTGTCTCTTTGGGAGGTTTAGTTTCCAGAGTAGATGTTCTGGATTTAGCTGCAGTGCGGCTGAGAGCATCACTGATGACGGCACTAGGGTATCCACGGTTGGTGAAAAAATCAGACATTTTGGCTGCTTGTATAGTGAAATCCTCTTCGCTAGAGCACAGTCTGCGTAGGCGAAGGAATTCAGAATATGGAATGCTATTTTTAGTGGACTGGTGGTGGGAAGATGTGTAGTCCAGGTATGAGTGCGCATCAGTAGGTTTGTAGAAGACTGAGGTTTGAAGCAGTCCATCTTTGAGGGAGATAGTGATGTCCAGGAAATTAACTGACTGTGAAATGGTGTAGGTCAGCTGGATGGATGGATGGAAGGTCTGTGCAAAGTTGAGGAAATTCTGGAGGTCATGTTCTGGCATGGATGTGGCTCCCAATCCATCATCTATGTATCTTTTGTAGAGCTCTGATGTTGGGCCTGTGTAAGAGGTTAGTAGGCGGTGTTCTAGGTGTCCCATGAAGAGGCAGGCATAGGATGGTCCCATTTTGGTTCCCATAGCAACACCACTGATTTGTGAGAATGTGTGGTTGTTGAATTCAAAAGTATTGAGGGTGAGGGCTAATTTGCAAGTCTGACTAGTGTAGCTGTGGGAGGGTGTTGTTGGTTGGGGGGCCGTTTGTTAAGAAAGAATGCGAGGGCCTTCAGTCCATCAGCATGAGGGATGGAAGTGTAGAGAGAGACGACATCAAGGGTAAAGAGGAGGCTGGGTTTGAAAGTGGGATCTGTGTTGTATGAATTAATCATGTTGAGTGTGTGTGTAGTGTCTTTGAGGTATGTGGGGAGGCCTTGTACTATGGGTTGGAGGAGAGAGTCTAAGTACTGTGAAATGTGTTCTGTAGGGCAGCTGCATGCAGATACTATGGGTCTGCCGGGAGTATTGGTTTTGTGTATTTTAGGGAGCAGGTAGAAGGTGGGTTGTTTGGTGTCTGTCATTATGAGGAGTTTGGCTGTCTTCGGTAAGTTGTTGTGTTTGATTTCTTGTTTAACTGTGGCTGAGATGAGTTTCTGGTGTTGGGGGAGGGGTGATGCTGTGAGTGGTGTATGGAAATTTGTGTCTGACAGTTGTCTGTGTGCTTCTTTTATGTACAACTGTTTGTCCCAGACCACCACTGCACCACCCTTGTCTGCTGGTTTGATGACAATGTCTTGTCTTTGTCTCAGTGATTCAAGGGCTTTTTGTTCATCCCATGAGAGGTTGGAATTGCGGACAGGTTTGGATTTAATCATGTTGAGTGTGTGTGTAGTGTCTTTGAGGTATGTGGGGAGGCCTTGTACTATGGGTTGGAGGAGAGAGTCAGCCAAACTCCTCATAATGACAGATTTAAGCTGATTTCACAGTCAGTTAATTTCCTGGACATCACTATCTCCCTCAAAGATGGACTGCTTCAAACCTCAGTCTTCTACAAACCTACTGATGCGCACTCATACCTGGACTACACATCTTCCCACCACCAGTCCACTAAAAATAGCATTCCATATTCTGAATTCCTTCGCCTACGCAGACTGTGCTCTAGCAAAGAGGATTTCACTATACAAGCAGCCAAAATGTCTGATTTTTTCACCAACCGTGGATACCCTAGTGCCGTCATCAGTGATGCTCTCAGCCGCACTGCAGCTAAATCCAGAACATCTACTCTGGAAACTAAACCTCCCAAAGAGACAGACAAACCCACTGCCTGCCTTCTCTTCCATCCTCACAATCTGCCCATCTGCAGGATCCTGAAGTCTAACTGGCACATAGTAGAAAACCATAAACCTGCCTTTGAGACCACACCAATGATCACTTTCAAACGTGACAAAAACCTCAACGACCTACTGGTGCGCTCTAAGCTGAACAAAATCTCAACACCTAAGCCACCAGGTACTTTCCCCTGCTCAAAACCCAACTGCAAAATCTGCTCTCTCACCAAACCAGACACCATCCTACATGGCCCCACAGGCTCTTTCACTATTAAACGCACTTTCTCCTGCCAGAGCCACAACATTGTGTATGCCATCCACTGTCAGCTGTGCGGTAAGATCTATGTAGGTGAGACATCTCGCACACTTGAGACGCGCATCTCTGAACACCTGGCCGACATCCGCCACCATCGGCCCAAACCAGTCGCTCTACACTTCAACCATGCCCAACACAACATCAACCATGTCAAAGTCTTGGCACTTTGGCAATCTAAGAGTGACAGCTTGGAACGCCTTATGCAGGAATCTCATCTCATTGCCAAACTGGGCACCGTCCACCCTCATGGCATCAACGTCCAAAAGTAGTATGTACCATTCCATCTCTGCAGCTCCAGCCTGAAATATCCCCCACCTACACACACCCATACCACCCTACCTCCCTCTGTTTACCTCAGACATAGGTTGCAGCTATCATCATCTTCCCTTTTCCTACACTCTCTGAGTCTCTCCATTTGCTACATCAATCGACTTACTCCCCCCTCCCCCTGCCCTAGTAATGATGTGTGTAGGGGTGTTGGTGGATATGGCGGTTGCTGGGGGTGGAGGTGGGGGTAACCAATGAATAAGGCTGATATTACAAATGGAAACACACACACACACACACACACACACACACACACACACACACACACACACACACACACACACACACTACCACACATACACACACACATAATAAATAGAATGCTGGCTCCTTTATCGTTGGTCGTGAAAGGGGGGGGGGGGGGGGGGGGGGAGAGAGAGAGAGAGAGAGAGAGAGAGAGAGAGAGAGAGAGAGAGAATTGTGATAGGTGTGAATATGTTGCCCCCCCCCTCCCCCAGTTAGTACGTAAACCCATCCCCTTCTTCCCTCCACCCTCATAGCATCTACACCTTAAAGTAACATGTACCAACCCACCACTTCTATCTCAGCCCATAATATCCTCCCACCACACACACACATACTACCTTATCTCCCACTATTCACCTCACACAACTTATAGCTATCTTATTTATGCATTTATTATCATTATATTATTTTTTTTTTTTATTATTATTTTTTTTTTAATTATTTTTTTTAATTATTATTATTTACTGATTTTTTAATTTATTATTATTTTTAATGTTTCATTTATGTATTTATTTGATTATTATAAAAATTGTATTTTCTAAATATATTTCTGTATCATGCTTTCATTACCTTAACCTTCACTATCGTTGTTAGCAGTATCATTCAGTAATACTATTGCTAGTATTGATACTACCACTGGCATTGACATCACCATCGCCTTCGCCTCTGGGACTGTTGCCACGGCAACCCTGCTGTTTAAGAATCCTCTAACCCACTCTCCTTTCTCCCATACCCATACTTATTGACACAGATTGGTAGTAATCTTGTCCCCTTTTTTTTTTTTTTTTTTTTTTTTTTTCTCAGTATTTTGACCATTATTAGTATTCCTATCAGTAATATTATTATCTTCATTACGACTTTGACTCGCTCACTATTTCCCTTCCAACAGCCTCGTTCTCATTCAACGCCTTCTTCCTTGCGCTGAACCCTACCAAGTGATCTGAAGCGATCAAAGCTAAGTGAATTTTCATTGTTTTATTCATTAATGTCTCACCTGATGAAGACCTAAGAGGTCGAAACTAGTTGTGTTTCGTCTTGTGACTCGTTTGTCCACGTTCTCTGGGCGGTTCGCTAACATTTATTTAAGATTTGTTTAGATTTCCGCCTGCAGTCCTCTCGCTTTGCAACTAGATCTTTGTTATAAAGTTCGTAATGAATGGCGCCATAGTCTCATGCTTCTATTCATAGATAGCTAAGCTGTCCGACGACATTTTAGGGCAATGTTTCAGGCTTCGCAGTAAACATCCCAGAGTGGAATTTTTTTTCTCTGATGCTAGAGATGGGAACTTGTCGTCTGAGATCTGGAGGCCAATTTACGGATTTGCCAATTCATTGCGAGGTGACTGAAGGCGGAAATTGAAGCAAATTTTGAAAGGAAAGGTTCTTAGTTCCGCCAGACAATACAAACAGATTACAAGACAAAACACGATGCATTTCGAGCTCTTGGATCTTCCCAAGGCAAAAACAAACAACATCCAGGCCAATGAAAACGAAGACCAAGCAGCCACTTATATCATATCTGGCGCAAAATGGGTGTTGTGGCGATCGTAGTGCCAGGCCTCTCTTTATAGCGTGATTCATTGCTGAGACAGATCTGTGTGTGTGTGTGTGTGTGTGTGTGTGTGTGTGTGTGTGTGTGTGTGTGTGTGTTTATCCTACTTTCTGTGCATCATTCATCCACCAAGTACTTATTTCTCTCTCTCTCTCTCTCTCTCCTCTCTCTCTCTCTCTCTCTCTCTCTCTCTCTCTCTCTTCTCTCTGCATACATGAAAGTTAGAGTGCGCAAGTGAGTACCCAAGCGTGCCTTCATGGTAGAGTGAGCTGTATTACTAAGTGATTCTCTCCTCTCTCTCTCTCTCTCTCCTCTCTCTGTCGTTGTGTGTGTGTGTGTGTGTGTGTGTGTGTGTGTGTATGACCGACCCTGTATTGGCTAGTTTTGTTGCTTTCGTGCAGGCCAACTTTATTCCGATCTTTGCAACAGGTAAAGGGACAAAAGTGTGCCTCTAATGGCGGACAGATTTGAAGTGATTGTTTCCACTAGATTGTCTAGCCAATATTTCAGCGTTGGTGACATGTTTGTGTACCAAAAACCACTAATGTCATTTTCACAAGTGTACTCTTTTGTGTGAAGTACAGAAAATCGTTGAACTGTCGTTTGGTGCTTGCGGTTTGCTGTTAGATCTGGCATGGCATCGGCAAACAAACAGCTCACAGAGGATACAAAAAAAACAAAAACATTGTGTCGTTGACAGACCATGGGCTTCGGGTGTTTAAGGTGGCAAATGTGTTGAAATTGAACAGGTCAACCGTCGGGAAAGTTTACAAGCGCGATTGTGACAGAAAAACCGTAGAAAACAAACGTAGGAATGGTAGGCCCACAGTGTTTACAAACAGATGCGTGTCTGCACTGTCACAGATCGTAGAACGGGACAGATCTGCCACAGTTTCTGAAATTTCAGCCGAATTCCGTGCATCGACCTCCGTTGAAGTCAGCCAAAAGACGATCAAGCGAAATCTTGCGTGGGCTTGGCTATTCAAAGCATCCCGCAGTGAAGAAACTAGGAATCATGGAAGTGAACAGAAAGAAGCGGCTGCAGTACTGTAGGAGTAAACTTCACTGGACTGTGAACGATCAGTGGAAAAATGTTATTTTCAGTGATGAAATGACCATTGTGATCAAACCCAATGGACGTGTAAAACATGGAGGAAAGTCGAAGAGAAGTGGTCAGTGCTTTCTCTGTGCAGCGTCCATCTTAGCCCGAAGACTACATTGGAATTAATGGTGTGGGGATGCATTTTGTATGACAGAGTTGGACCACTGGTGTTCGTGGAAGGCAATATGAACTGTCAGAAGTACACTGATGTGCTGGAAAACAACTTTCTGTCGTTTGTTGCCGACCACTACCCAAACAAACGTTGGTACCTGCAAGAAGACAACGCCTCTGTTCACCGCTCGGCTCACACCGATACCTGGAAGCCACAGCACAGAGTTCCCGTGTTTTTCTGGCCCCCTCAAAGTCCAGATCTAAATCCGATCGAGAACGTGTGGCAAGTCCTCAAGACTCGCGTGAGAAAAAAAAAAAAAAACATTCGCCGCATCAGTACTGTCGCAGATCTGCGCTTTGCTCTCACCACTTGCTGGAATCAACTGACTGTTGCCTACCTCCACTCCCTCTACGACTCTCTACCGAGACGCTGTCAGCATGTTTTGAATCGGAAGGGCCAGATTACCAAGTACTAGCAAGTTAAGTCCTGCCTAAAGGTTAAAATAATAAGTTTTCAGCAACAGGTGCCTGTAGATAGTCAGCGCCGGAAGTGCCGAGAGGGGGGCAGACTTTTGTCCCATGAGTGTGTGTGTGTGTGTGTGTGTGTGCATACTTGTGGCGCCAACAATGGCGGAGGCGTTTGCACACAACTTCAGTGAACACAAAAAACGTGTAGATTTGTTGCGTCGTGTGTGCGGCGATCGTGTGCTCAGAAAGCAAAAAGATAAAGGATTAAACGCTAGACTCTGTGTCAACTTCATCAATGATTTGTTGCAGTATTTCTGTCTAGATATTTCTGGAGATGAAGAAGGCAAACAGTCCAAGCGTATCTGCATTAAATGCTACCAAAAACTGAAAAAACGAGATACCTGTCAACACATTCTGAATGTTGTGTTACAAAAGAAAATGCTGCTCGTGACATTGAGAGAATGTCAGAAATCTGGACAACTTTCGATCCAGATCTTTCTTTGAGTCAGTGTACATCGTGTCAATTCTTTTAATCAACCTGACACCCTGGTCATCCGAAAACAAAGAAAAACGACCCGTCAAAAAATCCGCTCAAGAATGTTTAGATCAGTCTGATCAGTGCTTGGACATGGATGAAAGTGTGTCATCATTTTCTCCATAGTTATTTACCCTCGTGAAAAAGCCGAGACCATTCTCTACACATCACCAGTCATAGCTAGCACGTCCAACTTGGCACTTGAATGTGTTGACATGTCCGATGTATGCTTGGATACTGATGGAAGTGTGTTGCGTCAGTTTGTCAGTCATCATCGACCCCCAAGCCAAGAACATTCGGCACACAAACATCTCCTATCATAGCGAACACATCCAAATCTGCTCATGCAAATTTTGATCAGTCTATTTGTTTGGAGACTGATGAAAGTGAGTTGACGTCAGTTTGTCAGTCAACATCAACGCCAATTAGAAAGCCTAAAACATTATGCACACAAACCTCTCCAATCACTGTCAAAACCCCTGTCGCTGACGCCGCAATATCCCCCTTTCCCCAACTGAAACGAAAGACTTTGTTTTGACCCAGACTATGAGGACATCGATAAACCTCTCACTGAAGAAGAAGATAAGTTGTGAGAAAGAAACTGCGACAATCCGAAGACAAAGTGACAGTCAGGTGCAAAACCAGAGGTCAGCCTATAGTGTTGAAAAAGGTCACACAGCCCCGTAAATCTTCTCTCTGGCACATCTCCACTGCGGAAAAAGCGGTCGCAAATGATGCAGAAAATCAGAATGAACGTATCAGGAATAGTAACGAAGACGCTGTCGAACAACAGGGCTCTGAAATCAGATCAGTACAGTCTCACAAACAGAAGATTCTGGAAGCAGCTGGGTGTGGCCCAGTGACAGTGACCAGAGAACAAGGGTGTGCACTGCGAACCGCCCTGGGGATGAGCTGGACAGCTCACATGATGCAGAAGAGATTTTTTAGAAGTGTCAGGGTGACATTTGAATGTTAACAGAAGGAAAGAGAGGCACAGAAGGAAGTAATGTTTGGAGAGATAGAAAAGATAAACCTCGTGTTATGTTGATGAAGAAGGGAGACAAAAAGAGGTAGAGACAGCAGTAGGAAAAATCAAAGACATCCCACAGACTGTGAGGAACTTACTAGATAAATATGACAAACACCACAAACTGACATGGTATAAAACACAATTCCACAAGATGAGGTCTGGGTAAAGATAGGAGGGAATCATGGAGGGGGCACATTCAAACTCATGCTACAGGTTGCAAATCTCCACAGATCAAATTCCAAGCGCAATCCGTGCCTCTTGGCCATTGTGTATTGTAAGGATAGTCCATGCAATTTGAGAAGTATCATAGATCCCTACCAACAACAACTGGAGGCTCTAAAGTCCATGACATGGAGGGGAAAAAAGGATCAAAGTGTTCCTGTTTGTGGACTATGACTTTCTCCTCAAACTGTATGGACTGTCAGGTGCTCAGGGGACACACCCATGTCTATACTGCAATGCATCAAACCACAAATACAGACACCAGCACACTGCAATGAAGGCAACATCACACAACGCACATTGCAGGGCATCAATGCAGACTACAGAAAATACACACAGTCCAAAAAGAAAATCACCAGACTACACAACATTGTCATCAGGGAACTCATCATCGACGAGGAGTTGATCCATGTAGCACCCCCATACCTGCATATTCTGCTGGGCGTGGTCAAGAAACATCATGACCTGCTGAAAAAGGACTGCCACAGCCTTGACCAAGACATAGGCTGTCACCAGCAAACCGGGGGGGGGGGGGGGGGGGGGGGGGGGGGGGGGGGGGGGGGGGGGGGGGGGGGGGGGGGGGGGGGGGAGGTCGGCTCTGACTCCGCATTTTCTGAGTTCGTGACCCAACAGAAACAGATCCAAGCAGCTGTAGAAGAAAAAAGAATGTTGGAGACAAAGATTGTTTTCAATGAGCCGGGAAATGAAACAGCACTACTCAGTGTTTTCCAGAAAGAGCAGCATGACCTTTCAGAATTGGTGTGAGAAAAGCAACAGGCGATAGAAGAACTCCAGTTACAGCTAGGTCTTCCAAAACTGGCCGGCTCTGCTACCAAGCACTTGGATGTTGTGCTTCAGCAGCATACAATATGTTCACAAGCCTATCATGCTCGATCGTTTCTTGGTAACCACTGCCACACCTACCTGAAGCCAGACACAATAGAACATCTGTTTGACAGTGTAGTGGACAAAACAGCAAAACTGACTCAGAACACAGACATCTAGGCTAGGAACATTTGTCAGAAATTCAAAATGCTGAACACACTGTTTTCCCACATTCACGCAAACGTCTCTGGTCAAATGCCCATGACTGACACAGATGAGGTCGACACATTGGATAGTAACATCAAACAATACAAGGCTTTCTTTGGCAAATCATTCCCAGAAACAGCTGTCATTCCAAAGCAGCACATTCTGGAAAGTCACTGGGTTCCATTCATCTCTTCTCACCGTTTCGGCCTAGCATTACATGGGGAACAAGGGGGAGGAGGGGGGGGGGGGAGCTGATCCATGCACTTGTCAATTTATTGAAAAGACAGGCATTGTCACAGAAAAGACAGGAAGCAAAACTGCAGGTGATAATGGAGAAATACATGGCCTATGTCTCTCCCCAAACTGAGAAGTATTTCCCACAAATTGAAAATTTTAAGTCCAATAAAACCCCGAATGCTTAAGAAGACCCATCTCAAAGAAAACCAGTTAAATAATTAGGCCAATTACAATTCACACACACACACACACACACACACACACACACACACACACACACACACACACACCACACAGTTTCTGTTTTCGTTGTCATGTTTGTGAGTGTGCGTGCGCACGCGTGTGCGCACTCGCGTGTGAATGTGTATGTCCGTGTGTGATTTCAATTAGAGTAGTGGGGTGGAAATAAATTTCAACATACGTTTTTTTATTTTTAAGATAATTTTATTTACTTATTTATTTTTTGTGATTTTTGTTTCGACAGGGTTTCCCTCCTCCTCCTTGGTTGATGAGGGGGTTTCAACTCTGGTTATTTTGTCTTCCCAGTTTGGTCTCTCCTGCTCTCAGCTCTTCTGTACTTTCGCTTTCGTTTGCAGAAGAGAGGGAGATGTACGGGGGCAGATAACCCTGGAAAGAATTCAAACTATATATCTGACTGTCTCTTTCAGTCTCCGTCTGTCCTCTTATCTGTCAGTCCCTTTCTCGCTCTCTCTTATCCTTTATCCAGTTTTTTTTATGTACATAATTGTGAGTGGATGCAAGTATAAGAATCTGCTGAAAAGAACTCTGAGAAGCAATGATGATGAAACATGTCAAGTTAATCAAACTTCTCAGAAGAGCGTAATGAGTGTGTGAGTGTGTGTGTGTGTGTGTGTGTGTGTGTGTGTGTGTGTGTGTGTGTGTGTGTGTGTGTGTGTGTTGCAAGCATGTGCAAGACATGTACTACAAATATGCCAACCCAGGTTTTACCCCACTTGTTTACTGTCCAGTTTTCAGTTTTCTTTGTTTGTTTGTTTGTTTGTTTTTCTCTTTGTGCATTAAAAAAACGTCTTATAATGCTCCAGGAAAATATACATTACGATATGAATGTCGTAATTTTCATACCTCCAGTCAAATGACAAACCATTGTCCATCTTTTTCGTAATTTTCATTCTTTCAGTCAAATGACAAACCATCGCCCATCTTTTTCGTAATTTTCTTTCTTTCAGTCAAATGACAAACCATTGTCAATCTTTTTCAATTTTTTTCCTTTTTATTTATTCATATTCAATGTTGATGTACAATAACAAATGAAAACATGATGGATGAAAGTTCACGTGTGTGTGTGTGTGTGTGGTGTGTGTGTGTGTGTGTGTGTGTGTGTGTGTGTGTGTGTTTTCAATATGTGTACATACCGCTGTTGTTGGTGTGTGGGTTTCTGTCAATGTGTGTGTGTGGTGTGTGTGTGTGTGTGGGTGTGTGTGTGTGTGTGTGTGTGTGTGGTACCGCTGTTGTTGGTGTGTGGGTTTCTGTCAATGTGCGTGTGTGTGTGTGTGTGTGGTCATGCATGCGCGTTCTCTCTGTCTGTCTCTCACTCTCTCTGTCTCTGTCTCTGTGTTTTCTCTCTCTGCCCCCCCCCCCCCCTCCCCTCCTTCGTTCATATTGATGTTACGAAATTGTGTGACCCAGACAAGAGTAGGCTTTACTATGAAGATGAGAGTGCGACAACAATTTGCATTGGTGTGTGTTGATATATGTGACATTACCTTGGGGTCTATGATGTATGTAGGAGAAACATACAGATCACTCATGATCGCTTCAAAGAACACAGGGACAACATTCTGACAGGAAAAGATACACCAGTGGCAAACCACTTTACTTCTGAACACCATAACCTGTCGCACATCAGAGTGGCAGCGCTTTGGCGCAATGGACAAAAAGAGGGCCAATTACCGCAAATTCAGGAAAGCCAGCTAATTACAACGCCTTGGCACTTTGAATCCTTATGGACCAATGTCAGGGAATAAACGTTTCTCCCCACTGCAACCCCCCCCCCCCCTTCCTGCTCCCCCCCCCCCCCCCTGTTCTATACCATGTTCTATACCATGTTTTCCTTACCATCACCCCCCCCCCCCTTTCTCTGTAAACCACCACCCAGATGGTCCTCTCCCTCCCACCTCTCCCCAGCCCCTCTTGCCCCACCCCTTTTGTTGACCATATTAACACAGTTCACCTTTTCCCCACCCCCTCCCCTACCTTTTTGGCTGAACTGTGGTCACAAAAACCTGCCAGCTTCCCCTACAACCTCAACACTTCACTTCGTGACCAAGTCTTAAACAGCACGAAACGTTGAAGGATTCTCTGAAAGGTACCTTTTTTCTTACCTTTATATTTTCAAGTTATGTGACATTAGTTTCAAATGGATGATATTCACCGATTGAACGGGGAAAGTACAAGGTCGGGTAGGAAGCATTTATTGTTTATAACTGACATCTGTATGTGTAGCATGCTAAAAATTTGCTTTACTAAAAGCATGGTGTGGCTGTAAATAGAATCAGTATCTGTATGCTCTCAAGCACATAGAGCACACAGATAAACAAGCAACACATGCCTAGGCCATGGTAAGGAAACCGCCGTCGTTATTTCTGTCCCGGGACAGTGACTGTACTTGGGGCCCTGTGACGGTACAAAGTGTCCGCAGAAACAAAGTGTCCGCATGGCGGACACTTTGTTCCCTGCGGACACTTTGTACCGTGAACTGACATTCAAAGTGTCCGCAGAAATCCTGCGGATACTTTGTTCCGCGAGGTGACATATAACTTACAAAAGCGGAACAAAGTGTCCGCAGCCGTTTCAGCCTCAGTGTGAGTGGGGAATATGTGCACGTACACTCCCATGCGCGTGCATGCGTGCGTGTGTGTGTGTGTGTGTGTGTGTGTGCGTGTGTCGTGCGTGCGTGCGTGCGAGTGTGTGTGTGTATGTGTCTATGTGTGTGTGCGCGCGCGCGCGCGCGCGCACGTGAGCGTAATCTAAACTTTGTGCGCTGTTGCACAAAAAAGTAGTCAACAAATTTTAAACATTTAAAAAAAAAATTAAGATGCACACACACACACAAACACGTGCGCGCGCGTGCGTACGCACGCACACATGTTGCACGCACGCGCATGGGAGTGTACGTGCACATTCACCAACTCACACTGAGGCTGAAAACGGCTGTGGACACTTTGTTCCGCTTTTGTAAGTTACATGTCACCTCGCGGACCAAAGTGTCCGCAGGATTTCTGCGGACACTTTGAATGTCAGTTCACGGTACAAAGTGTCCGCAGGGAACAAAGTGTCCGCGTGCGGACACTTTGTTTCTGCGGACACTTGTACCGTCACAGGCCCTCTACCACTGTCAGGTAGGCGTACCGCGAATAAATCTGTATCAGTTGAAAAGGCAAGATATGCACGTCCAGTAAGTTGGAGTTTGAGCGTGATTGAAATGGGGACGCATGCTCTCCACTGAATTGATCTTTCATTCAACTTGTGTGTGTTCGTCTGTCTGTTTTAATTGTTTTTGTCGGCAAATCTTTATGCTGCTTGCCAGCAATGTGTGCATTCATGTTTGGTATTGTTCAGTCAGTCAAAGACCCCTCAATCCAGTAACACCAATCGTACACAGTTCGCTGCATTCTGGCACAGATAATCGATGAATAAACTGAGCACCCTCTTTCCGACACACTATCAACCAGACAGCTAGTATCACAGTACGAGTAGGGAGGAACGCTTGAGGAAGTTAGCGCGAGGAAGGTGGCAGCCATAGCTGCCGCCTCCACCCCTTTCCTCTCGCCTCTCCTTTGCGACCGGTAGGAGATCAGAGGTTATTTCCCTTCTCTTCTAAGTGTTTCTATGCAGACAAGTGTGCCCCCCCCCCCCCCCCCCCCCCCCCCCCCCCGTCTCAAAGACATGTTAACACTTTTCTCATTGATCATTTCTATTTCTTTCCAACCAGTATTATTACATTAACACCAACATTATTTCACTTATCACAATTAGTATCATCATTAGCACAATCCAACAATGCTGTTTACTTTTACAATGATACTGTTAGCAAGGCTTGCTCTTGTGTGAGTGCGTGCGTGCGTGCGTGCGTGCGTGTGTGTGGGTGTGTGTGTGTGTGTGTGTGTGTTGTGTGTGTGTGTGTGTAGGGTTTATAGTTTTAATGCAGACATGTAAACTATTTTCTCATTGATTACTTCCATTTCTGTCCAACCAGTATCATTAAATTAATACCAAACGTTTTTTCTCTTATGACAATGATTACCATCCAACAGTAATGTTTACTCTTCCAATAATACTGTTTGCATGAGTTTCCGTCCCTCTTTCCTGTGCATATATGTGTGTAGGAATCTGAGTTCTGTCCCGTCCCCCTTTAATTGTAAAATCCCTCCACTCACATGGCATCAACATCCAAAACTAGCGTGCACCTATCCACCACCGCAACACCAGCCCACTATATCCTCCACCAACACTACACTACACACTACCATACACCCCCCCCCCCCCCCCCCCATTATTCATCCCATATATTATAACTTACAGCTATCTTCGTTTACCCCTCACTATACCTCACCATTTACTAAATCTATTCTTTACTCGGATGGCAGTCCCTTGCCTCTTCTCCAACTTATTTTCTTTCTTTTTTTTTTTTATAATACCTGCTCTACGGGTTTTCCCTTCCCTGTATGTAGGTGGCGATGTAGGTAATATGAGCCCCCCCCCCCCCCCCCCTCTCTCTTTTTTTATTTTTGAATGTTAACCCTTTTCCCATTGATCAGTCCCATTTCTTTCCAACCAGTTTTATTACATCAATAGCAACATTATTTCACTTCTCGCAGTTAGCATCATTGTGATCATGATCCAACAGTATTGTTTACTTTTCCAATAACACTGTTTGCATGGGTTCCCCCCTTTGTGTGTGTGTGTGTTTCAATAGACATATTAACCCTTTTTTTCATTGATCATTTCCGTTTCTTCCAACCAGTATAATTGCATTACTACCAACATTATTTCCGTTATGACAGTGATCATCATCCAACAGTACTGTTTACTTTTCCAGTGATACTGTTTGCATAGTTTCCCTCCCCTGTTCCCTGTGCATATGCGTGTATAGGTGTATGTATATGAGCCCCCCCCCCCCCCCCCCCCTCCCCGGGCTCTCATCTTTTCTCCTTTTTTGTTTTTGGTCTATTCCAACAGCAATAGCCCTTCACTCATTTCTTTCCAACCATTATTATCAGTACCAACATCACTGCATATGACTACGATCATTATGATCACCACCCAGTAGTTCTGTTTGCTTTTTTTCATTGATCATTTCTGTTCCTTGCTACGAAGCGTTATCATCAATCTACCATAATCACTACCATCACTATTATATCATGCCATTAAACAATAATTGAAAAACAAACAAATGAAGAGACGCTGCTGTTCTGCTACCCTCCAACCCCTCTCCTTCCCCCCCCCCCCCCCCCCCCCCCCCACCCGTGTATAGCAACTATTAATGCTACAACTAATCTCATCATATTATGACCAAAAGTATCAGTATTCCTTTTCTTATTCTTTAAATATTTTCATCATCACTATTATTGCTATTGTTATCATTATTAATCGTTGTCGTTTTTTTTAAATTTTAACTCGCATGGTCTCCTTCCCAACGGCCTCGTTCTCATTCAACACCAATTTTGCGCCGAATATGAAAAGACAAGTGGTTGCTCGTTCTTCGTTTTCGTTGTATTTGATGTTGTTTGTTTTTGCCTGAAGAAGACCCAAGAGGTCGAAATGCATCGTGTTTTGTCCTGTGATCTTTTTGTCTGTATCATTTGGGAGAACTAATGACCTTTCTTTAAAAATTTGTTATTGCTAATGATTAATCTTAGGTAAGCGTGGGATGTTGGATATTCTTTCTAGCATTTTCCCATGGACAGTTACATAAGAATCAATGGTGGTGCTGTGGTTGTCCATCAACGTGGTCTTCTCGGCGCTAATTTCCACGCAGTATCTTGTTGATAGTTCATAAAGTTCAGGAACAACTTGGCGAATTCTTTTTCACTGCCTTTCAGGCTATTGAGGAAATCTGCCACTCGAAGGTTCGTGATGGTTCTGCCTCCAGTCCTGACTGCGCTGACATGATCTTTAAGTGCACCAGCCAGGACGCATTCTAGAAATGTGCTGAAAAGTGTGGGAGACAGGAGACCTGATACCAGCTGAACTTGAAACCACTTTTCAGTAGCACCTGTGTGAACAGTGTACTGGTCGCTTTGAAGAGCGGTGCTGGATGTGTTGATTAGCCCGAATTTGCCTGACATTTTTTTCACTGTGACCCAAAGCTCGACTTTCAATAGCGTTCTTGAAGTGTATGAGGATGTAGTAGAACTCCTTCTGGTGTTGGAGATACTTCTTGCAAAGGAAACACAGGTTGACAATCTGTTCGACAGTACTTCTATCTTTGAAGGATGCAACCTTTTCTTCAGCGATATTTTGTTTCCGCTTGCGGCTGTTATCCGCATTTCTTTGCTGGTACGGCTGATCAAGGAGATACTGCATTAGTTCCGGTAGCATTGGAGATTTCCTATGTGGGGAAGGATGGCGTTGATTGATTGATTCCAGTGTGCCAGATTTTGTTGCAGATAGCAGTTAGGATGTAACTTACTGCCTGTCCGCCATATTTCAGAAGATCTGCAGAAATGTTGTCGATGTCTGTCCACTACCCTCCAATTCACTGCAGTTGTGATTTCTTCAAAGAAAATTGGAATATAATTCTCATTTGATGAGTCCTTTCTCTTAGCACAACTGAATCGTCTTTGCATATTTTAAAGTGTCTGTATGAAATTGGATAGAGAGGTAAGTATATAAACATATTCCAGTGTATACATTGTATTTAGGTTCATTCCCTTTTTCTCAAGGTTGATTCACTTAACTCTTTTTGAACATTTTTCTTTCATGCCTGTTCTTTTTTACTTGTTGAAAAATATACAAATACCTTGCTTCTTCTATGTACCGTCTTAAAATAGAATTTTGATTTGAGTTGACTTCGTTCTGTTTGCTGTAGAATGCAGTCCAAGTTATTTTTATGATTTTTTCTTCTTGTCCTGAATGATGCCAATTTTACTTTACTCCTGTTTGGACAAGTCTTTCATTGTTTTCAAAGCTTTGTTTTGTGTCTTCCTCAGTGTCCCCACGCTCTTACTCGATCCAGCGTTCCTTTGCAAACCTCAGTTCTTCACTGACCCCTTATTTACAGTGCTCCATCTTCAAGATATTCTTTGTGATCCCTGACTTCGTTTTCCAAGGACCAGAGGTCATAAATCCTTTCTGAGGTCCTAGGAATAAGCTGTGATATTAATCGTTAATTACTTCCAAACATTAATAACCACATTAGTAAAAAATGTATGCAAGTAAATTTCAATAAAATGCCCTCTTGTTGTTGATTGTTCATTGTAAAATATTTGTTTGAGGTTTTGACATCTGGATAGGATGCAACATAGGTTTCAAAAATCTTATTGATATTGATATAACTGTTTATGTTGATCCTGTTTCCACAGTCTTTCTTTCGCTATAATTTAATCTCTCTTTCTTTCTCTGTCTCCTTCCGTCTCTCTGTTTCTCGGTCTGTCTGCCTCTTGGTCTGTCCGTCTCTCTGCTACTGATTTTTGATGGTGTTTATGCAGTGCATATCCCCGGTCAAAGACCAAACGATTACAATCAACCCTCACGTTTATAATGAGCTGCCTACTAGAGCCGACTAGAGGAAAGAACTGCGTGCTAGCGCTAATCATTCGTTTCCCCCCGAGGTATTCTGCCGAATATCACTCACTTTTTTAATTTGCTTTCTCGATTTTTACGGAGGATACTCGGTATACGAATACGTGCCATCCATACCAATGGCCAAGACGGACTTCTGTTCCAGAAGTTGATGATGGCATTTTACGTGTGTGCAACATATTACAAGTGTGTTACCATACAGAACGTCGTTTCATTGTCTCGTTTGAAGGATCTTTATGGAAGTAAAGCTAGGTCCAATATAAACTCTGAGGAAAAAATCTCCATGTATCAAAATGGCCTGGCAGAGATTTGAACATGCAATGAGACCACGAATCTGGCGCTCTTCCCCGACTGAGTAATTCCAGCCCTATTGTGTGTGTGTGCGAGCGCGCGCGCGCGCGCGCGCGTGTGTGTGTGTCTGTGTGTGTGCGGCCATGCGTGTTGGTTACATCTGGCTGAACATCCACCTTAAATGTTTTATGAAGAGAGTACATGAGAGAAAGCAAGCAAGCATTGTAATCTAATGTTATTAATTGTTGAAATAATGTTGATTCATTTTATTATTTCAATGATAATTTGATCATGATATTATGACATATATCAAGAACAATGATGCGATGTAAGCCAGAAGCACTTTACAATCACATGCAATAAGATTGTTAAGACCAGACTGTCGCAAGCAAAGCATGTAATAAAGAATTTCTTAGCAAAGAAACTACCACACCTCTTCGTACGACTTGGAAAACACATGAACTCGGTCGTTTTCTCAGACTAATTATTAAAAAAAAAAAAAAAAAGCATAATTAACGTTGCCCTTCTTTAGTCCACTTAATTTCCCCCCTCTTTCCAAGGCTTTTATAGTTTAAGCTTGACTCTTTCAACCCTGGCTCAGAACAGATTGGTCTGAAAATTCTCAAGAATGCTTTTACAAAATCTTGTGAGCTTGATCTTACTTCCACTGAACATCTGTACGAAAGCCTAGACTTCTTGCTTTCCATTATTAGAAACATCATGATCTTCTGTTTTTGACCTTTTTTCTGTTTTGTTTGTTTGTTTGTTTTTTTAACAAAAGACTGCTGTTATCAAATCTTTACCAAAAACATTCTTTTGACAAGAACCGCTTAAGGAATACAGACTCGTCTAAACTTCCTTCATTTCTAAGATTTTTTAAAACGTGGTTCTCGAACAACTTCTGTCACATCTAGAAACCAACAACCTGTTTGATCCACTTCAGTCTGCCTAAATTGCTGGGCACGGTGCAGACATTTGGTCCGTGTTTTGAATGGTAGACATGAAATTGCTGTTCTCAACCAACTAGACATTACTGCACGGTGGACACTGATGATACATTTGTTCAATGTTTCTAGGCTTGAAAGAGTCTTCGGTGTACACTCAGGCGCTTTGAAGTAGTTTTAATTATACCTGGTTCAACGTATCCAGTACATCTGTAATGATCATTTCACTTCTTCTCCAGTCTTTTGGCATTCCCAACGGCGCAGTGCTGGGTCCCGTATTGTTTGTTCAGAGCACAACACCAATCATCCAGCAACACGCAGTAGACCACATCTTTGCAGATGTACTCAACTTCAGCAAGCATGCAAAAATCATACATCAATACAATCATGCAGACATGTCAAAAGTGTAATTTGACATCAACACATTGGTAACACAGAACACTTTGAAACTAAATGGTAATATGACTTAAAAGCTCTGATTTTTTTCTGATTCTGAAATGTCGCATTACTCGCCCTCTTCCGTCTCTGTTCGTTTCAGCGACCATTATCTTGCAGTGAAAGAAACCATGGAATCCTCCATTTCTATGAAACAACATTTTGGAGAAATCTGTCAGCTCTGCTACAATGAGTTTCCGAGCATAGACGCAACTAAGAATCGTTCTTCTTCTTTTTTTTCTTTTTTTGAAGATGGCTTTAAAACGCTCGTCACTTCCAGCATGTTTTTCATGCATAGATTAAACCCTCTTCCTGCGCTTCTAGTTTTCATCCACTAGACGCCCAACATCCTGCCACTCGCCTTAACCTTAACGGTCAGCGTCGTCAACCTTCTGCCTTTTTTGTTGAAACTACACTGTTCTGCAAAAGTTGACAAGATAACTTGCATCTGCTACAACATTGTCACCGGTAATGCTCCTGCTTAACTCGCTGATTTAGTCACATTGTACACACCTTCTCTCTCTCTCTCTCTCTCTCTCTCTCTCTCTCTCTGCACGTGCAAGATGGCGGAGTGACAACAGGCCCTGTAATGTGCTCTGTTTGAATTGTTGTATTTCAACATCTTCAGTGATTCTGCTCCGGATATTTGTTAAAAAGACAACTGTTCCAACGTCAGTAAAGTGGTAGGTCTATCAGTATGTGCGATTTACTGACGTGGAGGATGAGAATTGGACATTTTAATTCGGCCGTGACATGGAAAGCTGCAAATCTAGTGAGAGGCAGAAAGGTGAGCAGTGAAGCGTGCAGTCGCAGGGGTGTGTCGGTCGGAGATGTCGTGTTGACATTTTGTTGTTGTGGTCTGGTGATTGCACTTGCGGCCAGCTTCGAATTGAACCTTAAAAGAACTTTTTCTTCTGAAGCTGTGTGGGTAGACGATGGAAAAGTTATGGTTGGAACTATGTTGTGGGGAAGAAATGGGCTAGAGCTCTGTAACATTACGGTGGCAGTGTCAGTCCGTGCGTTCTGCACGTGACAGCGCTTGTTGCCATGATGTGCGCGTTACACACTGCGTACTCTGTATGGCGTCTTCGACTCAGTGGTGACGTGGAAGAAAATCCTGGACCGTTTAATGAAGACCCCAAGTCACAAGGGAAGGAGATGGGTGCAATGGCTGCAGCAGTTGACACGGATGACATCGTCACGAAGATCATGCAGTCACTCCAACATCATCTGAACGACCAAACTAATATGATTAGAACCGATCTGAGAGACATCAAATCTGAACTTGCGTATGTGAAAGACCAGTGTGTAGAAATCATTCAAAGGTGTGACAGACTTGAAAGAGATCAGAAAGACATTGCAGGAACAGTGACTCTTTTATTTTATCGTCAGACTTGTCAGAACTACATGAAGAAATGACAGACAGAAAAGAGGAAACTAGGAAACTGACCAAGGCTGTGAGTGAACTGAAAGAGGACATCACACACATGAAAACAGAAATGGACATATTAGAACAACACTCAAGAAAAGATAATCTTCGGTTGTTCGGGATTCCCCACAGAGGCGAACGCGAAAATTTTGACATGTGTGCTGAGGCAGTGATCGACGCTCTGAACAGTGTGGAGGGACCAAAGGAGTGGAGCCTGGATGACGTCGTCAGAGCTCATCGGGTGGGGCAGGCCAGAGAAGGACAGCCCAGGCCCATGATCGTCCGCTTCAGTCGTTGGAGGGACAAGATGTCTCTTCTTACAGATACGGAAGTACGGGATCAACTGAGGCAAAACGGTGTCGGTGTGGCCAACGATCTGACCAGAGCCCAGGCCCACATGGTGGCCGAGGCAAGGAGAGACGGGAGGAGAGCCTACTTCAAAAGAGGGAGGATGGTGATCGGTCCTGCTCTCCCTGACCCACGCACGTATGCGGAAGTGGCAGCATCAGTCAGCAGCAGAAGGGACCACAGCAACACGCGAGTACCAGTGAACACAGGCGATACACGGCACGCCAGGGGCCAGGGTCAACACAGCGACACAGCGGACCAGTGCACGACCTCCACGTGCAATGTTGACCGCTCGCCTCCTTCAGCTGTTGATGTCGGCAGGCAGTCAAGTTCTGGGGTGGCTGTTGGGGGTGGGGGGTCTCCTGCCAGTGAGCGGCCCTCACAAAGTGAACATCACTGCCGTGACCTTGCGCGTGATAGTGGGGGGTCGCATCGTGAGGGCTTCCAGCTGTGCAGCGAGGTGTGACGGAGGGGGCCGGTAGTGACCGTGTTTCGCTGCGTGTTGCGGGGGTTCCCCCGGTGAAACAGGGTGGCGGAGTGAGGGATGGTGGGGTTTCCTCTCACCGTGACGTCACGGGTGCTGCGAGCGGTGTGCGCGGAGGACGGAGAGGGCCGGCCGGCAGACAGACTGAACTCCACACACACTGGAAAAACCGTGGCCGTAACGCTGACAGACACTTGCGGAGCAGGAATAAATAGGACAGGCTCGACCATCCAAATGAATGGACATTCCTCAACTATAATGTTGAAAATCTTTATACAAAATTGACAGATGCTATGTTTATTAATTTTGTCAATTTATTTCATTTCATTTGCCTAACAGAAACATTCGCTGATGCTTCCTTTGATTACGACAGTATTTTTCCTGATTATTTCAAGTTTTTTGCTCCTGCAAAAAAATTATCACAGCACGGGAGAAAATCAGGTGGTGTACTAGTATTAATAAAGAAATGCTTAGAACGGTTTGTGAAAAAAATAGATATTGTATGTGAAAATACTGTCGTTCTAAAAGTTGATAAAAGTGTTTTCAGCTTAGAAAAAGATGTTGTCCTTGTGTCAACTTATGTAGTACCAGAAGGGGGACCATTGTACGAACGAACAGATTTGAAAGATGGCATATTAATGTTGGAAGAAAGTTTACTGGAACATATGCAGGATGAAGATGCATACATGTTAGTGTGGGGAGACTTAAATGCACGGACAGGCTGTGAACAATCAGATGTGGAAGAAATGGGTTGTGTTTCTGAATTCGGACATAACAGCAACGAAGCTGATGTGAACTTGCGTCGTTCTAAGGATACGACTATAAATAATTTAGGGAAATCCCTGTTGGACCTTTGTTGTTTATTTGATCTTATGATTCTGAATGGTTTTTGTGAAAGTGATTCTGAAGGAGATTTTACTTTTGTGTCACCACAAGGATGCAGTGTAATTGATTATTTTCTTGTTTCAGATTGCTTGTTAAAGAAATGCAATATGTGTGTCGGTGACAAGTTATTCTCCTGGCATTTGCCAGTAGAAATGAATTGGAAAAACGCTTTGGACAAAAAGGAATGTATTTCATCTCAGAAAGGTGAAGAACGGATAGTATGGTCCGACGAGTACGTGGATTGTTATAAAAATGAACTTAACAGTGATCATTTCAAAGATGGTTTACAAAATGCCGTTGACTTGTTACCTATTGACATTAATGCTTGTGTTGATACTTTTTCACGTGCATTGTGTGGAGCCGCTGCCTGCATGGTTCGATTAGTTGGAAAGAGAAGGAGAGAATGCAATGAATGGTTTGATGATGAGTGTGAAAAAAAGAAAAGAGTAGTCAAAGGTCTTTTAAAAAGTTTTCAAAGGTGTAAAAGTGAAGAAAATAAAAAACATCACGGGGAAAGGTATGTAAACGAAAGAAGAGAATATGGGCAGTTGAAAAGAAAAAAGAAACATGAATTTGAAGAATCAAAATTGCAAATGCTGAAAAACTCAATTAAAGATTCAAGTTTATTTTGGACAATAATTAGATCAGTTAATAGAAAGTCGTTTGTTTATAATAATATAAGTTCGCAACAATGGTATGATCACTTTTCTGCAGTCTTTGGGGCTACAGACGACAGAAGCGATGATAATGATATAGTGATTGAGGATGCTGGAGATTTTGAAGAACCTTTGTTTAATGATCGGATAAGCAGAAAAGAAGTAATTGACAGTACGAAAAGATTAAAATCAGGAAAAAGTGCAGGCCCAGATATGATTTTAGGTGAAATGCTGAAACATGCCAACTCAAAGATAATTGATTTCCTTGTCATGTTATTTAACAGACTGTTTAATGATGGAAACTTCCCTGCATCTTGGGCCAAGTCTATAGTTATTCCTATTCATAAAAAGGGAGATCCCAACAACCCAGACAATTACCGTGGTGTTGCGCTTACAAGTATCATTAGCAAAATCTATACTCATATTTTAAATAAAAGACTGACAACATGGGCAGAACGTGAAGAAAAAATCATCGAAGAACAGGCTGGGTTTCGATCAGGTTATAGCACTACAGATCATATTTTTACCCTTTTCGCACTAATTCAAACGCATTTATTGAAAAACAAAAAACTGTATGTCGCCTTTGTGGACTTTAGAAAGGCTTTCGACTCCGTGAATCGAAACATGCTGTGGATTAATTTACGTAAAAGTGGAGTGGATGGCAAGCTGTATATGGCTCTTCGTGGTGTCTATGATTCTGTGTTAGCATGCGTGCGTGATAGGTGTGTTTATTCAGATGTCTTTAACTGTCCACAAGGAGTGAAGCAGGGTTGTTTATTAAGCCCACTTTTGTTTTCATTTTTTTATTAACGAATTGGCAGTGGAGATAAGTAAAACTGGAAAACATGGTATCCAAATGATCCCAGGAGCGGCTGAATTTTTTCTTATGCTATTTGCAGATGATGTAATATTGTTGTCCAGCACTACTGTAGGTCTTCAGAATCAGTTAAATAGGTTAAAGCAAGAGGCAGATCGTCTATTTTTAACGGTTAACCTTGATAAAACTAACATAATGGTATTTAGAAAGGGTGGTCATCTTTCCCGTCATGAAAAATGGTTTTATGGCACCAGTGAGGTTAAAGTAACTAATCCATACAAATATTTAGGCATGATTTTTACAACAAAGTTGACTTTACAAAACGCAGTAACAGAGACTTGTAGAAAAGGAAAAAAAGGTGTTACAGAGATTTTAAGAGCTTTGCGCAAACTTAACTCACTGGATCCAAAAATATTCTGGAAACTCTTTGATGCTAAAATTGAGCCAGTTCTTACATATGGTGCTGAAATATGGGGACTTCATAACAACAAAGATTTAGAAAAAGTACATACGTTTGCAATTAAGCGCTTTTTAAATGTTCCCCTACATTCTTCGAATACTGTAATCTATGGAGAAACCGGCAGATACCCATTGTATATTAGGTCAAACATTAAATGTATAAAATACTGGCTAAAACTGCTGAGGCTTCCTGCTTCAAGACTTTGTAAACAGGCTTATGAAATGTTACTGAATGAGCATGAACAGGGGAAAGAAAATTGGGTATATTCTGTTAAGAAGATTTTGACTACTCACGGATTTGGGATTGTATGGATGTGCCAGGGAGTTGGTTATGAGGATGGTTTTATTCTGGAATTCAAAGACAGGATGATAGCTTCATATAAACAAAACTGGCATTCTAAAATGGAAAACACGGATAAATATAACTGGTTTTATGGCTTTAAAAGTATATTTGAAACGGAAAAGTATATTTCAGTAATAACGAATAGATGGCATAAAATTTGTCTATCCAGACTTAGAACAAGGACTCTTGGTCTAAACGCTCATAAAAGATGGTTCTATACTGAATCATCTACAGCGTCAGCTTGTCCATTGTGTGGCTTCCATAGGAGGATGAGTCGCATTTTTTGTTTCATTGTAGAAATTACAGTGCTGTACGAGATAAAAGTGTAGTTTTTCAAAAGAATGTTGCCATAAATCAGGACACATTCGGAATTTTAAAACTGAATTATGACGATAATTCAGTGAAATCACTTGCCAGATATATTGCAGAGGCATTAAAGATACGCGCAGAAGTTATTATCAACTAGAACTTACGATGTTCAAATGAAAAAATGAATGCTACAGGAAGTAGTAAAATATTTTGGTTATCGTATTTACATATTTACTTCTATGAATAATATTAAACTGGATGGCCGAGATACTAGCCTATTTTGCTTGTATTTCAAGCTTTCAATTGATTGATGTTTCTTTTATGTTGTTACTTTCGTTTTCGATATGATTATTTTGTGCTGTACCCCCCATGTCACTAAGGCTTGTATAGCTAATGACATTAAACATGTTCAGTGTTCTCTCTCTCTCTCTCTCTCTCTGTCTCTGTCTCTCTCTCTCTCTCTCTCTCTCTCTCTCCTCTCTCTCTCTCTCTCTCTCTCTCTCTTTTCCATTTTTACCCTCGATTTCTTCGGCAAGACCGTTTCAAACGTAAAACTCATGAAGTTTTCAAAGTGGGACGAAATTAAAGCAAGAGCAAAATCCGAATTTCTCGGCAGCCAATTTAAGGAATGAATGAATTACATGAAGAATCCGTCCCTAGTGCAACGGAAATAGAAGACAAAACAACAACAACAACAACAACAACAAAGAAAGAAAGAAAAATAGCATGAAAGAAGTCCAATGAAATGGGAGGCTGTGTCTTCATATTTTTCACGTTCTAATAACAACTGCCATACTGATCTCTTAGCAGAAATGACGCTGGAAGCGGGAGACCAGTGAGAAAATACGCGAAATGCGGCTGTCGTTGCTCACGAGGCTTCAAGCAAGAGCTGTGGCGCATCTGTTGACGTTGATGCCTTCATGCCGTAAGTAGGACTCGACACACAATTCACTGTAACTATTTGTGTGTGTATGCGTGCGCGCGCGCATGTGCGTGCGTGCGCGCGCGCGCGCGGCGCGTGTGTGTGTGTGTGTGTGCGTGTAGGTGTGTGTGTGCACGCGCGCGTACGTATGCATGTGCACGTGAGTGTGTGCATGCGTGTAAGAGTGTGTGTGCGTGCGTGTATGTGTGTGAGTGCGTTTGTGTGTGTGTGTGCGTATGCATGCGCGCGTGAGTGTGTGCGGGTGTGTGTGTGCGCGTGCGCGCGCGAGTGTCTGTAACCGTGCGCGCGCACGCGCTCACGCGCGTGTGTATGTGTGTGTGTTGGTGTATGCACGCGCGTGCCCGTGTGTGTGTGTGTGTATGCGTGCACGTGTGTGTGTGTGTGTGTGTGTGTGTGTGTGGTGTGTGTGTGTGTGTGTGTCTAACCTCTCTGTTTCTGTATGTTCATGCGTACATGTGTGTGTGTGTATGTGTGTGTGTTCGCGCGCACGCGTGTGTCTGTGTGTATATGAGTGGGCGCGCACGTGTGTGTGTTTGTGTATACATGCGCACGTGCGTGTGTGTGTGTGTGCGCGCGCGTGTACAAGCGTGCGTACGCGAGTGCGTGTGTGTTTGCATGTGTGTGCGTGTGTGTGTGCGTGCGCGCGCGAGTGTCTATGTGTGTATGTGTAGAGCACGCGCGAGCACATGCTCCTCTGTGTGTGTGTGTGTGTGTGTGTGTGTGTGTTGTTTAACATCTCTCTCTCCGTCTCTCTCTCTCTCTTTGTATGCGTGTTCGTGCGTGCGTATATGTGTGCGCGAGTGCGTGTATGCGCGCGGCCGTTTGTTTGTATGTGTGTGTGCGCATGCGCGAGCGCGAGTACATGTGTGCGTTCGTTGGTTGGAATTAATGTCTTCTTAGTGGTATTGATATTCGAGAAAATTTTAAAATTTCAGTTCAGCAAACTCTATTATAGATAAATCCGTATGCACTTTGAAATACTTCTCTGCAATGTGGAGTTTGACACGACTTGACAAAAAGTTGACATTGTCAGTCGGTTTAAGATCTTTTAGTCCGCTGGATTGTGATGCGTCCCCTGTGGTGCTGAGAACACCATGACCTTGTGGGTGTTCTGTGATAGATACCACGGGTGGACTGCTGCAAACGCCACAAGTCGTGACCACAAAGAGTTCTCACCCAATAAATGAAATAAGACCCTGGTGGGGCATAAGAAAATGGTTCTGTTTAAAATGGAGACCTCCAGTATTCCCATAGATGTCAGTGAAGGATTAATATTTACATTTTGACATTGTTCTTTTCATCCAATCTCTTTTCCTATCCCCCATCCTTCCACCTCCATCATCGTTAAGTCATTTTCATAATGATTGAGGACTTGTTCACCTGCACCTATTTTTTCGCCTATCATATAAGTATTTCCGTTGATTGTTTATTTATTTGTTCTCGTTCTGCCTGAAGACGACCAATGGGTCAAGGCTCGTTACTATAGCGTTTGTTGTGTTCATTTGGCGGCTCAGTTCTTCAACATTTGTTTTCATCTTTAACTTCCACTTGCGGTCGTTACACTTTGAAACTCATATAACTTATTCGAAATGACTGTTACAATTTGTTGTGTTGTCTCTTGCATTCAAGCTATTTCCTCTTTATTCCTTTTGGATCCTCAAGGATGGACTTAAATACACTTTGATTATTCGTGATTCATTTTTGGTAATTTACTTCTTTATATCACTTCCTTCCTTTGTAACCCACTTTGGGTGGCCGTTGGATTGTGATGCGTCCACCGTAGTGTTGAGAATACAAGGATGGGTCGTATTCGATGTTTTTCCTTGTGCTGGAAGAAGTCGAGGCTCATTACTATCGTATTTGTTACTTTCATCTGGCAGCTAGGTACTTTAGTATTGGTTTTCATCTTTCAGTTTCTGCCTGCACTCGTCATACATACATTGGTTAGGTCTTTGAAGTTCCCAAACTTGTTTTGGAAAGAATTATGTCTACTGTATTAGAGGTTTTATCAACTTAAGAGCTCTTCATAACATCATAAATGTATGTTTCAAGGGTAATCCGAGATAATACAGATTTTGCTCGTTTTTGGATCTTAATGTATGATCTCTGTGATACATCTGGCTGCAAATTATTTTCAACAAATGTGCCTATTGCAAAGAATTTAGTACAAGCAGTTTTTTGTGTCTGTTTTATCTTCTAGTAAGATCTGAGCTTCGTTGCAAGTTCGTATGCAGGAAACCTGTGTTGGGAGAGTTAAATCCATTTTAACCCAAGGCGTGTGTGCATGCGTGTACACACACACACAACACACACACACACACACACACACACACACACACACACACACACCTTCCGCCATGGAGGTTGTCATAATCCACTTCAGTTTGTGTGTCTGTGAGCAAAAAATACTTAAAAGATGAAAAGAAACTGACTGACCGACAGAATGTGATCCAGGGAAGACTCTTTTGATGTCATATGTTGATCCAGATCAAAAGGCTGAATCAGGATGTTTGGAATGATTATTACACTTTTTTTTTAACAGCGAGCCTTGCAAAGGAACTGTGTACGAATTGATAGCTATCAATGAAGTGATCTGTTTTAAGGGGATATTAAAACTTTCTATTGTCATAATAAAGACTGACTTGTTGCATTGTTCTCTCAAGTTATGAAAAAAATATATGGAAATTGAATGTCTAGACCTACAATTATTTCCCATAGCGATAAAAATATTGCGCTCTCCCGAATATTCCCTCCATATAAGCACTCTCCTCTTCGTCTTCTGTTTACAGTGAAAGTGATAGAATCATCATGTTCATCCAGTTCCTGTAACGGAAGAGGGGAATGTGAGACGACCACTGAAGGGGGCATCATCTGTGTTTGCAACCACGGATACACGGGAAAAAATTGCGAAAGTAAACAATCCTCTTAACCCGTGCGTTTTGGCAACGCACTTCGGAGGGGCGGGGTTTGTTTGGTTTCGCGTGTGTGTGTATGTGCGTGCGTGTGTGTGTATATGTGTGTGCGTGCGGGTGTGTGTGTGTGTGTGTGTGTGTGTGTGTGTGTGTGTGTGTGTGTGTGTGTGATCTACATGATCTCTCTGGCATCAAATTATTATGAACGATTGTGCGCGAGTGCGCGCGCATGAGCGTGTGTGTGTGTGTGTGTGTGTGTGTGTGTGTGTGTGTGTGTGTGTGTGTGTGTGTGAAAGTACGTATGCATGTTTGTATGCGTGGAGAGCTTTTCTGTGTATGTGTATGCGAGTGTGCATATATGTACGTGTGTGCATTTGTGCGTGTGTGTGTGTGTGTGTGTGTGTGTGTGTGCGCGCGCGCGCGTGTGTGAGGGAGAGAGAGAGAGAGAGAGTTCACCGATACTGTAAAAACCAGTGGCAAAAACCGAACAAAGAAGAACAATAATGGATTCTTCGTTAATTTCAGTAAATAATATTAGTCTTTGCAATGAATCCATTTTGCCACAGCTCCTAATTTTCCTAGCGTCACTGGCCCCTTCCCACCATTGACATCTCACATTATTTTCGCTCTTTTTTTAATTTCAGGTCTTTGCAGACCTAAGCCAAAAGGTGAGTTATTCTTCGACAAAAATAAAGTTCATAGTATAATGACCGCAGGCGGAAGTTAAGACTTGCTGATAAACGTTGAAATGCTGAATGGCCAAATGAACGCGACAAAACTCTAAATAACAAACTTCGACTGATCAGTCCCCTTCACGCAGGAAAAACCGACAATCAAACAAGTCATCAAAATGTATAAGTAATGAGGGAGGGGGACAAGAAGAAGAGACACCAAACAAGACCAAACCAGACGTAAAGGACATGTCACCATCCCCTATGTCCGAGGTGTGACTGAAGCCTTGAGCAGGAAGATCAGGAAAACCGGCGTCTCTGTACATCCCAAACCTATCAACACCATCCGCAGCCAGCTGGCCCGCCCCAAGGACAAAACTGACAAACTGGACAAGTCTGGAGTTATTTACCAAATAGACTGTCGTGACTATGAAGAGAACTATGTCGGGGAAACTGAAAGAAACCTTTGAAAACGCTTGACAGAACACAAAAGGGAATCATCACCAGTAGGCGCCCACCCACACGCCCAGCAACATCAGTTCGATTATAACAACATCAGCGTTCTCGACCGTGATAATAGATGGTTTCAGCGTGGGGTGAAGGAGGCTATGCATATTGCCGCCAACAACCCCACACTCAACCGGGACCGGGGCAGACACACCTTGCCATCGGTGTACAACACCCTCATTGTTCAGTCACAAGACCAGGGTTCGACCCGTGGTCGTGTGCACTGAACTCCAGTTCATCCAGTAGCAACACCATCGCTGAAGAAGATGGACAGAGGTCTGTCGAAAGCTCCAAGTAAGTGCTATTCCTAGCTGAGTGACCTGTTTAAACCCGGTAGTCGTTACGAAGAGACAGGTAAGCAAAAAACGTTAAAGTGTAAATCTAATGATAGCGATGGGAATTGTTGAATTCTGTGTTCTTGTAAAAAGGGCAAACTGTTTTGCCCATCGAGACGACTTTCGTCTCTTGGATAAGAACTCCTCCGTAAACACAGCTGATTGAGGCTGTGCACGTCTATCTACAGTATTTAACATGGAACAGCACAGATAATGTTGTGGATACTCCATACCAATCAGAGAACATCACATTTAAAAGGACTTCCACAGAGGCCAGCGAAGATGGAAAGGGAAAACGGAAGGAAGTAAATGCTGAAATGGTTAAGCAGCCAAGCGAAAGCAGGAAACGAGTAGTGACACACTGGTCTTTCCAGCAAGGACAAGAAAATGCAAAATGAAATTAAGTAAATGATGAGGGGAAAAAGAAAACCCAGTGCAGATAAACGGGACCTCAGTCACTATGAAAATAGCCAAACAAGGATTTTAAAACGAGGGTACTGGGAAGATGGAGACCAGGAGCAAGAGCAAAGGGATGAAAAAGAAAAAGTTCAGGTGTAGCTATTAAATGCTTTCCTGACAGCACCGAAAACCGCTAAGTTCTGTATTGTAAACAGAAACATTTGTTAATGCCAGCTGATTCAGCATTCAGCTCCTAGATGAGAACCCCTTCTGTAGATACGTCTGATATCGGTTGTGCATTCACCTATGGTGCCTACTCTAGAACACACACACACACACACACACACACACACACACACACATATATATATATATATATAATGTGTGTGTGTGCGCGCGCGTGCGTGCGTGCATGTGTGTGTGTGTGTGTGTTTGTGTGTGTGTGTGTGTGTGTGTGTGTGTGTGTGTGTGTGTAAGCGCGCTCGTGGCTGACAAGACCAATGCAGGATAGGCATGCTTGGCTATAGGTAAAGTTCTGACCAGGGTTCAATGTCGCAGCATCACGATTCTTCCTCGTTTCTTTTGTCCTCGAGGCATTTTTGAAGAAGATGACAGCTTTGTTAATGGTATGAGACTGAAAACCGCTAAGTTCTGTATTGTAAACAGAAACATTTGTTTATGCCACACTGCGAGGCTCTCTCTGTAAGGGCAACAAAGGCAGCGTTGTCAGCAAACAGGAGGTTTTGGATCAGTTGCTCCAGGGTCTTCATATGGGCCTATAGTTGAATAGGCTGCCACGAAGATGATATCTGATGTAGACTCCATCTTTACCGTCAAGGTCTTCAATGGCTTGTTTGAGCATCATGCTGAAGTATACTGTAAAGAGAGTTGGTGCCAGGATGCAACCCTGCTTCACTGCGTTGATGATGGGGAAGGGCTCTGGGAGGTCACTGTTGAATCTGACTTGGCCTTGCTGATCTTCATGCAGCTGGTTGACCATGCTGACGAACTTAGGAAGACAGCCGAGTAGTTTCATGATCTGTCACATTCCTTTTCGATCATGGTATCAAACGCTTTGGTTAAGTCGACAAACGTTACATACAGACCGTTCTTTTACTACCGGCACTTCTTTTGTAGTAACTTGAGAACAAACACTATGACTGGCTCTGAAGCCACACTGGCACTCGGGGAGGTGGTCTTCAGTGATGATGGAGACCAGTCTGTTCAGCAATATCTTTGCAAGGATTTGCCTGCGATGGAGAGCAAGTAATCCCCTGGTAACTTAGAGCAGTCTTACTTTTCTTATCGATTCTTGGATAGGTGATAATAACTGCATTGCGTAGATCTTTTGATAGTTGTTCCCGCTCTCAGTAACAGATGAAAAGCTCATGCAGTTTTCTATGCTCCCAAACCTTTGGTGGAATTCCATCAACTGCTTCAGCCTTAATAATCTTCCGCTGCTGTGTGGCTTTGGTGGTCTCTTGGATGGTAGGCACCTCATCCACTTCCATTCTTACTGGCTGTTGGGGAATCCACATTTTGCTGATTCATGGACAGAGCTGTTTGTGCTGAAGAAAGCCTGGAAGTGCTCTGTCCAACAGCTTAGGATTGAGGCTCTGTGAGTGAGAAGCGCCTGGCCATCTGAGCTGCGCAGGGGATTCTGGACCAGATATACAGGACACTACACTGCCTTTAACCCGTTCGCTGCTTGAAGCTGCTTGAAAATGTTACAAACAAAGGCTTTCCCAGTGCCAGGGAAATCTAATGATTTGGGGGTAATAATTAACAAAAAATTCTAGCTCAGAAACTACAAAAGATATAACAATGAAATATATATGATTTTTGAAGGAAATTGAATGAAGATTTTGAATCTGGGCTTCTTTTGTTTTAATTTTGATAATAAAAAAGTATTTAGACAATTAGATTTGGATAGATTTTTTTGCACGATCAAAAGCATATGTATTTACCACTACATCTTCACATCCAAACAAGAACACAAAGCAAAAAAGTTGAAAATAAAGTTTGTATTGTCACACTACACCTGTAAATGAAAGTAAAACAGTTTAGAAGTCTATCAAGACGCTCACACTCTATGCAGACAGGTCAGTCCACGACCACGCCCCCCTCTCCCCACCACGCCCCCTTGCTGGACTTCAACCCTCTCTTTCACTGCTCCTCTTCCCCTACCTTTCCCTCTGCCCTGTGCCGCGCCGCGAGCAGGCCGCGCTCCCCTCTCACGCTGACTACCACGTCACTGACCACTGGCACGCAGTGCAGAGTACACACAAGGCGAGCTCGTTCGACGCTGGCAAACCAGTCAGCTGAACACACATTGAGGTCACACAGCCCGACACAATAACTGACGAATACGGTTGGCAATTCCATCACTATCATCATCTCACCTTCATGCTCGAGTGAGTCGTTGAATAAAAGATTATTGTCTTTGTCAAAAATCATTAGCAGAGCCTGCTCAGCTGTGTAAATACGTTGATTTGGTCGCTGCGCTTGTCGAAGGTTGCGCCGCCATCTTTGCAAGCGAGACGAAGTGCTGGCTGGTCATCCAGTCAGTGATGAGAATAAATGGGCTTTCCCCTCACGTGTGGTCATTTACATATCATTTTAATACTACAGACATATAAGGCTTACTACGCACACTCTATTTAAGTCCGTTGATAGAAATAGTAACGAATGAAAATTCAAGAAAAATGCATGACGTCAGTGGACGGCCCATAGGCACTGGGAAAGCATTTTTAATGCGGCGTCAGCTGACGGCTTAAAGGCACTCTACGGGTTAAGGCTTCACAGAACCCCTTGGGGTCATTGGTGTTTGTGCACAGCTGAGTTTTTCTCGGCAAGGTTGATCCACCACTCATTCTGGATCTCTCAAAGCTTGCGCTGGAAGTCGGTGCATATTTGATGAAAGGCAGCTTTCTTCTCAGGACAAGATAGCTGAGCCAAGTGAGCCTGATGTGTGGATCTCTTCTTTGTCAGTAATTCTTGATTTTCTCGTTGTTTTCGTCAAACCAGTCTGTTCTTTCTTGTAGTGAAACCAAGGACTTCCTTAAATGTCTGCAGGATGGCAATTTTCAGTTGTTCCCTAAGCGTCTCAGAAGAAGTATCCATGGGTTGTCTTGCAACTCCAAGCCTTGACTGTAGGCCTGCCTGGAAGTCAGCTTTAATTTCAGCTGACTGGAATCTGTCAAACTTGAACTTCTTCCTGGGGGTGAAATGGAACTTTGCCGTGACGAGGTGATGGTTGGTGTGACATTTTGCACTGGGCACGACTTCAGTGTGCAAACGTCTTTCAGATCACACTAGCGCACTAGTGTGTAATCAATAAGTTGCTACCGTTTGGAACGAGGATGCATCCAGGTTGTCTTCAGACTACCTTTCTGCTTGGAGATGGTGTTTGTGATGACTAGCTGTTGCTCTGTGCAAAACTCTTGCAGCAAGCACCCATTGTTATTGCAGTTTCCAACGCTGTGTTTTCCTGAGTACTTCTTTCCAGGCTTTGAATCTCAGCACACTCCGGCGTTCAAGTCACCAAAGATTATGACCTCGTCATCTGCAGGGTGCTTTCTAGGAGACTGCATGGATCAGATCAGAATATGTCCTTTTCTGTAGGTTCTGCTTGAAGAGTACACACTGAAGAGTGTGACATATTGCTGGTTTTTCAGTGGAAGGCACATAGTGATGATGTGGTCAGAACGACTTGTTGGCAGGTTTTTAAGCTTGGAAGCAATGGAAATTTCTCATCATGAGACTCACGTCTTAAAGATGTCTCTCTGCTGCTTTTCCTGACCAATAGAGGGTGTATTTGGCGCCGTGTTTTTGGAGGCTGCCTCTCCCTGAGAATAAGACTTTGCTGAGAGAAGCGATGTCAACATTCAGTCTTGACAGTTCATGTGCAACAAGTTCAGAGCGGCGTTTAAGGCGACTGTTGTTGGCTAAATAGGCAAGGTACTGATGTCCAGCATGCGAGTTTCAGTCCTTTCACACCCTCTGTTGGTTTGTAGCTTACTCTCTTTGATATTGTTCGGCTGCTTAAAAAAATGCTTTTGACTGTGCCTTGCGAACTGGGAGGGCATAGGAGACGAGCTTTTTGTAGGCCACTTTTTCTAGACCCCTCTCCAGGTGGAGCAAGCAGTGCTGTCCTTAGAAAAGGCTGCTTGGTCATTTAGGGTGTGCCGAACGATGTTGTATCCCCAGCACAACATAAGACGACCAATATCCTGAATCATCTGCACGTAGGACTGAATCCCATCGTTACAGGACTTGTAATGGTTGGTGGTCATGGACGTGTAATTCGAGCCTGTGCAGTGGAGATTTTACGTAGAGTGCAGTGTTGGCTGAACTGGCCCCACCCGTTACACCCGGAGTTCATTTGTCATGGCCTAGCAAGCTGAGATGGTGACAGCGAGGTCCTCAGGTGGTAGGAATTATATCAGAGAGTCCTTCTCCCAGATGAACTGACTTGCAAGGCTAACCTGCTGCATCTACCTGGGTTTGAGATCAGAGTTGTCCTTTTCCTGGGCTGGTTGCCAACCAAGGCTATCAGGCCCAGCCCTGCTCGTCCAGTTATACCGCCGGACTCGGTCGCATCACGCTAGCAACTCTGTGGAAACGGGGGGCGCCTATCTAAACTAGAATACCACTGATAACATTGTGGTTTTCACATCACGAAGTGAACACCACAATCCAAAGTTTTTCCAAAGAGGTCCGTAAAGGATAGAAAAGGTAATTGGAAGGAAGTGATACAGAGAACAAAGTTACCAAAACTAAGAAGTGGAGGGTCAAAAGAACATATTTGAGCCTATGCTTGAGGAGTGAAAAAGAATGAAGGGACGTTACCTGGATACATGAAACAAGTGACAACAAAGGAAATGGTAACAACCAATTTGAATAAAAGGAACGGTGTAGAGGGGAAAGATTGATATATTAATTCACTGTCCCACTACTCGCCTTTGTCAGAGACTCGTTCCTTGCGTAAGTTACTATTTACAGGCGAGAGAATTGTTCAGTTGCATGGGCTGCCCTCTATGGTTGGCATGTTGTTCGCTGTTCGGCGAGTACAGCCCACTGATTGCCAATGCCTGCGATGAACCACAGCGTGCGAACTTCAAACCTGACATTTTGAAACTATCCACTGTAACGTGTCTTGTTCAAACGACCAAGCCGAGAACAGGAGGCAGGCACAGAGCCAATCAGATCAACAGGAAGAGACAAATGCCTTCAATGTGCGAAACGGAACTCCAACTTATAAAAAGCGAAGATATTGACCCTGCCCCACTATTTCTTTGATAAAAGTAGATTTGAACGTATAATGACAGCAGGTGGATGTTAAAACATGCACATAAAGGGGACAAATACTAAATCAACGATCCTCGACCTTTTGGGCTTTACAGGCAGATAAAGCCAAAACAAGCAAAGAAACAATGAATGTCATGAACTAACAGGAAACAAGCTTAGATATCATAGGTGGACTGCTACAACCGTAACCAGATGTGTCTACAGAGGAGTTATCGTATAGGAGACGAAAATCAACAGTAGAAAAGCGTGTGCACATGATTTAGATGATTTAGTTCAAAATGCAGATCTCAACGGTTTCCGTAACTGTCGGTGAAAGATTTGTTATTTACCTTTTAACGCTCTCTTTTTCCTCCTGTTTTGTTCAACTCTTCTCCCGCTCCTCCCAAACCCCTCCTTTTGAACTATTGGTAAAGTCATTTTCACAGGCACTGAAGACGGGTTAACCTGTATTATTGTTTACTTATTTTCGCTGTTTGTTTCTTGTTTTGCCGAAAAGGCTAACAGATCGAGACTCATTTTTATAAGGTTAGTTAAGTTTACGTGGTGGCTCAGTAGATCAACATTTACATTCATGCTTCAGCTACAAGGATTCAATAAAATCTATACGACGACTTGAACCAAGAAAAGGGATAATTTGATAGTAATGTTGTTGTAACAGCTATAACGATAAAAATAATGATAATAACAATTTTCTTGTATATCAATTCAAGCATGCATACTTCGAAACACAATCTATTTCAATCAAACTGTAACTTGACACACACGGGCTTGTACGTGCACACACAGTGAAACACACACACACACACACACACACACACACACACACACACACACACACACACACGCAGATGTAGATCTAGATATATGTATATGTACATGTATGTATATATCTTCGTTTTTTTCCTCACAAGCTAAATAATAAGGAATGCCAATAATAATTCAGCTTCTTTCAGTTGAAATATCTACTTCGTCTTCAATATGAACAAGGTGATTTTGTTTCCTCCAACCTCTGCCTTTTTTTGTGGGGCCTCCATCCTCCTCTTTTTTCCCCCAATTTCCCTCTCTTTTTCTTTTTTTTTTTTCTTTTCCCTTTTTCCTTTTTTCCAACTCTCACGCACCATGCAAGTTTGTATGTTACATTGATGCTAATGGACATTTTCTTGCTGACTTTAATGTTTTGGCGTTTGATACAGCGCGTCAGGGTTTATTTATGTACTAGTGTTTGGTGTAGTGACACTTTCACTCCGTATGTAACAAAAAGATACAACAGAGAGAGAGAGAGAGAGAGAGAGAGAGAGAGAGAGAGAGAGAGAGAGAGAGAGGAATAAAGAGAGATAGGCCTAGACATCTCCCGGGAACCATCCTTGAAACGAAAGACGAAAAGAAGTTTGCAAGGATGATACCAGACGTGCGCGAAGAAGGACAGAAGGAATGGGAGGGACAAGAAAAAAGAGGAGAGAGAGAGAGAGAGAGAGGGGGGGGGGGGGGGGAGACACACAGATATAGTAAAGATGGAATATAGCTTGTCTCACGAACCGGCCTATCCCCTAGAAGACAATCCTTATAGTGAAAAAAAATGAGACTACAAGGAAGACACGAGGAAAGTGCAGCGGCGAAACAGTCAGTATTAATAGGAGTGAGAGAGAGAGAGAGAGAGAGGAGAGAGGGAGGTAGGGAGAGAGAGTTTCTTTGTGAATAATATGATTCAATATTATAATATGAAATATTGTAATATAATACTGCGACATTCAATATATTGCGACATTCAATATATGGGCAATGTTTATTAAGTACCTAGTTCATTTATAAAATGATTTATAGGACAGATTCCGTCTCTAGGGTACTTACGCACATCTCAGTCAAGGGAATAACACAAGATTTACCCCAGTATTAAAACACGCTCACCATGCATAGTCTGTAGAATTTACTATTGACGGACAATAACATGCAAGTTTTAATATTTTGTCGTATATTTTGTCTGGGTTTAGTAATGAAGTAATGTTTGGTGAGCTGACACATTCATACTGTTTCAAAAGGACAGGCATGGAGACAGGGTTACACGGAGAGAGAGAGATGAGAGAGATCGAGAGTGAGAGTGAGTGGGGAAGGGGAGAGACAGAGAGAGGGAAGGAGGGGGAGGGAGGGGGAGCTGTGGAATTCTTTAACATTTCTCATAATGCATTATCATTACGATCAAAGCACCGACAGCCGACGTACATGCAATTTGCACAGTTATGTGCGTGTATAACGCACATAACTAACTTAAGGTCGCTCTGAAAGAATTGTGAGATCAAGATGAGCTCACCTCTACTTCTGTTCGTAAGTTCATTGTAAAACATCTTGCCTCCTTATTCTTTTTTTCCCCATAATTCAATTTCAGTTTTAGTCATATTACACTCTTGTAAACACATCATACTATTTTCTTTTGAAAGGTCCAAAGTGTGAATTCCTTTTACGTTTGTTCTTTAATCCTCTTGCATTTAGTGAAACGGTGCGAATTTTGTCCGTAAAAAAGTGCTAGAACAGAAAAATGCTTATCACATTTAAGCACAAACAAAAATGTAAAATTAATCACAACACATTCTCATAATCCATTGATCAAAAGCTGGGTCGTTACCCAAAGATATTCAAATGAAACAGCCCAATTACTGCTTTTGACAGGCAGGCACAGACTCTGTGGCTCTCGATCGGCCGCGCTGTGGAATATCTGATCTGGTACGAGGAGGCCGCTCTAAGGAGGAAAAACAGCGTTGATTGACGGGCTGACGTGCGACTTTTTTCAGCCTCACACCCGACTGACTCGTCCTGGTTGGTCTTCGAGACAGGCTGCTTACTAACTGGGCTCGAACGTTTTGGCGAATTATGTTGAGAGTGCTGTTTAGCGCTCTCTTTCCATTTTCTTTTTTTTCTTTTTTTTTTTTTTTGGCAAAGGAGATCCCCCGCATGTGACCTGGTTCTTTGCATTCTCCAAAAACCACATCATTTGGACAGTCAGAAACGTGGTGATCAGTTTTCAAACACCGGGAGCATGTAGGTGTTTTCTGAACTGCCTTTTGTTCTTTGTGGTATAGTTTTGCAGTAAAAATCTTATTCTTAGGGTCTTGTCTGGGGGGGGGGGGGGGGGGGGGGGGGGGGGGGGGCAGTGACAAAAACAAATCTGCGCGCCCAGTCAGGAGTCTTGTCAGCTTGTTGTCACGGTCACTAGCTCTCTCCATTTTCACAGCAGACCTCAACTCACACCCCACTTTAGTCAAGGCGTGTTCTGTTTCTGACTCGGCGACAGAGATAAGGGTTTTATCTATCCATACTTTAGTGGTGGGCTTTTCCTCAACTGTATCTCCTCATAGAATGAAAGAATTCGTGTTTGATACCTGTAATGCGGTGTTTCTCAACCATAGGCCCTTTACCAGTAGGTCTGCTCGTGCCTCCTTGGTCGCAGGGTAGATCCACCAGAGTCCTCTTATTTCTTGTGACCCCGAAATGGAGCCCTGGCCCGATGTTCTCTCCGCGACGAGGCATATTTGCGAGACGGTCGGACGATTGTTCGAGTCATCCGGGATGCCTTTTTGCTTTAGAAAGACCAAGGGGTCGAGAGCAGAACCGAAGTTAGTAAACACACTCAAGCAAGCGCAGCGTACTAAGTCGAAAACTCGCTCAGCTTAGCAAAATAGGTTCGTGCAGAGAGCGTAAACCTTGCGTCCGCACTCCACGAGAGTCACTCACCGAATCAAGGAAGAAAATGTTTTCAAAGGGAGGTGACTGCAGGCGGAAATTGAAAGAAACGTAAAAGAAAATTGTTTATGCCGCCCAACGAAAGAAACAACCAAAATACATGACAAACACGACGTATTTTGATGTCTTTGGTCTTCATCAGACAAAACAAACAACATTCAAGACAATGAAAAGGAGGGACGATCCATCACTCTTCTCTTCAAATTGGGCGCAAAATGGATGTTGAATAGTAAAGGTTGCCGTAAAGGGTTAGATCAATGTCAATGACAGCAAAACATCCCTTTTAATTATGTTCAGCCATAAATTTGGTCCCTATGCATCGAAAAGAGTGACGTCATTGAGTGGAAGGAAGAACTGTTGGCAATGTTACTCACTTTCAGTAGAACCGCTGAAATGGCCATCGGAAACTCCTTAACGACTGGATCTTGAAAAGGGGAAAGTTTCTTTATTTGGAGGTAAATCTAGAACAGACCAACAGAATGAAAAGAGCCCCCCTCCCTCCTTCCCCCTACCCCCCATCGTTTTTCCTCGTTCGTGCGTAAGAACTCTGAGATGTATAATTATTGACATTTTTTCCATTTGATTTAACCAGTGAGGTAACCGCATTCCGCCTTCAGTTATAAAAAAAACGACACCAGAGTGTTCCCACCCCCACCCACTTCCCTCTCTCTCTTTTGGTTATTCTTTTCGTGCTTTTTCTGCAAGGACTGGAATGAAATGGAACGATCCTGAACGCTTTTGTTATCATTTTCACTTTGTTTTTCAATTCAATTGCTTACACATTGGACACGTTTTGGTGTGTCAACCAAAGCCCGATTTGGGCATGAAAAAGCTACCTAAATATACTTTTAACTTCACTTTTTAAAATCTGTGATGTAATGCACCCTGCGTCAAATATTGAAAGAATGAGAACTTGGTCTCTAATCGAGGGATGCATAATGTAAGTACTCTTACAACAACAACAATAATGATGGTGATAGTGATAAAACATATAATAATAATAATGATAATTATAATGATGATATAATTATAATCATGATATAACAATATAACATTACATTGTAATACAATGTAATGTAGTGCCATACATTTGATTTGTTTGTTCCTGTCACCAGATTTGATACTTGATGTTTGTTAGACTTTCTGTCTCTGTACCCTGTTGATCAAACAAATGTTATTTATTAAAAAAGATAATCTATTATAGCTAAATGAAACAAACAAACAACGACCTCTATCTCCTGCCTTCTCCAAACATTTTCCCCAGCCCCTCTTCCTTTTCCCATCCGTCCACCCATCCCGATCTGCTGAGTCTTTTGAGAAGGGGAGTTTTTGTTCAGAGGGGAGAATGAAAATGCCTGTTTTATGCATGGGGAGAAAACTAGTGCCTGAACAAAAGATTCTCTGTTTAACCTTTGGTTCTTTTAAGACAGCATTTATCTTTTATATGCCCAGGATGGAGCGAATTTTCAGCGCTCGCCTTTTTAGAATTTATGTTTCTTTTATTCATGAATATGAATATATGTGTTGGGCTGCGTGATTCATTCAAATCCGTAACCTTCCAGGCCTTTGATCGGAAGCGCCTTTGGCATTGATCTTTTCCTTCAGAGGACCCCAGAATTCCGTGGAACAAATGGTCACCCTACAGTGCCTGTGACAAGACTTGCGGGAAAGGTCTGATGAAAAGAACCCGGACTTGCTGGAATACCGACTCCTGCTCCGACTATTGCAGTGGAGAGAAGGAAGAAACTAAACCGTGCATCATTTCACCTTGCTGTAGTGAGTTAGTCATATTCTTACACCGCTCCCCCTCCCTCTGTCCTTCCCTCCCTTCCTGACCCCCCCTCCCCCCTCCCTCCCTCTCTCTCTCTCTCTCTCTCTCTCTCTCTTACAGAAACGACAATGGGCCTTGACTTCTTATTTCAGTCTGTCTGTCTGTTCGTCTGTCTGTGTCTGTGTGTCAGTCTGTGTTTCTCTCCTCTGTGTGTGTGTGTGTGTGTGTGTGTGTGTGTGTGTGTGTGTGTGTGTGTGTGTCAACATGGGTAAACCAATTGACGAGAGAGAGAGAGAGAGAGAGAGAGAGAGAGAGAGAGAGAGAGAGCAGTAGCAGCAGCGACAACAGTCAAAACAGTAGAAATACTCTGATTTTCCTGCACCTGGTCCTCCTCTTTCTTCTGTTTTATGCAATGTTCACACTAAAGGTTTTACAAACCTCGATAAAGGCGGAATTCCTCGAGTGCGGACACTAGCAAATGACGGTCTGATCTACAAAACATCAAATAATGCTCAAAAAAGAACTAAAACAGTTCAACAGCAGTTGAACAACATTGCTCGGTGGTGTCAAGAAACTAGATTGTCCATCAATCCTACAAAAGCCAGACATCGGTGTGCACTTTCAATAATAGCACATTAGGACGATTACCCTCAGCTGACAACCTACGCTATTTGGGTATAGGCTTTGACAGAATACTGATCTTTAGAAAGCGTGTTGAGAACATTGTTTTTAAATGCAAAAAGGGCTTGTCTGCCATGAAGGCAACGGCAGCTAAAGGTATTGAACAGCGCCATCTTTACCGACTGTATCACGCATTTGTACTCAATGTGATTGGTTATGGATTAGGGCTTACAACACTATCCAAGAGCAATGTTCTTAAATTAGAAAGGCTCAAAATGAAGCAATGAGATTGATCTTGGGAAGCACGAAGGATACACCAGCTGAAACTATACGATGCCTGCTTGACCTTTATTCAATGTAAGGAAGACACAAACTAGATCAGGTGAAAGCATATTTCGGACCACTTTACCCCATACCCACTACAGCAGTCAAGGAAACAAAAGGCACTCGCTTAGGGATGGCACGGGCAGAAGACAATATACAGCTTGTGTGCCAGTTAGCAGAACTCAAAGAAATGAAGGAATGGGAAAAGTATCCAGACTACTTTAAACATCTCCACCAAATCGCCATCGCTCCAGAACTTTGAAGACACTGTCGAGAATGGTCAGAAGGCAAAACCAATGCAGACATTCAGATGCAGGAAGAAAACCTTGGCTTGAAACATGGGGAGTTTGTGTTATACTCCCTGTTTGGCTAGTATACTTACCATGTCAGACCATAGCATTCAACGGCAGTTAGCCAGCTCTGTCAGGCCGAATTTTTTCCGTGGCCAATGCAGTCATAAGACAGTCACGTGATGTCACCCCACTTCCGGCCCCGGAAGAAGCCAGTGTCAACTTCCTATAAGTCATTCAGCGAGGCCTGGTGTATGGTGACCCCGAGAACCTTGGCGCCAGAGGGGAAGGTAGGGAGGGAATTAGAGTCTGACATGGTAAGTATACTAGCCAAACAGGGAGTATAACACAAACTCCCCATTTTGGCGTCATATACTTTACCATGTCAGACCATAGCAGAATTTAAAGGAATCGGAGGAGGGCGAGCGCCCTAGTGGTTCTTGGGGTTGACCGATATGGCTGCATTGGCCGCCACAAAGGAAATCCCCTTAGACCCATCAGCTCTGGTCATGCGGATATCCCTCAGGTAAAAAATAATGAAGGGATTTTCCGAACGCCAGTAGGCTGCCTCCAGCAGGTGGCGCACGGGGACAGAGTACTGGAACGCTGTGGAAGTGGCCAGTGCTCTGACCTCGTGGGCCCTGGGTGATAGGACAGGGAGATCCTTGTACGCCTGAGCGTAGGTAGATCTCACCGTCTTGGAGAGCCACCTGGAGATAGTTCCCGCCGAGATATCTCTAGTATTGTTGGGGTTGAGGGAGATAAGGAGTCGTCTCTGGGAGGAGCGCCTGGGGCGTGTGCGTTCCCAGTAGTACCTGAGACACCTGGAGGGGCAAAGGTCCATGTCTCCATCTTTTTCTCCCTTTCCCAAGATGTCAGAACTCCGGAAGGAACTTGAGAGAGACTGAGCCGTCCCTGTGGAAGGCGATATCTGTGGGGTCACCGCTGAGGGCGTGAATCTCACTTCGTCTTCTGGCCGAGGCCAGGGCGAGGAGAAAGGTGGTCTTAAAGGAGAGGAGGTCAAAAGGAATAGAAGCAATGGGTTCAAAAGGGGTTTTTCTGAGGGCATCGAGGACCGTAAAAAGGTCCCAGAGGGGAATGCGCCTAGGGGACTGAGCTTCCCGTAGAGCAACTCCTCTAGACACCTCTCTGAGGAGAAAGTCATTGTCAAAAGAAGGGCCCCCCAGTTGACGAATGGTAGTGCAGATAGCTGATCTGTAGCCCCGAATGGAGCCAGCCGACAGCTTAAGGGAAGAGGATAGGTGGGAGAGGAAATTTCCTATTTGGATGTTGGAGGGGCAGTAATGGGGAACAGAGTTATCTGAGCACCAGGTTATCCATCTCTCCCAACGGTAGTTGTAGAGGGATTCGGTGCTGGCTCTGCGAGATGCCGAGGCGAAGTCCCGTAATCCCTGAGAGGCCCCTGCCCCGGCTAGTGTGTCTAGGACGGACTGGGGTCTCTCCGAGTGGGGGGTAGATGCAGATGTTCGCAGTTGGGCTGGCATAGAAGCCACGCGTGTAGGCGAAGCATCTTGGGATTGGAGTGAGGAAGACCTGACCGGGGTTGTCTCAGCATGTCCCAGCGAGGGCTGAGCCGGAGGGGGGGAACGTGGTGAGGGACTTGGGGTCCGGGAACCAAGACTGGGTCGGCCACCATGGCGTTACGAGGATCAGCCTGGGTCTTTCCAGCCTTGCCTTCCTGATCACCTTGTGTAGGATGGGGAAGGGGGGAAAGGCATACGCCAGTAGGCCCGTCCCGGGGAGGGATAGTGCGTCGACTGCATCCGCCTGGGGATCTGGAACGGGAGAGACGTACAGGGGCAGGTGATGGTTGAAGCTGGTGGCAAACAGGTCGATCATGGGCACAAACCAATGGTTGCGCGACACCAGCGAAGGAGGGCCTCTGTTCTGAGGGAGAGGCCTATGGAGCGGGCCTCTCCCCCTTTGTTGACATAGCAAGCTACCGACGTATTGTCCGTGAGGAGGAGAACAAGTCGGTGCGCGACCTTGTGCTGGAGTTGGAGAAGGGCTAGCCTGACCGCTTCCAGCTCCCACTCCCCGAGGCGTGACTGTCCTCCACGTGGGCCCCCCAGCCCAAGTTGGAGGCGTCTGTATAAAGTTCCAGTGGTTGGGTTGGGTTGGGAGGGAGATGGGGACCCCGGTGGAGAGAGTGGCTGGAGTGAGCCGCTCCTCCGTCGCCGAAATGAACCAGTGTCCGAGGGGAATGACCTGGTCCCAGCGGTCGGAGGTCTGTGACAAACGTCGGCGGAACTCCCTCTGAAGTTGGCGTTTGGGGACCCGCCGCAGGGGAATGAGGGGAGACAGGGACTCCATCATTCCTAGGAGGGAGGACAGGGTTCTGGCCGAGGTGTGGGGTGCCTGTGACAGGCAGGAGATGAGGTCCACTATGCGTGCAGGCCTCTCCGGGGTCTGCCAGACGAACCGTAGGAATCGTCTGTGGGCCGGGTGAATCAGGATCTGAAAAATAGGCGTCCTTCAGGTCTACGGATGTGGCCCAGTCGCGATGATGGATGGAGTCTCGGATCTGGGTGGGGGTCTCCATCTTGAACTTGGTGGGCCTGAGGAACTTGTTGAGGGGCGAAAGATCTAGAATGGGCCTCCATCCTCCCGAGGCTTTTGGGATCACAAAGAGTAGAAGCCGGGGTTTGGGTGGGAAATCTCCGAGATGGCCCCTCTTTTGAGGAGGTCTTGGACTTCCGTGCGAAGAGCTTCTGCTTTGGCGGGGGAGGGTTCGTTGGGGGAGGGAGGGGGAGATAGCATGAGGGGGGGGACGCTCGTGGGCCCAAGGAAGGCGAAACCCTTCCTGTAGCACCGCCACTATCCAGGGGTGAGGCGTATGCGTCTCCACTGGTGGGCATGCCGGGAGAGGCTGCCCGCCAGGGGGGGCGAGGGTCTGGGCTGGTGGGTGGGGGATAGGGCGAGGGGGGGTGCTACCTGATCTAAGTCCCCCTCGGGCTGTCTCCCTAGTCAGCTCCGGGAGCGTGACTGTTGGCCTAACCGAAAATTTTGCTGATGGGGTTTTGGCTTAGGCCTTGGGAGAAGATTAGGTCGCTTGGCGGGCCGTGCGGTGCGGGAAGGCGATTGTCTGGGATAGGGTCTGTGCCTGGGGAAGGAACGAAGTGGGGGTCTAGCAGGGCGTGGCGGTGGCCTGGGCGCAAAGGACACAGCCTGCTTGCGTTCCTCAACTGCTTGTGCTATGACGTCAGCCGAGTAGTCGCCAAAGAGCGACTGGACCTGGCCCGGGATGCATCGCAGGGCTGCCTTAAGCGTCGGGGAGAGAGAGGTCCGCGCCAGCACGGCCTCTCTCGCGACCAACAAGCAGTTGAAGTGGCTTCTGGCTGCGCTGTCCGCCGCAGCCGAAAGGTGATGCGAAATCCTGTTAACTAGGTGTCGCATGAAAGGATCGCTGAACAAGCGAGGGTCAGGCTCTTGGTGCGCCTCAGAGCCCGGGTCCCCCGGTACTGGGATGGCACCATCGTCCTCCGGCCATAGAGCCTCCGCTCGCTGAAGGGGCATGTCCAAGTAGGTGTGTCCCGCCGTGGTGTGGAGGATGCCCATCCTGGCTACTCGGACCCATTCCTTTAGGTTCTTAAAGGAGATGGCGCCGGAAGTAGGGGGGGGCAGGTGGGGGATCAACCGACGGTCCGACTGGGAAATGCCCATCTCCCTGGTCACGGGATTGTCCGTAAACAAGGAGGCGACTGAGGGGTTCTTGGGTAGATTGGTCTAGATCTCTGGGCCGGGGGAGAGGGAGAGAAATTCGTCAGCGGGTGCGGCCTCCCTCCTAACGAGGTCTGGTCGCCACCGTTCTATCGTGCGGACATCGTACAATGAGGTGGGGGCTAGCTCCTCGTCATCGTCCGCCTCAGGGAGGTACTGGTCCTGAGAGGGTTCATAGCACCCGTCTTCAGGAGGTAAGTCGAGGGGTGCCTGTAGTGTGTCCCCGGTGGCCCTATAATCGGCGGCCGGGACATCGTCCTGCCGATAGGACAGCGCCCGAGGAGGGAGACCAAGGTCGACCCAGGTAAGTGATAAATACGCTCCCGAGAGTGCCGGTAAAAGAGACAAATCTTTTAATAAATACGCTCCCACCAAGAGCCTCACACGGCAAAAATACTCAGGGTCTAGTGCAAGCCGGAACCAGCACAAAATGCGTGCTGAACCCGAGGCTCGGCAATATGGTGGGGGAACACGACCGGCGAGCGGTGCCGACGATCGCGAGTAACAAAGTCGCGGGAGTGCCGGTAAAAGAGACAAATCTTTTAATAAATACGCTCCCGAGAGTGCCGGTAAAAGAGACAAATCTTTTGATAAATACGCTCCCACCAAGAGCCTCACATTTGCAAGCCACAACTGAATCAAGTATAGAACAAAACACAGCAAAGTTAACACAAAGGCAAGTATAGGCGAGACAGAGCACAAGACTTATCTTGCTTTGACGGCAGGCCGAAGATGAATGAATTATAGGAAGTTGACACTGGCTTCTTCCGGGGCCGGAAGTGGGGTGACATCACGTGACTGTCTTATGACTGCATTGGCCACGGAAAAAATTCGGCCTGACAGAGCTGGCTAACTGCCGTTGAATGCTATGGTCTGACATGGTAAAGTATATGACGCCAAAAACTATATTGTTATATACACTGACGGTTCCGTCACCAAAGATAAGTCAGGCTGGGGATGGACAATAAAACAAAATGACCGAACTATCCAGAAAAACAATGGTGCATACAGTTTGACAACTTCAAGTCTAGCAATGGAGGTAGTGACAAGAACTGCACTGGCTGTTATCCACAGGCGAATTAAAAAATGAACAAGCTGGCTAAATACTGGCTAAATCCATGAACCTATTTAAAAAAGCGGGGAGCGGAATGGGAAGCCTTGCATGGTATGAAGTAATGCGCAACCTTCCATTTGCGAGACTCATATGGATGTACTACCCTGCACAAGGAAATGAGAGAGCAGACACACTGACAGGCAAAGCAATGATAAAAACTGGATTACAGCTTGGCTGATCTGATGTGATAAGAAATCGAAAGTATCACCTCAACAAACAAGAGCAAAACCACTTTACCATAGATCATCTTTAAGATCAGATCAGAATATCAAGAGAGGAAGTGGTCGCACATCCAAATTTTAAGGAACAGCAAGAAACATCACCAACCAAACAAATACTGGAAAAATCTCAGGGCCAACACTGCGAAGACTCCTAGAGATTTGGTCAGACACATACTGGACCTTTCCAGTAACGGACACAAACGATCAAACACACGTCAACTGAGATAAGACTTTGGATCTCTCAGGGATTCCAGTGCAGAGACGATTTGGTGTGCATCGGTGTGTCGATGCAGGTGTGTAAAGTAGAGAGTCCATAGATGCGAGTGTGTATGCATTGGTGTGTGCGTGTGCGTGTGTGTGTGTGTGTGTGTGTGTGTGTGTGTTCTTGCTGTCATTTTTTTCATTGTTCATATTACTATGTCATCTTAACATTCATTTATCACAAACAATCAAAGGTACACACACACACACACACACACACACACACACACACACACACACACACACACACACACACACATACACACAAGCGTATACACACGCATGGGTATGGTGCATGCATGCCTGCTTACGGTCACACACATGTACATGCATGCATGCGCGCGCATACACACACACACACGCACACACACACACACACACACACACACACACACACACACACACACACACACACACACAGAGTTATAATTTACAAGGGAGACAAGAGAGGAGGAACTTTCGTGAAAGACGTCATAGCAATAATGAGTTGCAAGCCTTCCTTTAATTAACGCCTTTAGATCTCTGTATTTTTCGGTCAATGTAGCACTGTTATTGATGTTTTGAAAACATTTGGAAAGGGTACATATCCATAATTGTTCAGCTTAGTTTTTGGATCGATTGATAATGCGCTTGGAATATTCGAGATTATGTCACCAGGTCTCCGTAAGTTGCTAGTGCATTACTGAAGGTTCGAGAATGTTGTAAAAACTGATCAAATCACATTCGCATACGCTTGTCGCGGTTTTATTGGTTGAGCGTACCGATATGCAGAATATTCTAGAAAAGAATAATCGAATATTTTCGAGAATATTCTTTAGATAACATATAAAAGGATGAGAGCCGTGCGACTGGGAGGGAGAGAGAAATGAGATTTGTTGAAGAGTTCCAGTCATCGTCGAGCACAGAAGTGTTCGAGTCTTCACTGAATTTGAGTCTAGTCGATGAAAAGCTGCCATTAGTAGAAAATTGGCTGCTGCATGTACGATTGAGTTCCTGTACGACTTATTGAATCTGAAGGTCAGTTGATTGCTGTCTGTTGTTCCTATATCCTTCAACGTTTGTAAATAAAAGGATCCTCTTCGTTTCAATACCGCCTAGTGTATTTTGTCGTCTGCAAGCTGAACACCTATCACAGGATCTACAACGAACTCTCGCAAACTACTGCGATAACCTGTAGGCCTACATGGTCACTCACCTTGTACTGAGGAAGTCAATAGTTTGCCGTGTACACACACATACACACACACACACGCGCGCACACACGCACGCATGCACACACACACACACACACACACACACACACACACACACACACACACACACACACACACACTCACCACGCTCAGATACAATGATATAATAGCATAGCCAATGTTGAGTAGGTATACAAGGACTGACCAGCATGCTGGGCTAATGAGCAGGTCACACATCTTCCAAGTCGTAGCCATGAGATCCTCTTCCTAAATTCTCTCATCTTAGTCATTGATTCATTCATACATCAGCTTTAAATCATGCGCAGTGTGGTCTCCAAACTTCGTGGATGTGGTGTAACGTATATGGACTAGTCCGCAGGCAGTGACGCCTTGACGAAACTGAAACTGCTGCTTCAAAGACAGCAAGGGTAATCATGTCTGCTGGAGGGGTGATCGTTTTTGTTTTAGATGTTAACGGAATTTTGCACTATTTCCCGTAGGGCTAGAATATGATAGTAAACTTAATGTCTCCTTTTTGTGGCTTATGTGATTCCCCATTGCCACAAGGCGCAGACAAAAGCTGACACTTTTTTAATTTCGTGAAAATAACACTCGTGTGCACAATTCCGCAGTTGCAGGGGCTCCAGATTTATCAACGCGGCGTTGAAGTCATCTCCTATCCACCTCACAAGCAAGAACTGACATAGTTGACTAAACGGAATCTAGCAAGCGATAGTGAAGTGGTAAAAGTCTGTACGCGCTTTATTTGTGAAACACTGCTATAGTTGTACAGCATGGAAAAACGACAGCGATTCTGAAGAAAGAGTGTAGGTTCAAGTGAGGACTGTGCCGAAAAGTAACAACTGGATAAAATCCTCGGACACATCCAGTGATATTGCAGTACATTCTGACTATATTATAATGAAAATAGAACTCCGAGATGCACCTGCTCTTGTCTGCTTCATCTTAGAAATGTGAAGGGTAATGCTGAACAAACTGAAACCTACTAAACAAATCTTAAATAAATGTTAGCGAACCGCCCAGAGAAACGTGGACAAACGAGTCACAAGACAAAACAACGCGTTTCGACCTCTTAGGTCTTCTTCAGGTGAAATATAAACGAATAAAATAACGAAAATTCACTTAGCTTTGTAACCTACTAGTAAGATAATGGCAAATGCACAGCACAGTCTGGGTATTAACATCCATTGAATTCGATGTGCCACCAGATCATCATTCTCTTGCGAGACTGCGATTTAAGAAGCACACCACTCGTACCAATACGCTCACAAAGTACAAAGCAGGACTGCTCGGGAACAGTAATGAACGGACAACGTTCCAGTTTGGTTTGCAAACACGTTCCAAATGCTGCTAGAACTTTATGAAGACAGTGAGGCAGAACCTGAAATCAAGTGGTGACGAAAAAAAAAAAGAAGAGAAGAAGCTGGCAACTAGTCGCCGTGGCTTAGTGTGGCGGATTCCTGGCTGGGAGGTCGTGGGTCGATTCCCATCTGAGCCCTTTATTTATGGGATTTTTCGGTCCCGACCGGCTCTCGCCCAGAGCTGTGTTTGTGAAGGGCTCAGTTGATGAGAGTAGGACCACATAGTCAAGTTTCATTCACTTAATGGGTGCGTTTCTGAGAATGTTGCTCAAATTTCCCAACACACTCCAGGTGTCTGTATGTCTTAGGTCTGGTATACGAGGGGGTATGTATGAAAGTATGAGTTGAGTACAGCCCTGTCATGCAGTCTCAGACTGGAAAGGGATTCCCTAACATCAGTCTCATCATCTCAGTCCTCATCAATCAATATACAAAAGGTTTAATTCTGTGGCCCTTCATGCTCTGCTCTCATGTTGATCTCAGTTTTGAGTTTCTCTCCACATCCGTTCCTTCTTGTCGATATTGACGGTATTGACAAGCTGATAGGGGGGGGGGGGCTGTCTCTGGACGGAGGAGGGTGACGCTCACTCATGCTGACTCCGCGACCTAGTAGGGGGCTAAGTAGGTGTCTTGCATATGTCGGATCAGAACAGGCACTACTGAACACTACCGATGTGACTCGGCAGAGTCTACTATGTCTTCTGGAGGGTTGCTTCATGACATTGACTGCTTCCTGTGGATTGCCGACGCGGGGGCTGCGGCAGGACAAATCAGAACATGGCTGTGGACTGGGAACTGAAATCGGGGTAATGCCATTGAAGTGGCACAGAAGTGAAATAGGAAAGAAAGAAAAGGTAAGAACAAGATGCAAAGCATATAAACGACTCCCAGTTTATCCTGAATACTCGTGAGATATTCCATAAAGAGGAAGACGGTTGTCTTGGGCTGGTGTAACCGTTAGTAATGGCTATTCTGGTAAACATCGGCTATCACCATTGACCTATAATGAACATATTTACAAATTTTCGGAAAGATTGGCCAAGTATTTTCTGAGATTTTCCATAAAGAAGAAAACCATTATGGGCCGTTAGTAACGGCTATGACGGTAAACTTAAACATCGGGCATTATCCGTACCCATAATGAACATACCTACAAATTTTCAGAAAGATTAGCCAAGTACTTTCTGAGATATTCCATAAAGAAGAAAAACCGTTATAGCCGTTAGTAACGGTTATAACGGTAAACTAAAACATCGGGCATCATCCTTGACCCATAATGAACATACCTATAAACTTTCAGAAAGATCGGCCAAGTACTTTCTGAGAAATTCCATAAAAAAGAAAAACCGTTGTGAGCTGTTATAGCCGCTAGTAATGGCTATACGGGTAAACTAAAACATCGGGTATCACCCGTGACCCATAATGAACATACGTTCAATTTTTCAGAAAGATCGGCCAAGTACTTGCTGAGATATTACATAAAGAAGAAAAACCGTTATGAGCTGTTATAGCCGTTAGTAATGGCTATACCGGTAAACTAAACATCGGGTATCATCCGTCGCCCATAATGAACATATTTACAAATTTTCAGAAAGATCGGCCAAGTACTTTCTGAGATATTACATAAAGAAGAAAAACCGTCATGGGCAGTTATAGCCGTTAGTAATGGCTATACCGGTAAACTAAAACATCGGGTATCCTCCGTGACCCATAATGAACATATTTACAAATTTTCAGAAAGATCGACAAAGTGCTTTCTGAGATATTCCATAAAGAAGGAAAACTGTTATGGGCCGTTAGAGCCATTAGTAACGGCTATAACGGTAAACTGAAACATCGGGCATCATCCGTAACCCATAGTGAACATACCTGCTAATTTTCACAAAGATCGGCCAAGTACTTTCTGAGATATTCCATAAAGAAGAAAAACCGTTACATGCCGTTACAGCCGTTAGTAACGGCTATAACTGTAAACTGAAATATTGGGCATCATCCATGACCCATAATGAACATACCTGCTAATTTTCACAAAAATCGGCATAGTACTTTCTGAGATATTCCATGAAGAAGAAAAACCGTTACAGGCCGTTACAATCTGAGATATTCCATAAAGAAGAAAACCGTTACAGCCGTTAGTAACGGCTAAACGGTAAACTAAAACATCTGGCGTCATCCGTGATCCATAATAAACATACCTGCTAATTTTCACGAAGATCGGCCAAGTACTTTCTGAGATATTCCATAAAGAAGAAAAACAGTTACAGGCCGTTACAGCCGTTAGTAACGGCTATAACGGTAAACTAAAACATCGGACATCATCCGTGACCCATAATGAACATACCTACAAACTTTCGGAAAGATCGGCCCAGTAGTTTTGCTGCAGCGAGTGGAACACATTTTGACCACGGACGGACGCGCGCGCACACACACACACACACACACACACACACACACACACACACACACACCACACAGAGTATTTCTTCGTTGCCATTCTAAAGTACTCCCTGCTCTATAAGAACTGGGAGTACAAAAAGAGAAAACCTGGCAAGACACCAGTAATAGTCCTGGGAAAAAAGAAAACACAGTATTAAAGAATGGATAGTCACCTATACATTCAGACAACAGGAAATGAGGAAAGCGAAAACAAAATCTTTGATTAACATGAGTAGGACATGAACACTCGATTAAAAGTGCAGGAAGAGCTCACTGCTGCTAACAAAGATGTTAAAGGAATAATAGGGAATAATAGAAAGGACAAGAGGAACCATAGTGATTGCTTAGCCAAAACAAGCGGAGGCTGCTGGATAGGAAAATCTATAAGACATGTGCATGGTGACAAGGAAATTTGTGGGCAAGCTCCAGCAGACCAGTGAAGGACAAACAGGGAAATTTGTAAACAATCTACAGAGCTTGAGGAATCTGAATCGGTGTTTTTCTTTTTAGGCTGTCATGGTCTGTACCACTCCAGTGGCATTAATCCCACGCCGCTTATTTCTTCTCACACACCTACAGCCAAATCCCCGGCTTGTCCTACGGCAATGGCAATCCACAGGGAGCTGTCACAGCCAAGTCTCAATAAGCAACCAACCAGAGGAGAGACTGCGCTAATGCCGATTCACTTCGGTGGTAGTAAAGCGTGCTTGTTTTGAATCGACCTACTAAGCCCCTTACTGACAACAATAATTGCTTAGTCGTCGGAGCCGCCGTATGTGAGCGTCCTCTTCTCAAGAGCTTCACCACGTCCGACTAGCGACACTCCCCATCAACTTGCTGATACCGGCCACTTCGACATGAACTCACGTAGGTGACAGACGTGAGGAGGAAATCAAAAGTGAAATCACCACGTGAGTGGGGCATGAAAGGTCAGAAAATTTCAGACTTCTTTTTACATTCATCGATGAGGATAAGGATGATGAAGATGATGCTATGGAGTTCCATTCCGATGTTAGACTGCCGACAAGGCTGTTGTCCACGCTTTCTTCATAATATATTTCGGCGTCAACCAGGCCTGAGAGATATAGACACCTGGAGTGTTGGTAAGGGAATTTAACAATACTCTAAGACGCATTCATTAGCAGATAACACTTGACCGTGCGGCCCCAGTGTTCCAAGTGAGCCTATTGCTAACTCAGCTCTGGGTAGGAGCTGAAAAATCCCACAGTAGATAGCTCACGAACCAACGACCTTTCAGCCGGGAATCCGCGACGCAAAGCACAACGCCAGGGAGACTGGTCTATGATTAGTTTTTCAGTATAGAAGAAAACAGAACACACTGAAGTTGTTGACAAGTTTTATTTCACTCTTGTTCAACCTGTTGTTGCTGCTATTGTGAAATCATCATAAAGTTTGTCTCTGTGCAGCAGTGTCTCGTTTATCTGCTTTATTTGGAGTTTTACCCTTTATATTTTCCTTCAGCTGAAAAAGCTCATGGATGGAATGCCTGGTCAAATTATGGCAGCTGTTCCGTAATGTGTGGATCTGGAAACAGAACGAGAACCCGAACCTGTAAGGGTGCTGGAACTAGATGCTCCAGTGCGTGTCATGGCCCAAAATCACAGTTAAAGCCGTGTTCCATAGATGCTTGTTGTGGTAAGTATAGTCGCAAAAATTAATATAATTTGGTTGATTAATGAATTATGGACTTAAACTTTTTTTTTTTACTTACATTCACTGATTTGGTATGGTTTTTGCAACTTAAAAATATCAGCATTTGGCTCAATGAGTGCTTCATATTTTGCTTTTTTTTTTTTTTTTTTTTTTTTTAACAAAACAATGAAAAATGTTAGTGATATACTGGACAGAAAATAGTGCCTGAGTTTCCAGACTGAAGCATAGAAAATACCAATTGATATCATCATCATCACATCATCATCATCATCAGTAGTAGTAGTAGTAGTAATGGTAGTAGCAGTAGTAGTAGTAGTAATTGTAGTAGTGATGGTGGATGTAGTAGTAGTAGTAATACTAGTAGTATCATCATTACCCCAATCAAACCTGACAGAATTAAAATTAACAATGTCAATGAATTGTTGATGGATTCAAAACTTTTTGTAGGACAAGGATTAAATATAGATATGCAAGTAACCATACTTGCTGCACGAAAGCACTCTAGAATATGTTTGACTATGTGTACTCTATAGATATACACAAATGATATACGAGAAGTAACTGAATTACACCAAATAATTTTTTGCTTGTTTGTTTGGTTTCGAAAACAATAGCATACATAACTCACGTGGGACACAAACAAAAATAAGACCTAATGATGAGATTTGTATAATTAAACTCTAAAATACTCTGTTAAATATTACCGCTTTATTAGTAAATGTCAGTACTATCAACAACTGATGAAGACATTTTCAGTCGGGAAAAGGAAGACGGAGAGGAAACTGCTATATTCTTTTTAAGTGCTATCAACGTAAATTCAGTCCAGATGAACGAAAAACTTTGTATGATTCTGTTTAAGCCGAGAATCCGTCGAGCAAAGCCCCTCGCACAATGTCAAGATTTACCACGCACGAAGCAAGGGAGTTATTTCGGTTTCTGTCCACGGAAAAGCCTCCAGACCAAGTTAAATCAGTGACGCATCTCTGTTTAAAACCTGCCACTGTGTGTGTGTGTGTGTGTGCGTGTGCGTGTGTGTGTGTGTGCCTGTCTTTTTATCTGAAGTTTTTCTTTCATCGTCCCATCCAGTGGATCATCTTCACGGATGGGCGCCATGGAGAAAATATTCTAGCTGTTCCAAAACATGTGGAGGTGGTGTGAAAAAAAGGCTTCGAGATTGCATGTCTACTGGGACTCGCTGCTCCAAGCTGTGTCGTGGTTCAATAGTACAGTCAGCTCCTTGTACTATACAAATATGTTGTCGTAAGTATTTATCGTTTTATTCTGTTTGAAGATATGTATTTGCGCCCGCGCGTGCGTGTGTGTGTGCGTGCGCGGGTGGGTGGGCACAAGCCCAGGTATGTGTTGCAGTATATGGAGTGCGTGCATGCATGTGTGTGTGCCCACGCGCATGTGAATGTGTATGCATGCGCGATCTGTGGCCTTGTTTGAGCATGCTCCTGCGTGCAGGCACGTGCGAGTGTACGCGAACATGAATGTGTGTATGAATGTATGTCTGTGCATATAGGCGTACACGCATTGATTGATTTAATTTAACGTCTGTTCACAACAATGGTGATATTAGACTAAAAATAAACCAATAAAAAAAAAAATTAAAACGGGCTGCGTAAGAATTTGTGCCTGTGTTTGCGCGCGCGCGCGCGCGCGCGTGTGTGTGTGTGTGTGTGCGCGCGTGTGTTTGTGTACTGTGCGTATGCATGACTGTGCGTGTGTGTGTAGAGTGGTGTGTGTGGGGTGTGTGTGTGTGGTGTCGTGTGTGTGTGTGTGTGTGTGTGAGTGTGTGCGTGTGTGTGTTAGTGTGAATATGCACTCATGGGTGAAAGGCTACATATAAACATTAATACAATAACTATAAATGATTTCATGTTTACAATAAATTTGCAAGTATAGTGCTGGATAAAACTGATGCAATTTGTATCATTTCTTCGCTGTAGATTATATCATTTATATCATGCGTACACGCATGTGTGTGTGTGTGTGTGTGTGTGTGTGTGTGTGTGTGTGTGTGTGTGTGTGTGTGATACTTGCTGGGATAAAAATGCTAAAGAAAGTGAAAAGGTGAAATGATAATAATATTGAAAATAATTAGCAATGATAGGAATGACGATGGTGATGATGAAGATGAAAAAGACGCACGTTAATTGAATTAGAAAGCATATTACACTAACGCATTAGTGAGAAATTAATGGACAAACAGACACACAACTCTCTAACCCCCCCCCCCCCCGCCCTCGCCCATCCCCATACTCCCGTTCCGTTCCCTCTGCCATAGCTCGAACAATACATGACACGCGCAACCATATATACCATCTTGCCACCAGTGTCCCCACCCTACATGAGCATGCGTACCCTTGGATCACATACAAGGCAACCACCTCAGTCTGTACATACATCTACATCTGCAGACCTACAGGCATTAAAAGCACTTGGTTTTCCCCATGAGGTATTTTAATATGTTTCTTTCATGGCATACCACCAATGCATCACCTGATGAATATTGATTAATAACCAGTCAAATAAGTACATCTATCAAGCAATAAATAATTGCAATGGAATATTCCTAACACACACACACACACACACACACACACACACACACACCACACACACATCACATTCACTATGTGTACACACAAGCACACACACACACACACACACACACACACACACACACACCACACCACACCACACCACACCACACCACACCACACCATACCACGCCACACCACATGTACACACATACGATTGCGTACACATACAAACAAACGCTTACACACACACACACACACACACACACACACACACACACACACACGCACACACACGCACACATGAGCGCATACACGCGTGCCCGCGCACACACACACACACACACACACACACACACACACACACACATACACAACACACACACACACACACACACACACACACACACACACTATGTGTACACTCTAGCTCGCGCGCGCGCGCGCGCGCGCACACACAACACACACACCACACGCACACACACACACACACACACACACACACACACACACACACACATTGACGCATACACATTCACATCTATGGAATCTCAACATAACACCTATGTATAGTTTTATTGGTGAACACTTACCAGTGTACAAACGTTTACAGCGAGACAGGGGATCCTGAGAGGTTTTGAAGTCTGCTGTCTCAGTTGACGTATATGAAGTCATTTGCGCCTGCCATTGGAAAGGTCTAATATTAGTCTGCCTTATTCTCCAGGAATCTTTGAGTGATGGCTTTGAGATTATTCCAATATTTGGCTGGTGGTGATGTGTCTTCCTCTTCCTGTAAGTCTGGATGTGCGACCAGTTCCTCCCTTGATGTTGATCTCTACAAGATGGTCTATGATATAGTGACCTTTATCTTATTCGTTGAGATGATTCTTCAGATTTCTCATCAAATCAGATTCGCGAAGTTTTAATCCAGTTCTAATCGTTACCTTGCTTGCCATTGTGTCTGCTCTCTCGTTTCCATTGACCCCCGCATGTCCTGGGCAGTACATCAATATTAGTCTTTCAAGCGGAAGGCTGCACATCACTTCATGCCAAGCTGGGATTCCCATTCCGCTTTCCACTTTTTGAGGCAAATTCATTGAGTCGGCTTGGTGAGTTCGTAGCTGGTCTGTAGATGAAAGCCAGTGGAGAGCTTGTGTCTCTGCTTCCATTTCGTCTGTTAGACTTGAAGTTGTTAGGTTGTATGCACCATTATCTTTCTGGATTGTTAGGCCATTTTGTTTCACTGTGTATCCCCACACTGAACCGTTACTGCATATAACGATATCTTCTTTTATGCCAAGTTTTCCTCCTGCACTTGAATTCTGTGTTGATTTTTCCCTTTTGCCATTCCCGAAAGTATTCCCAGGGTCTGGAGCGATGGTGGTTTGGTAGAGGTGTTTGAAGTTATCAGGATACTTTTCCCATTCCTTAATTTATTTTAGTTCTGATGATTGGCACACAAGCTGTATACTGTCGTCTGCCTGTCCCATCCGTCATATTCCATATCCTAGACAAATGCCTTTTGTTTTCTTGTCTGCCGCACCTAGTGGATTGCGGGGATTTTCAAGTGCTCTGAATTTGGCTTCACTTGTTGTGGCTTATATCTGACAAGCATTGAAGGAATGTCAAGCAGGTAAAGTATAGTTTCAGTTGGTGTGTCCTGTGTAGTTTCCAAAATGTGTCTGGCTGTTTCATTTTGAATTATTTCTAATTAAAGTGGATTTCTCTGGGACAGTGTTGTAAGCCCTAATCCATAATCAATCACACGGAGTACAACTGCGTGATACAGTCGGGAGGGATATCGTTGATCAGTGCCTTTAGCTGCCATTGCCTTCATGGCCAACAGGCCCTTTTTACATGTAACTACGCTATTCTTAACATGTCTTCTAAAGGTCTGCATTCTACCAAAGCCTCTCCAAGTTGCGTCGGCTGTCAGTTGATTCGACTTGTATTCCATGGAAGGAAAGCAGTGAGAGAAATTTTCCGCACGTCTTGTTCTTTGAGACTGCAGATTGATGTCTGGGCTTTTTGTACGGTTGATGGACGATCCAGTCTCTTGACACCACTGAGCAATGTTGTTCAAGTGCTGCTGGACTGCTTTTGTTCTTCTTAAAGCATTCTTTGACGTTTTGAAGATCAGAACATCGTCTGCTAGGGTCAACCCTCGGACAGTTTCATTTCTATTGAGGTCTGCAAGGCCTGAAGTGTATACATTGTCAAATCAAAATCTGTGATAATCAGCCAGCCCACATAGTTTGATTTGAACAAAATCTCTCAAAAATGGGAACCAGGCTTGAAATATAAATTTTTGGCATGTTCTTAGTCATTATTTGGCCGGTTTGCCCGACACATGGCTCCAAACAACATAATCTCAAAGTTGGCCCAGATGTGCACACAAATTCATAGCATTATAGTAAATTGCAATAACTATAACATAGTGTTAGTAGAAATGGCCCCCACAATCTTTATGAATGTTACATGAAAGAATATAGCAATCAACAGTAATATAAACAAAATAAAATTCAAAACAACGTAATCTCAAAATCAGCCTAAATGCGCACTGTCAGGGCAATTGGTTACAATTCTTCAACATCAAGAAGTCACTTTTACGGATTCTCAACAACAAAAAAGTCTTCCTTGCGTCTTGGTGATGATTAGGTGGAAGCTTTGGGACGTCTGTGGGCGTCTTACATTCACAGCGGGCTATAAGCTAACAGCAAAGCACACTCCCTTGTGAGTGTAGCCTACATTATTCCCACCGCCGCGCCCATCGCACGTGTTGTCTATCACAGGGCCAGTTTCAGCTAGCACTCGCTTTCAGCAAAATCCCCATGCATGGAAAGACGCTGTTTACCGAACTTACCACCATGTAGCATCTTATTATTGATCAGTCTAAAAGACAATTTGAGTGTACTTATCCTAACAGTATCCTTTCTGTTTTCCGCCACTGGCAACCCGTGAACAGCAGCACAGAAAAACAAGAAAGATGCAGCCCCCATCTTGCGATAATGGACTTGAACAGTGATAGTGCGACCTGAGGCACTGACCCAGTTTTCACTGAACGCGTGAAAAACAGACGATTCTATGATTCATTCATTGGTAAAGGGAGAGTGCATTGTTTAATTACAAAAATCTGATTTTCTTTCTAAATATCCTTTCTTTGCAGTGGGTTCGCACTCAGTGCATTAATTACAATACACTCGTGCATGCTTAATCGACAAAAAAGCCAAAAACAAAGGCAAAATGCTTTATTTTGGACTTCTGTGAGGATACAGCTCTGCTGTGAGCGTAGAGCAACCCCAGACGTCAAACAGGATCATTTCAAAACAACAGTTGGCGTGACAAAAAAGGTGGACAAAGAAAAACGGAAAACTGTGACGTCACTTCATATGCTGATTGCGACCTTCGCCCTAGTTAATTTGTCAATTTACAACAAAAGGACGGCAAGATGCGATACCTCGTAACAGTCAAACGATTGGGAAAAAAGACTCTTTACAGAAGTGTATACGACTGCAACAGTAAATTGGCACGCAAATATTCTTTGTACAAGTTTCCAAGAGATGCAGATATTCACAAACAGTAAGCACAGTTAGTCTGAACAGCTGGCCTAAGGCCTTCACACAGCACTCAAAGCAAGTAGGTCAACTTGGCTGTTTGATGGTCCCATTTAGACATACACTGCAGATTCAAATCAAAGCCTACAAAAATTAATCTTCGTAAAAGAAACTCAAATAACATTTGGTTAATTCATATAAAATATGTAACCATAAATATTTTGTGCACATTCATTTCTGTAATTTATTCCCTCACCATGTTTAACATTTGAAGTGCGCATAGTCGTGTAAACCACCGTACTGGGGTGAACAGGAGCAATATGACTGCAGACGTTTTGATGACACTTTTTCCTTGTTTAATAAGATATGACTCCAAGCTGAATAACTTCATACAATTTATATGCAACTCATATATTTTTATTTTAGATAATTGACGTAAATGGTGTGTTTCTGAAAATAAGTTATCGCCTAGAAAGCGTTCCTTGTAATCAGGTACGTCTTTTACCAAGAATTTGTCGCTTTGTGCCCAACTTCTAAGATGCACAATTATACAATATTAATTTTGCGTTACAGGACAATGGTTCTTGCTTCTGTTAGTTCTTTTCCAACCACCATTTTTGAAAAAAAAAAAAACAGTGTAGGCTAGGTACATATCCTTTAAAAATTGATCACAATTGCGTGCGTAAGTGCATACATGCGTGTGCGTGTATGCGTGCATACGTGCTTGCGTACGTGCGTGTGCGTGTGTGTGTGTGTGTGTGTGTGTGTGTGTGTGTGTGTGTGTGTGTGTGTGTGATTTTTCATCTTCTTTTCTTGTAACTGTTACGTTAATGCTTATTCGCCCTAAGCTCAACATTAAAAACCGTTTAATGATTAAGTTTTGATCATGACATTTCCTCAGATTCGTCCATTGTTTAAAGAAAACGTTTAATAGAATTCTTCGTCATTTTCAAATAATATACTGCTTAAGATTGGTTTTTGATAATTGTAACACAGTGGCAAAATTAGTGATGCCTTTTGTATTTACATATCCTCTAATTATATTTATCAATATTTCTGATAAGATAAACAGGTAAGGCGAAACAGAGTCTTCTTGATGGCAACCTTTCTCGACTTCAAAACTTTGAGAAACTTTTCCGTAAATTGTAAAGTAAGATTTTATATTTCTATGGTAAGTGGATATCCATTGACGTAAGTAGTTGCCAAAGCTAAAAGCATTTAGTTCGTTGGTCATATGCACCCAGTTTGCCGTATAAAATTCTTTTTGGAAGTCTCTTGAGACTTTTAACATTTAAGAGATCACAGTGTTCTCAAGTTTTCTCTGGCGTAATGTCTTGGGATAAAAACGCATGTACTCATCATTTATCAGCTTTAGGCAGGACTGGGTTTTATTCAGTTCACCGGGCAAGATGGTCCTACTTTGTTAGAAATATGGAGAAAAAGATACAGGTCTTCAAGTTTTGTTGATCTTCTTATCGCTTGTCTTCTCTTGTTAGAAAAATAAATATTCTTTCCCTTCGATAAATGGAAAGCTATCCTATTATAAACCTTCATTTCATGATAATGAGAATGATGGTCCAAAAATTCCTAATATTGGGGTAGTCATACAGGCTTTAAAATGACACAGATGGAAGACTCTGAAAAACGAAGGAAATATTATACAGATAAAGTCCTGACATCAAATCGTTAGAAAGTTTCGGGGCAAGTAATGATTGAATAACAGATACAACAAAATGTGGAAGGATGAATTGTTGAATAATTCACCAGTCGATATATAAGAGCCCCTGTCATACAACAAAAAAATTCAAATTTGATAATGGTATATTCTGCTTCAATGAGATGGATGTATAAACACATTTTCTTGGTGCGAGAGGTAACTGAATGTAGAGATAATTTTATGAAAACAGTAGAAAACTGATGTGACTTATTTTAAATGTATGGGCTGCATGCAGTCAGTACCTTATTTAGCTTTGAGTGATGTCAAAGTAAACGATGCTAAATATAATCAGAGGTTAAAGGTGCTGCATATAGTAGCAAGTATAAAGAAAGGCTAAAGAAAATACAGTGACACATTGTTAAAATCGGTGGTCGTATATAATAATAATAATGTATGGATTTTATATGGCGCAATTCTTGGGATCAACTCATTGCACTCAACACGCACTCAACCACTCGCACTGACATGTGTTCACACACACATACACACACACACACACACACACACACACACCTACCAACACAGGCGCACTTATCAAGTTCATCGGTTCAAGCGTAAACAATACAGTTTTGCATGCAGTACATAAAAAATATCAGGTCAGAATAATAGACACAGCATTTAGATATTATGCTTGAAGAAAGCCTTCCTAAAGAAGTATGTTTTAAACTCTGACTTGAATTTAGATAATGTGGGCAGGTCACGTAAGCTGTCAGGAAGAGGATTCCAAAGAGTGGGCGCACTAAAGCTGAATGCTCTCTCACCGACTGTCTTTAACGAGCGCCTAGGAATTTTCAGAAGTTTTTGAGAAGATGAGCGAAGAGACCGAGAAGTTTGATTGGTGGACAGGGAAGCAGAAAGATACTGTGGGAGTGCCCCATCAAAGTAACGATAGGCAAACACTGCGATTTTGAACTGCCATCGATATTTGATGGGAAGCCAGTGGAGTTCACGTAACAAAGGTGTAATATGCTCATTTTTACGCTTTTTGAGAACAAGCCGAGCTGCACTGTTTTGCACTCTTTTTAATCGTGCAAGCTGTTCTGAAGGAAGTCCTGCTAACACAGAGTTACAGTAGACTAGTCGGGACATTACCATGGCGGTGATGAGTGTGATTGTTGCCTGTGTGGAGAGGTAAGACCGGATAGAAGCAATACGTCGCAATTCCAGGAAGCATGCACGACAAACATTAGGTAATTGGTTCTGCATATGACATTAAGTCTTGAACAATGGGGATGAAAATATAAATGTTCGTGTAGCATAGGACAAAAATTTAACACAGCTTAAGGAAAAAAGAATACTGGTGTAATTCCTAATTCAGTTATGCTACAATATCTTAGCAAACAACAATACTCTAACAATAGACAGCAGTATGTGTACTGTTTGTGGGAAGAAGAAAAAACAGCAAAGCATGGTTTTGCAAATATTCATATAATGCCTGGGGGTGATTTGGAGAGGATTATACGAGATAAACCGTGAAAATTAATTTAGAATAAATTTGCATGCAGAAAGTGTGTATTTGAAGTGTAGATAAGGCAAAACGTGGACAGCGCTTTTGATAAGATTTTGTATATGATCGAACATGTTATCTGTTAGTGCGGAAACAGAAAATCAAATAAAAATACCACACTTTTTTTTTTAGATTTAGAAAGTAACTGTGCAGTTAAAATATAGTTTTTCGACTGACATGAATTATACTGAATTTTTACACAAAAGTTGTATGCTTATGAGCTTCTTGTGGACGTTGCATAGTGAAAATCTGTAAAGTAGCCTACAGCTGTCTTTGCCTAGAATGCGTCACATTCTGATTCCATATATTTGTGAAACGTTTTCCCCACTGCCATTCATTTCCTGTTTCGTTTTTTTTTTTTAAAGAGATTCTAAAAGTGTTTGTATGTTTTCTTGGTTTTGACATCGAATATCCTTGTCATCTATGAATTAAAGTGCGCAGCAGTGTGTTTAATCATGTACTCATATATGTATCAATGGATGATTGTGCTGTTATTTGACTGGTATATCATGTACAAAGCTATTGATTTAAATGCAACAAATATGTTCGTTGTTTGAAATACGAATTATTTCCTTTACTGTTAGGGACATAGAAAAAGGGGAAATTGTATTATACTTACAAAATACATGGCTGGTTTTAACAAAATTCTGACAATATTGTAATACCTCAAAACAATTCAGTGAAGAGCAAAGTTTTCAGCCGCACTGACTCAGTGACTTGATCTATATGAATCTGACAATCTGACTACCGCTGATCAGAATTACAAGCGGTCAGTCATCAGGTCTCTCATTTAGTCCTGTTGGTATGTGTATCAGAAGTGGAAGGGGTGTTAGCAGAGGAAGATGACGGTAGGGCTTGGTGAGGGATGGGGTTAGGTGAAACAGAAAGGCATTGTAGAGAAATGGCCAGTAAAAATTTGAAAGCCCAAGATCTCTCTCTGTGTCTCTCTGTCTCCCTCTGTCTGTCTATCTCTCTCTGAGACATTGATGTTATACAGCTTTTATACGTTTGTTGGACGCATGGCTGTCTGCTGTAAACAAATCTCAGTCAACCGATGTAATATTCGTTGGTCTTTTTATTTCTTTCTTTCTGCGTACGCAGGCTGAATACTCCTACGGACACTCCATGTATAGACAGGCAAGGATTAATCCTATCTACCCAACAAAGGGAGTGGAGTTTTGTGTGTGTGACCGTTTTTTTTTTATCCCCCCCATTAAGGCAGCCATACTCAAACTTCGAGGAAATTCATTGGTCTTGAAAATGCTTTTGATCTAGTTAACCATGCTGCTCTGTAACAAATGCTATTCAGCTAAATAAAAAAAAATAGTATGTATATCACATTTTAAAAAACTGTAACTTTTATGAGTCCAACATAAGCGACAGACATCAACGAGTCTTACGCATTGGATCCTATTTTGTAGAAAATGTAGCCACGAATTGAGTACCACGATATTCTGTTTCAAACCCCTCTTCTTTAGTATGTTGATTTAGATCTACCATTATGCATTTCAAATAGCAGTGCCTCATGTGAATTGACTGCTTATGATGGCGCTGCACAGACACCTGGTAAGGGTACCAATGGTCTTAATGATCGCTTGCAGCAAAGTCACATGAGAGAAGTAAACTGGTGTGAAAATAATGCAATGCCCTTAAATCCAACCGAAACAAAGGGTGTGGTTATATCCACTGGATAAAGATATTAGTTATGTTAACTTTTACCTACTTTATCTGTCGAAGGGTGTCAACTCAATCAAGTCAGGGAACTTTGACTTTTAGGACAAGTTCCAGACAACTGACCATGATTGGAGACCCATATTGATTTTGGCAAAACATTTTCGGTTTTACGAGTTTATCGTTCTTGGGAGGACATCTGTGGAATTAATTCCTCGTAAAATATTGTAACAATGGTAAGGCTGTCCTTCCTCTTTGCTCCACTGGGTAGATTTTCTGTCTGCCTTGAGAACATTTTTCAAGTGTCAGATTGCGAGAGGGACTTAAGACGGGCTGATGAACAGTCAGTATCTCATTATTGTCAGTGATGTCACAGCTGTTTCCTATGATCAAATTTCACTGATTAAGCCAGTTTAACTAGGCCAGGTGTACTCGCTCGGCTTGCTAATAGCAAACTCACCACATATCGAACACGATTTCTTTATTATGAAGAAAGGTTGTGAATGCTTCATTTTCTTATTTAAAAACAGTGCTTATTTGCATTGCCTCTTCGTCGCACATTTTCTAATATTCCTGGAATGAACGCACTGCAGCGAATGGTGATCGATTCAAGGTGACGGCAATGGGTGATACCAGGGACTTGAAAATAGGCGACGTTTTACGACTGAAATGCTCCGGCATTGTAAACGCCCTGGCTTGGGACACTCAGGTTCGTATGTCGAGACGTTGCATCATTATGATACAGAATCTTAACAGATTTGTGCAGTTTTGGAATCGGAGTTTCGATCTTGTGCATTCTTAATTGTTTTATATAACTGAACGCCGAGTCCAAGAGAACTGCCGTTTTAAAGAGGAAAATAATGATGTTCGAGATGATCCATTCAAGCGGAAATGAGGCTTTATATACCGGGAGTTCTCGCTCAGTTAGTGGCCACCCATGAAGTGGCTTGCACAGACACAGCGTGTTGACTAACAAGCAAGGCACAAAGGAAACTCTGTTAAAACCAGAGTATTGAATGACCTTAATAAGTGTGCTGCTTCTCTGTATTGACCTTAGTATTCATTTCTTGTCACAGTTGCCTTTGACCGTATCAAAGTGTAAGCAAACTTAGCTTCCCAGTTGATGCTGAGGGCCGTACTCGGTATTTCAAACACTGTTGGAATACAAGGCCGGACTGCTGCGGTCTTTTGCGTGTTACTGAAAGTGTAAACTGCGCGCTGATCAAAGGACCAGTCCGATTATGTTACCTTTCAGGGTGCAGTGAAACAGTTACAGCAGCACATAAACATAAACATTTTTCTTTTCTGACCTTTGAATAGTATAGCAAATTCTTTTTATTTTTATTAAACAGTCCGTAGATTTTGAAAGAAAGTAGCTGAATTACACACCACATTGTATCCTTTGATTCCCCCCCCCCCCCCCTCTCTCTCTCTCTCTCTCTCGGTCCGTCCATCCGTCCATCTGAGTGTCTGTTCATAGGTCTGTCTGCCTGTCTGTCTGTCTGTCTGTCTCTGTCTCTGTCTCTATCTCTCCTCTCCCTGTATGTATGTATGTGTGTCTGTGTCTGTGTCTGTGTATGTGTGCGCGGGCGTGCATTGCAAACGTTGACTTGTATGCTGGGTGTTATCAATTATTTTAACGGATGTATTTTGTCAAAGTAATAGGCCATTTTTTCTGCAATTTTGCAATATTCGTAATATTGTGTATGTGCTCATATAATTTTATTATGTCAGTGGTCATATGATTTTATTATGTCAGTATTAAAACCCATAGTATTAAAACCCATATTTTTTTTATTTGTTTGTAGAATTACTACCTTTGTTGTAAACGTTTGTTTTTAACACCACATGAATTCTCTACTTATGAGATTATACAACAGTTTGTACTCTCTCTCTCTCTCTGTCCGCACACACACACACACACACACACACACACGCGCGCGCGCGCGCGCGCGCGCGCATGCACGCACGCGCACACGCACGCACGCACGCACGCATACATGAACACGCGACTTACTATATATGTAGCCGTGCCTCCCTAATGCGTCCCATCCAGCGCACGAAAGGCCTAGGAGCAGACAATATGAATAGTTCTGTCATCAAGATGGGTTACAATGGTCTCCATAGGCTGCTGGCGAAGGATCTTATATTTATGATATATTTCCCTCACTTTTCATTCTTATTTTCTTTATCACCCCCCACCCCCTTTTTCCCCCCTCGAGTCTTCGCCAACTCATTGATATAATGATGGAAGAACTGTTAGCATGCACTTGTTTTCTCCCTCTACACACACACACACACACACACACACACACACACACATATATATATATACATATATATATATATATATGTATATATAATACATACATACATATATATATATATATATATATTATATATATATTATATATATATGATTACTATAATGACAGAAGAATTGTCAACCTGCGCTTGTTTTCCCCCACTATTTAATTGTTCAGCATTATATTGTTTAGTCAATCAGTGGGTGATTGCATCTCTTAGGAGATCCAAGTAAAGGTTGTTCTGCACATTTCTTAGCCGCTGATAATGCTTGGGTTATTGAACAGCAGAGCTGACCACTCAGACTGTTCCATATCTTTTGATCTCCCTTGCATCCTTAAATGGATCCTCAAGCATTGGCTCAAAGATTGTACCATACATTTTATCTTGTTCGCATGTTTTTAGTTTTTCAGCAACTTTTTTCCTCTCCACACTTTCGTTTTTCTTTTATTACTACCTTTCACAGGCTGCTTTGGGGGTGCTGTTGGATTCTTCTTTGAACCCTTGGAGGTGAGAACACCACAGAATTACGCGCTGTGGTGTGTCACTATCTGACGCCAAGAGCACTAACACAATCAGTCGTGTCACCTTAATGAGTCCAATCCAGCGGACGAAAGGCCTAGGAACAGGCAATACATATAGATCTCCCTTCAAAAGAGATTGCCATGGTTCCCTCATGCCGCTAGTGAAGGGTTTTCATATTTAGAATATATATTTTCCCATTTTCTTCATCTTCAACCCTCCCCCCCCCCTTTTTTTTTTTAAATTTCAAATCTTTGTCGATGACAGAAGAATGTGAACCTGCGCTTGTTTTCCCCCACTATATATATATATATAAGAGAGAGAGGTGCAGGCTAACAATTTCTCCGTCATTACAATAATTAAATAGCAAAGAGTCAAAAACAACCACACAAAAAATCGGAAATGAGGGGTGGGAGGGAAACGAAAATTCTGAATATAGCATCCTTCACTGACAATATACGGGGACCATCGTAATCCAGCTTGAAAACGACACCGTTCTTATCACTGCTCAGACGTCACTCGCCTGTTGATTTGGACTTATCAGCGAGACACAGCTGACTTCTGTCAGTGCTGCTTTGGCACCAAATGGAGACATACCACAGTCACGTCAATAATTCTCTCAACATTCTGTGGGATTCTCACCACCAAGGGTTTAAAATCACAATCCAGTGGCACTCTTAAAACTGCGAGAAAAAGGTAGAAAAATCAAAGAAGAAATCGCTGTAAGGAAATGTGTCGCTGAAACCTAAAATCATTATAGCAAAAATGGAATTGATTAGCCACTATAAGGTGATTCAATCATTCCATTTTGACTCTAATGTTTCGATTTTCCCTCACTTTGAAATTAATGTCAATATGGAAAGAGTATTTTAACTGTAGGAGAAAATATTTTGACCTATGCTTGAGGATCCACTTAAGGATACAAAGGGAGGTAAAAGTGTGTCAGCAGTCAAGAGGGATCAGTTTACCATTGAATAACCACAGCAGTTTCAATCACTCAAGTTCTAACGGCAACTAAGAATTGCGCAGAACAGCCTTTACTTAATTCCACTACTTGATCAAACAATAATATATTGAACAAACTAGAAGTGAGGGGAAAACAAGTACAGGGTAACAATTCCTCTGTCATTACAATGATTACTTTACGAAGAGTCAAAAAAGAAAAAAGAAAAAAAAAAAAAAAAAAGGGGGGGGGGGGGGGGGGGGGGGAGCGGAAAAGAAAACGGAAATAAAACACTTGTGCATTAGATTATAAATATATCCTTCACTAGCAGCATGTGGGGACCTTAGTAGTCCATCTTGAAAACAGAATAGTTCAAATCACCTGCACAGAAACCTTTCGTTCGCCGATTCATCGGTGACACATGGCTTATTGTGTCGGTACTGTCTTGGCATCAGATGGAGATATACCACAGTCAAAAATTCTGTTGTATTCTCATCATGAAAGTTAAAAAATAGAATCCAATGGTACCTGAAAGAGCCACTTAAGAGTAGAAAAATTAAACAAGAAGAAAGCGCTGAAAGGAAATAAATCGCTGAAAAAGAATTGTTATTTGAAGTGTGTTCAATGGAGGTCGAGGGGGAAATCTTTGAGCCCATGACTTAGGATCCATTTAAGGATATAAGGGAGGTCAAAGATGTCAGCAGTCAGAACGGACGGTTCTTTTGTTTAATAACCCAATCACTGTTTGTCATGTAGGTGCTATCAGAAGCAGCAAAGAATTGCGCAGTACAGTCTTTCCTTGCATCGCCTAAGAGATGCAATCCCTCTGTTTGACAAACAATAATAGGTTGAACAAACTAGTAGTGAAGGAAACCAAGCGCAGGCTAACAATTTCTCTGTCTTTACAATAATTAGTTGGCAATGAGTAAAAAAAAAAAAAAAAAAAAAGGAGGGGGGATGGGGAGGTGGGGGGTGGGGGGTGGGGGGGTGGGGGATGAGGGGGGAAAGAAAACGGGAATGAAAAATTAGGGCGTTAGGTTATGAATGTAAAATCCTTCACAAGCAGCATATGGGGACCATCATAGTCAGCTTGAAAACAGAACCATCCCCAAGTTACCTGGTCAGAGGCCTTTCATCTACTGATTCGGACTCATCAATGAGAAAAAGCTGATTGTGTGGGTGCTCCCTCGGCATCAAATGAAGATATACCACAGTTCATATAATTCTGTGGTATTCTCACTACCAAGGGTTCAAAACTACAATCCAGTGGCACCTCAAAGCAGCCAGTGAAGGGGACAAAACAAAATGAGAAGAAATGGCCGTGAGGAACGAAATTGCTGAAAAACTAAAATCATAATGAAATAAGTTGCTGAAAAACCGAAATCACCATGTATAATGTAATTATACGTGTCTGTCTAAATTTAAATTAAACCATGTCTCATGAAGTGCTCCAGAGATATTCAGTGAAAGGTTATCTGTCTATCTATTTGTCTTATTATCTATCTATCTATATGTATGTATCTATCTATCTATCTATCTATCTATCTATCTATGTCTATCTATCTATCTATCTATGTCTGTCTGTCTATCTGTCTGTCTATCTTTCTATCTCTTTATCCCCCTCCCTCCCTCCCTCCCCCCTTCCCTCTCTCTCTACCTACCTGCCTATTTATCTATGTGTTTGTCTGTCTATATAGCTTTCGATCTACCTGTACTGCTCAAACGATTGATTTGCATTACTTTTTGTTAAGAAAGCCCATTGCTTTACTTGCTATAGCGGTTATTTAAAGCTGACACTGGCATGATTACTCATTATGAGCACGTTGTTAACTTAGTAAACACTGTTCGGTGTATGCGTTACAACGGAACGTGAACAATGCTCAGGTGATTCCCTCTTTATGATAAATGGCAAAGCACAGTATCATCTTAGGCTTGCTTACTTTTAAATTAAACCATGTGTCATGAAGTGCTCCAGAGATATTCAGTGAAAGGTTAGATGTTCATAGGTAAGAGATGCTGAAACTGGGGCTTTGACCAGACTACAGAGACTGTCTTAGGAAGGCAATTTGTTGCAAGGACACATGTCGCCATTGTGCTAGAGGACAGGTTTCTTGTCATGCAGGCTCACTGAACCCTTTAGGTTTACTGTTAAGGTGTATGATAACCCATACAGTGCAACTGAAACTGTGAACAGAGGACTTTGTGAAGGTAGCAACAATACGCCTTCTCTGGACCCTTCAGCACAGCACTACGCCATATAGCTGACTGGAACCTATGTTGTTTATCTATGGAACCACGTTTTGCATCACCATGACAGATCGTCAGCAGAGAGTGTAGAAAAGCAAGAATCAGTGATCACTCAACGTATACGTGGCTCAGAATGATCAATATGGAAGTGAATTCCGAATGAACTAGGTTGAACTTGTGCGTGGAAAGGGAGACCTCTGTGTGCTCCTGAATGGCAAGTGAAGGGGATAAGGTACTGAGATGAATTTCTTTATCGATATCAAATCTTACGCCAAAGCCATCACTCTGACGACAATGTCCAACCACACAGAGCAGGGATTGTGGACCAGTGCCTTGACAAATTATCAGTTGTGCAGCTGAACTGGCAAGCTAGTTACCCAGGTTCGAATCCATAAAACATGTTTCGGGACATTCTTGGGAAAGATGTATGCACACTCATCAACCAGCCTGTCCCATTGGTACAGATTTGAAAGGCCCTCAAGCAGGAGATTCCTCACCTGAGGAGTTCTGTCTGTTTCATGAGACAGCACTACCAGGAAGTGATCTAGGCACGTGAAGGACATATGCATCCCATTTTGTGTCACTTGATTACGCTTCGCCTAACTGTCAGGCACACGGAAAGAAACGTTTTAAGCGCCTGTGTAGTTGAAAGGTTAAGCGCGAGCGAAGGGAGTTAAATGTGTGAGAAGGAAACGGCGTAGGATTGTCGTTCTTACAGGGCAGGTCACTTCCTTTGTTTTGAACGTGAGCTGTGATAAGAAAAATTGGGTAAAAAGCTAAACACACTGAAAGTGAGTGTGGAGAGAGATTCGAGCAACAGCGCTGATAGAATGGAAAAGAGGCCGCCGACTGTCAGGCCCATTTAATACAGACATGAGTCTGTAACATGCTAACGCATGTATTTTGCTAGGGAGTGATTCAGACAGAGTAAGTATTTGATACAACTTTATGGAACTATGAAAGTTCCAGTCTTTGTTTTATTTTATCCATTTCGATCGTGAAATTGGGAATCGAAATTATTTTGTAAAAGGGTTTATGTTGGATTGCTGCTAACTGTGTGTAGTATAGTCATCATAGCTTATTTTGTTTTCTAGCTACGCCGTTATGGTAGCGGTAGTGAAGTAGACGAGGCTTTGACTGGAGGGAGAGTCGGGTGAGCTACGGGAGCCATACCCCCCTGCCAGAAAGGTGTCGGAAGGAACAGCCAGAGACAGCCAGAGACAGTTGGTATGCTGTCCAAACGTGCAGAGTCGAAGTCGGAGATCGCCATAGAGTTATGCTCTGAGGAAACCCAGCGGAAAGGGTAGGTGGAAACATATGTATGATGTCCACCATAGACGTTCGTGATTGAAGGAAGAGGAATGAAGGTACCGATATTTGTGATGAACTGACCCCAGGAGGATTATAAAGCGAACTGTGACCTGTGAACAGACGGAATAATAAACCCCACCAGTGCTGTGTATGAAAATGGGAGAAGAGGAGGCACTGGGGGAAATGAATTTTTAAAACCTGGTATTTAGCGCCTTGTGATTTGTATGGAGTCGGATGCATGTTGTGTAAGGAAGTATTGGCTGTATTCGTGCATGCACGTGTGAATATTTGCGCGTGAATCAGCAGCCTGAGAAGTGGTGACCCCGATTTAGAACTACCCTCCCCTTGGTTGAATGGGTTCCCCACCCCATTCTGAAAAAAAAAATGTTTTGAAATGCCCATGTATTAGTGTGGGAACACTTGATTTATTTCCATCAACACCCATGTTAATTTTCTACCCCTCTCTTTGTGTTTCTGTATTGAAATGATTATTATGTAAAGTCCCATACTTTATTACTTTATTGGATAAATTTTGTATTTTTCTTATTCTTTTGTCTTTTGTATTTATATTTTGTAAAGATTTTGATGTAAACCCCTTCTTCTTGATCCCCTTCCATTACTTTATTATTATTCTATTGTTCTGTTATTGACAGGGTTGAATTATATCCTTTTATTACTCTTTTTCTTTACTTACCACTTATTATTCAATAGTATTGTTTATCTTGGATTTGTTTACTATTGGTACTTTTAGGTGACCAGCCCTCATTATATACTTACTCTTATTTTGATCACATTATTTAAACTTACAAACCACCACTTCAAAATTTGATTATTTTGGAAATAATTTTGTTTTACTTTCTTTACTTTTACTGATGATTTTATTTTGTTTTGGTTTCTTCCCCACTTATTCTGTGAGCAGTTTCATATACCGTCCCCCCCCCCCCCCCTCTCAAAAGTTCCTCTAGGTAATTTGTAGTGGATTTTTGTTGTTGTTTTTTTTCTATAGTAGTTGAGTGTGTATCCCCATCGCCAGTTTTACGGGTGGGCATAACCAATAGGGTTGTCCAGAGGGTTTTCTATTTCCTGTCTTACTTTCTCTTACTATTCTGGTTTTTCCACTCTGTCTACTTTTGCTGTTTTCTAACTTCATTCTCTCTAGCACCTCTCTAGTTTGTACTTTACTCATCCTCATATCTTAAGTAGGGTCTTTGATTAGTGAGTGTATTCTTTCCCCCTTTTAGATGTTTGTTGTTTTTTCATTGTTTTAATTGATCATGTTTTAAGTTGTTTTTTTTTTGGTGTGAAAGGTTTTGGTGGGTGAGTGATCTTCTTTGACTTTATTTCTGACTCTGGTAGGGAATTTTTTTTGGTGTCCCCTGTCCCATAGGCTGCCTAGCTCCAACCTCTTTTCGCTTGTCTGTAGCGAAGGAACATGGCGTTGGAGAAGGATGTAAGTGCCTTCCGTAGATTTTGAGTTTTCTTTCACTTTCTATCGTTTGAGTTCAGTTTTTCCCCTCGCTCCAATACCACGTGATTAGATGCCAGTGGATGGTTTATCTTTTCAGTTGTGGTTGTCCGATTAAAGAATTGCAAGTATTGAATGAATGCGGGCGGTGATTCATTATTGATTTATTTATCTAGATTGTTATCTGGTGTTTATTATTGATTTATTTTAATGTATTACTTGATGCTGACTGGTTGATTGTTGCTTGTATTTATTGGTTTCTACCGCGTGGGTCATTTTTCAATTTGACGGTATTTTCTGCGTTTAGTGTACTTTATTAGTCCATAGTATTTATTACAAATATTATTTTGAGTAAATGTGGTGAGTGTAAGAAATTATAATCGGAAAGCTTTAATATCATCGTTGTTGTTTTTTTTGTTGAAAATATTTCATCAAAATGTCTGAATTCGACGTTTACCTGTCTCAGGGTAAGACGCTAGGTCTTGATGGTGCTGACTTAGTGGACTATGTTAAGCAGTGTAATGATCGCGAAGAGCGTGCGAGAGAAAGAGAGAGGGAGAAGGAAAGGGACACTGAAAGAGAGACAGAGAGAAAGAGAGAGAGAGAGAGGCGGAAAAAGAGAGAGAGAAACAGGAAAAAGAGAAAGAGAGACAGGAAAAAGAGAAAGAGAGACAACATGAAGAGAATATGAAAGCTATGGATTTAGAATTTCAAAGGAAAAAAATTGAATTAGAGTTAGCGAAAGTGTCAGCGTCTGGTGTGAGTGATGGTACTAACCAGCAGGGTTCTAGTGATTCTAAACCGTTTTCAGGACGGACACCATATATACCAAAACTTCCGGTCTTTGATGAGTCAAAAGATAAGGTAGACGCATTCCTCTACCGATTTGAAAATTATGCGACTACGTGCGAATGGCCCAAGGACAAATGGGTATTATATGTCGCGCCTTTATTTAAAGGTAGTGCGCTCACGTTGTACCATTCTTTGGCCGCTAAGGACACTTTGTCTTGGGACGATCTCAAGAGTGAACTACTGAAACGGTACCAGTGCACCGCAGACGGTTTTCGGGAAAAGTTTCGTGCGGTCAGACCGGAAAAGGGAGAATCATTTTCCGCCTACCTGATTAGGGTTACGCACTTTTTGGATCGCTGGATAAAGCTTTCGAAGATTCAGAAAGGCTTTGAACCTCTTCGCGATCTGTTGCTACGAGAACAGATTTTGCACAACGTTTCGAAAAATTTGGCTGTCTTTCTGAAAGAGCGTTCGGTAGCCAGTGCCGAAGAAATGTGCGCACTTGCTGAACAATACAAAACAGCGCATCCGGATAAGATTTTTAGTCGAAAGGCTTCTGACTCGGTCTTTGAGACAAATGTGTCAACCCATTTCCCTTCGTACCAAAATCCAAATGCAGGTCGAGGATCTTCGAACGCACGCCCTTATCATGGTCGTGGCACTTACTGAGGTGCGCAAGGTTTGCAAAATTCTCAGTACCGTGCTGACCAGACTGCTTCCTTTACAGGACGGCAGGCTGCTCAGACGGGCGACGGTGCTAACCGTGGTAGAGGCGGTCGTCGTCAGTACCGTTCACGGTTGCCGCGCGGACGCGGTCGTGGTCGTGGTCAAGGTAGCAACACTAACCTCTCAGAGATTGGGTGTTACCGGTGTCATTGCGTGTTTCATTTGGTCCGTGATTGTCCGTACCCAGATGAATCTGCAGGAGTTAGTGTCAATACTAATAACCCTACCCAAACAGAGAGTAAACCTGCACATACTATGGTATCTCATACAAATATTGAGGGTTTGTTAGTTGAGTTAGGGATAGTCAATGGTTTCCATGCTTCTATTCTCAGAGACACATGTTGTACTACAGCGGGTGTACGCCGCTCATTTGTGTTGCCAGACCAGTTCACTGGTGAGCAGCAGCAGTGTCGATCGTTCGGTGGTAAGATTGAGGTTTTTCCACTAGCGGTTGTTCAGGTCAGTACTCCTTATTTTGAAGGACAGGTCAAGGTTTGTGTGATTGATGATCCAGTCACAGACATGCTCAAGTTGTATGTGGACAGGACAAATATTGCGATCAGTGTCAGTGTGGATCATTCTATTTCATCAGGTATTGTGTCAGGATCTTGTGTTTCTGATTTTCTACCTGTAGACTGTGTTGTGCCTAGTCAGGGTACAGATAAGGTACGTACAGGGAAGTGTGTTATTCCTGTGACACTCCAGTCGAGTGTGTCTTCTGTTCAGTCCTGCTGCATTGGTGTTGTGCAGGACACGGAAGGTGATGATGTTACCTTACCTACTTTGTCAGTCAAAGGTAAGACTTTTCATGATGTCAAGGTGAATCCTGATTTGTCTGATGCTAAGCGGACACAGTTGTTAACTGTACTGGAGGAGTTCAGTGATGTACTTACAGATACTCCTGGTAAGGCTGATCAGGTTGAACCTCATTCAATACATTTGACTACAGATGTACCTGTAAGAATCAAACCTTACCCATTACATTTTGCTAAAAGGGAAATTGTTCAGAGGGAGATTGATATCATGCTACGCTCAGGTGTTATTGAAGCGTCTTCTTCCCCATACAGTTCTCCAGTTGTCCTTGTAGGAAAACCGGATGGTTCTGTTCGTTTTTGTATAGATTATCGAGCTCTGAACAAGGTTACGGTTTTTTATTCCGAACCGATTCCAGATGTTGAGGATTTGCTTTGTCAACTTTCTCATGGTCGGTACTTTGTGAAAGTGGATCTAGCAAAAGGTTACTGGCAGATTCCGATGTTGCCAGAGGATAAACCTAAGACTGCTTTTCAGACTCCTTTTGGTCTATTTCAATTGACTCGCATGTCTTTTGGGTTACAGAATGCTCCGGCGACTTTTGCTCGGATGATGCGTAAGCTGAAGCTGCATGAGTTTTCCGCAGTCAGTTTTTTTATGACATTCTTTTGGCGACTAAGTTCTGGCAGCAACTTCTCAGTTCCTTGAGATTATTGTTTAAGTCGTCTGAGATTGTTTGGCTTGACAGCTAGACCTTCAAAGGTGCAGGCAGGATATCAAGAGCTTGAGTTTTGGGGTCATATGATTTCTGTTGGTCATATTCGGCCTGAGGCAAAGAAGGTTGAGAAGATTCTTGCTATTGATCGTCCTAAAACAAAAAAGCAGGTTCGTTCATTGCTGGGACTCTTGTCGTACTATCGTCGCTATGTTCCTCATTTCGCTGCTGTCACTGCTCCTCTTACAGATTTGACAAAGGGAGATAAGTGTCGTCAGGTAGTTTGGTCTGAGGAATGTCAGAAAAGCTTGGATGAAGTACAGAGGATACTGAATGGTTTTCCTGTTCTGTTACTACCTAACCTCTCTGAGGAGTTCATCCTACGCACAGATGCTAGTAGCAAAGGAATGGGTGCTTGTCTTTTGCAGGACAAGGCAGGAGTTCTTCATCCTGTGCAGTTTGCCAGTAAAAAGTTTTCACAGGCACAGGAGAAGTATTCCACGATTGAGCGGGAGTGTTTGGCTTTGGTTTGGGGACTGGAAAAGTTTTCCAGATTTCTGGCAGGGAGAACTTTTGTCCTCCAGACGGATCATCGTCCACTTACATTTTTACAAGCGTCAAAGACTAAAAACAACAGACTCTTGCGTTGGGCTTTCAGTATTCAGGAATACAAATTTTCGGTGCAGCCTATCGCTGGCAGTTCAAATACTTTTGCGGACTTGTTGTCACGTCAGTGAAAATCTGTTTGTTGTTTTGCTGTATGGTTTTGTGTTTTTCTCAAGAACATAATATGGGGAAAATAGTTTACTGTACTGTTGTCTTTTTCTTATTCCATGGATACATTTTTCAGGATGCTGTTACCGTTTTGTGTAAGAATAAGAGATGCAATATATTTTGTATAAGGCATTGAAAGAGTATTGTTTAATTTTTGGATGGATTGTTTTTCTGGCATTGGTGTTTTTCAAAATGTAAAGGATTTTGCTTTGTGTGCTTGGAATAATTTGAGGAATTTTATATGGAGTCCATGGCAGATGTTCTTATGGTGCTATAGTTCATTTTTCATTTGCACTGTGGCAATTTGTGGGTTTTGCTACTGTCTTATTTTGATATTGTATCATGAGACTTGGCAGATTTTGTATTGTCATGCTATTGTATAAGACAATCTATTATGATGGATGTTTTTAATGGTGTGATGTTTGGATATTGATGGGTGAATGTAACATGTATTTTTTGTGGAATGCAACAAAGAGTTGACTATTGCAGTGGTTTTGGCATGTTCTTAGTTTTGGTCATCCTTGGTGGTAATATGAATGTCATACGGCAGTTTTCATTTTGGCTTCTGATGGGTGTCAGTAAATTTTACAACTACTCATTTGGATGACTTGGTTCATGGTTTCTATTCTGACAATGTATTGATGACTTATGATGTTCCTTTGTATGATTCCTTCAATGTATAGGATTGAGGTGTTTCATGTACATAGATCTTTTTGTTGGGTTTCTTGAAGCATAACTTCCTGCAAGATTTCTCCTGTAGGATAAATCTTGTCCCAGGGAAGGGGGGTGTCAGGCACACGGAAAGAAAAATTTTAAGCGCCTGTGTAGTTGAAAGGTTAAGCGCGAGCGAAGGGAGTTAAATGTGTGAAAAGGAAACGGCGTAGGATTGTCGTTCTTACAGGGCAGGTCACTTCCTTTGTTTTGAATGTGAGCTGTGTTAAGAAAAATTGGGTAAAAAGCTAAACACACTGAAAGTGAGTGTGGAGAGAGATTCGAGCAACAGCGCTGATAGAATGGAAAAGAGGCCGCCGACTGTCGGGCCCATTTAATACAGACATGAGTCTGTAACATGCTAACGCATGTATTTTGCTAGGGAGTGATTCAGACAGAGTAAGTATTAGATACAACTTTAAGGAACTATGAAAGTTCCAGTCTTTGTTTTATTTTATCCATTTCGATCGTGAAATTGGGAATCGAAATTATTTTGTAAAAGGGTTTATGTTGGATTGCTGCTAACTGTGTGCAGTATAGTCATCATAGCTTATTTTGTTTTCTAGCTACGCTGTTATGGTAGCAGTAGTGAAGTAGACGAGGCTTTGACTGGAGGGAGAGTCGGGTGAGCTACGGGAGCCATACCCCACTGCCAGAAAGATGTCGGAAGGAACAGCCAGAGACAGCCAGAGATAGTTGGTATGCTGTCCAAACGTGCAGAGTCGAAGTCGGAGATCGCCATAGAGTTATGCTCTGAGGAAACCCAGCGGAAAGGGTAGGTGGAAACATATGTATGATGTCCACCACAGACGTTCGTGATTGAAGGAAGACGAATGAAGGTACCGATATTTGTGATGAACTGACCCCAGGAGGATTATAAAGCGAACTATGACCTGTGAACAGACGGAATAATAAACCCCACCAGTGCTGTGTATGAAAATGGGAGAAGAGGAGGCACTGGGGGAAATGAATTTTTAAAACCTGGTATTTAGCGCCTTGTGATTTGTATGGAGTCGGATGCATGTTGTGTAAGGGAGTATTGGCTGTATTCGTGCATGCACGTGTGAATATTTGCGCGTGAATCAGCAGCCTGACACTAACTATGCTTCGCCTAACTATAAAAAAATCACTTTTCTTACTTCAACTTAGATGCTCCCGCGTCTTGCGACGCATAAGGTAGTCAAGGCGCTCCACTGTGCACGGTCCTCAGCGAGTTTGCTAGTATCACTCCATCCTCAGTCGACGAGTCTGAGGTCTCTCTCCACTGTCTGTCGCCAGCCTGCTGGGGTCCATTTAATGGCCTGGTTTGCAGGTCTTGAAGAGGGCAATCTTAAGACATGACCCAGCCAGTGGAGGCGCCGTCTGCAGACGATGGTTGACACGGGGAGCTGTTTGGACCTCTCCCTGACGTCTTCATTTGGTATAAAGTCTGACCATTTGATGCCCAAGATCTTACGTAGACACTTAGTATCAAAAGCGTCGAGTTTCTTCTACTGGGTGGTCTTCAGTTGCCAGGTTTCACAGCCATATAACAGCGTTGAAATCACACTGGAGTTACACAATTTCAGTTTGATTCCAAGGGAGAATTTCTTGCTGTTCCATATTTTGTTCAGCTGATTGAATGCGTATGTTGCCTTCCCAGTACGACTTTTCAGTTTGTGGTCGAAGTCATTGGTGTTGTTGATGGAGCTGCCTAGATATGTGAAGTTCTCTACTTCCTCCACTTTTAATGAAATCACAAATAATAAAATCACTTTTCGCGCCATGTCATTAACACCTATTTTTTTTTTTAGAATATGCTCGGTTTGGTATCTACTCAGAGTTACTTACACAGGTTTTCTTTCATGTTTGCGATTCTCGTGTGTTGTCTAATGACCTGGTAATAGAATGTATAACAAATTCGTTTTGATTACAGTAAAAAGGTTTGACAAGGTTTATATTACTTAGACACTAAATGTATGGACGTCTGCATATGATATTGTTGATTATCATTTCCAACATAAACTGACAATATCAAATGCATTCACACTGACAGAACTGGTTGCATTTGAAAATGAAGTTCATTTACAGAGACATTTTAAGTATGATATCAACATCACTTTGAAGTACGAGCGTTTGAACCAGCAGAGGATATTCAGTGATGGAGCCAGTGAAGACGATCATACCAACAACTGTAAGTGCAGCATCTGTACCACTGCATGGACTTAAGATACAGGTAATGAATGTCAGTAACTGGCACTTTTCTATCTGCCATTTTCACAACGTTGCGCATTTTAACTGATTTTACAATCCTCGATCGTCAATGTAACTTGAACAATGTCTAGGAAGAAAATAATGCTTTGCAGATAGACATCGTGTGGGAATACAAAGACAAGAAGGCCTCCTCCTGGACCAGAGTCTCCAAACCTAACATTATTGAGGAAAAAATAGCTTCACCCAACAGCTGTGAAAACAGGACTCTCTGGAGTGTGCAGAGGCTGATCTTGCGGACAGAGGACGGCAACAGGTCCTATCGTGCTACATTCTGAAAGATGGCACACCTTACGGCGACGACACACCTGAGGATGACACGTTTACAGTGCTGATAGACTCACAGTTTGATTCAGGTAGTGACTTGCTGTACACTACATGCTGTGTCGGGCTTAGATCAGGTATGACCTGATGCATTCATGAGCTCAGGCACCCAGATGTTAAGAGGCGTATGCAGAACGCATGCTCAGAGAGAGAGAGAGAGAGAGAGAGAGAGAGAGAGAGAGAGAGAGAGAGAGAGAGAGAGAGGTATATGCACAGGTATTTGATGTTTTCAGTTCTGACATAGTATTCCAGATCTGGACGACTCTGGCAAGCTTTGTTGTTGGTCTGACAATTCCATTCCTTTTGTTAGAGATCTCTTTCGTACAATCCAATACTCCCTTCGAGACTTGTGTCAGAGACAAACGTATGTGACCTTTTTTTTAATTTTCACCGTTTTATGCTAACATCCGGATCTGACGGACTGCCTTTTCTTTTCTGTCACTTCCCTTTTCCCTTGTTTTTCTTTGAAACTTTGTTTGATATTCTGTCTTTCAGACTATCGCGCGCGCGCGCACGTGTGTTTGTGTGTGTTTGTGTGTGTGTGTGTGTGTGTGTGTGTG
>CM065722.1:53209771-53247271 GCA_033310375.1 Conus canariensis | reverse complement strand
TGAGGTAAATTGAATATCTGCACAGTTCACCATATACAAGATCGTCCGATGTTCGACAGACCAAATTAAGAAAGCATTTCAATGCAAACAGAAGTACTAGTACTTATTCTAATTCGGTAGTCTTTTTTCAAAAGCCCATACTTCCGTTCTGTACTGTAGCATTGGCGAAATCTGAGAGACAAATAGTTTGCCAAAGACACTGAAAGCATTGTAGTCTAATTTATATAAATATGAAGTAAGAGAATAACCGATTTCTTCCCTTTATCAGCTATACTTTGGCAGACAAAACTGAAACTAAGTCTTGTTGAAAAATAAATTCCAAGATACTTGTCCGCATTTACTCCTTGAACTCTCTCATTTCCGTACGTCCATTTCTCACTTTCTGAGAGAAATACCCACCCTTACGAAAAACAATAACGTTAGTTTTCTCCATGTTTACTTTCAGTTCTAATTTACATGCAGCATTATATAAGTAATGTAAATGCCTTTAACCAACTACTGTTATGGACAACAGAATGATGTCATCAAATGTAGGATAACTAGCCCTATGAGGTCAAACGTAACTCTGTGAAGACCATTGTTCATTATTTCCAAATTAAGTTAACTAATTAAACGCAAAAACAAAACATCACCTTGCTTAAATTCACGTGTACAAATCAACGGATCAGACAGTTTTGCACCAGACTTTACTCTTGCCTTTGCTTCGTCGTACATGCTTTTAACGCAACGATACAACTTACCCTTTATTCTGTTCTTGATCAAGAACTGGCCACAGCAGCTTTCTTCAAACAGAAGCGAATGACTTTTCAAAGTCCACAAAAGCAGCACATACAACTTTCTATTATGAGCGAATTGTTTTTTGGTGGCCACAAAGAAAGTACAGATGTGGTCGATTGTTGAATATCCCTTCATAAATCCTGCCTGGTGCTCACCTGTGATATCGTTCTGGCTAATCCATTCTTGTAACCTGTTATTATTAATAACTGAACTATATAATCTGCCACTAATGTCACACAAAAAGATACCTCGATAATTGTTTGCTTCATTAACATGACCTTTCTTAAATAAAGGAATAATTATGGATTCTGTCCAATATTTCGGGTCAATTCATTTTGCAAATACATAGTTAAATAGTGTTACTGGGAAATTAACAGCTGACTCACAAGAGAAATTCTCTCTTTATTATTTTTTTTTCAATAGTCTTATCAGTATCATTAATATTATTGCTATCAGTATTATTGTTATCATCTTTACTACTTCAGTCCGCATTGTCTCCTTCCCGACGGCTTAATTTTCATTGAACACCCAGCTTCCGCCAAATTTGACGAAGATAAGTGATTATTCGTTCATTTTCGTTGTCCTGAATGTTGTTTATCTTGCCTGAACAAGGCCTAAGAGGTCGAAATGCATCGTGTTTTGTCTTGTGATTCGTTTGTCCACGCTGTTCGGCGGAGTCAGTATAAGTACTTTTTAGAATTTATTTCTTCTTCGTCTTTTTCCAAAACAGCTTTGAAGTGAACGAACCAATCATTTACAGGTATATCAGTTGAAGGTTGGATTTTTTTTGTTCGAAATCATGTGCATTGTGTACCAGAAGTCTTTGTGTACCAGAAGTCCTTATGACTATTTACAGAGTTTACCATTTCATTTACTAACGAATTGTTGTGATCTTTCTGTTTTCTTTTATGTATTTTTTTATCATCACGTCATGCACGCGCAATGCAAAGTTGTTTTCTAATCATTTTATCCAATGTTGTTTTAAACCTTCTCAGCAGTCTTTCGTAGTCCACGGCTTGCCCTTATACATTCATAATCGAACCAATCTTTCTGTTTGACTTCTTTTTATCGACCAGAATTCTTCTCTTCTTTTTCTTTAACAATCGGATTACACATGTTCAGAGATTTATACATATCTCTCTGTATAAGAGCTTCTGCCATATCTAGTTTCTGCTGTACGTGATATGAGCTCATAGACATAGGGAGACGTTCCACATATACAATTTCACAGCAATATTTTGTCATGAATTGAGCCCACACTACATTAGGTTTGCTAACAATACATTTTTTTTCTACTTGCTTCCGAAAGCACAATAGAAGAGGTAAGTAATCAGATTCGATTCTTTCGAGAACTCTTAATGTTAAACGGTCATTCAAAAAATTGAACAAGTTTCCAGATGATAGAAAGTAATCACTGACACTGCTTCCAGAGTCCGAAATAGGCTATGTATAGCAACCCTCAAGGTCACTAATACATACACCATTGCAAATATATAAGCCCGACACAGGGCACATGTTAATTAGCTTTTCCCCCCCGTATAAATTAAATACAGTGGCTTAAGAACACCTCCATATCCTGTTAACATCGTTAGTATGGTTAATGTCGAGTTCGCGATCACGTAGAATTTCAGGGAAAATTTCAGAAGTTTTGCATTCATATCACCGCATAATAATAAATCAACATTATCTGCACACAACAATTTCTCCACGACACATTCCTCCTACATCTCTATTCTGTTACCATACAATGAATGATATGGGGCATTTTCTGAGGGAACATAAGCACATAGAAGTAGGACATTTTTGTTCAGTCCAAAAGAAATCTTCTTCCAGCATAAATGACAGACAATATTTGATAGCACAATCAAGCGGATGAACACAAAGAAGAATTGATTTACGAACCAAGACAATTATTCCCCCAGAACATCTCCCTTGTGTTCCCAATGTTACCGCAGGTTTGAGAAACATTTTATGATCTTTAAAAATGCTAGCATTAAAAAGATTTCTACAAACGTCTCCACTAAACATACGAAACCAAAGGATGTAACAAAGTTAACAAAATCTGCATCATTCATTTTCGATAACAGACCACACATTCCAATGTAGAAATGGTACAGTATTCGCAAAGGTGTCTTTATTTCCAAAGTTTTCACTTAAAGAACCAGCTCCTTTAACGTCACTTACATAACTTTTATCACCTGTTCGCTCATGGCCATGTAGACTGACATTATTTTGATTCAATTCCTCACTTCTTTTTTTTTTAAATCCATCACGTTTATGTTTATTTTTTAATACTCGGTTACTTTTCCTACCACCAGACTTACCACTTTCACTACCGTCACCTGAGTCTGCTTCTTTCCTTCGTGCATGTGATCCACTGTTGTCATTATCATTTTTATATGCATACTTGTCAAGTAGAATCATACAGTCAGTTTTGATTTTCATTTGCTCCCCGGTTTTACAGTCATCCTTCTCACTCATTTCATTCCCAGCGATATAATCACCTATCACACAATCACATTTATATATTTTATTTACACAGCCCCAATCGTCATTCACACACTCATCATCCCTCACTATTACATTTCCAGTCGAACTATCGCAGTCACTTCCAGGGCTGTTCCTGACCACACTATCATTATCGCTAGCTGCCCTCCACGTGTTGCAACCATAACCCATGTTACACAGAGTAGTACATTTAAGAATGCCACAAAAGAAAGAACAATTATTTACGATAACGTCACATGAAGTGGTCTTTCTTTTAATGTTCTCATCATTATCCTTATCATTATATACAGTGCTAGGAACACAATCATTTGACACATTGCACATGACATGCTCATGAAACACATTGACAGTTTTGATAACATCCAATTGGCAAGCTGTTTAACGTTCGAGCGGTGAGTGTTCTGTTCGAGCATGTTGCACGATGGTTTCATTTCAACATAGTTCACTGGCCCACTAAATCTTTGCGCTTGAGCGTTTTTTAAATCCTGTTAGCACGCGGTGACCTTTTGTTTTTGATACCTGTAATGTCTTTGAAGCAGGACAAATTTAAATTGTATGGCCGGCCGGATTTTCATTGAAGTGGAACCAGATTATCACTACCATCTGGACCACAATTAACTCTTTCATTGACAGGGTGGTCATAGATCATTGATACCTTTTTTTAAAATTTTGGTTTCTGGTTGTCTTTAAGTGTGGCGATAACTTTCTCCTAGTCTGGTACTCCGAAAGAAAAGTCTTCAATGACAAAAATCTGGGTTCCCTCTAATTTTTGTTTCGCTCTCAAGATCTCTCTTTATCTTTATAAAATGCATAGCGTGTTATAATGGGACAGTCGGCCTTGGGGTTTAAACAATGTACCCGATCGAATTCAACATATTTAGAAAGTTCCAACTTATCTGTGATCATGTCTACTACAAGAGCCTCACAGTCCTGCCAGGTCTCTCCGTTCTCTGCGTGGAATACAATGTACAATTATGTTGTTCTCTTTGGAACGACCTTCAAGACCATCGACCTTCCTGTCCAAAGTTTTTCGACTTTCTCATTCAGTCTCTTGTTTTCATATTTCAAATTTTCTTTTTCTTGACTTAAATCTGATTTCATTTTTGAGAGATATAATTTTTCCTTGAATACTGGCACACACTCCTTTTACCTCTTTCACATCTCCACTCTTCTGCTCAAACTTACATTTCAATCACTCAGCATTGCCATTAAATCCTTCAGGGTGGGATCTTTGGAGTGAGCAGATGCCTTGTCATAGGTAGATCCGGTCTTGTCCACACTGTCCCTGCGCGTAACAGTCCCAGAGCTGTTCAGACGGTCTGTCGCTTGCTGTCAGTTGTCTTGGTGCCAGGCCCTTGGTTGAGCTCCACGTCCTCACACTGGTGAATTAAATTCCCAAAGAAGAAGAGAAAGAGGAGCACTCCTACAATGACACCGTCAATACGGGTTCTGGGTTTCAAAATCGATACCTGCACTGAGGCAAGAAATCTAGCCCATTTTAACATAAACGCTGCAAATATCAGCGCGAACTGACCACATATTGGTCTAAAAGTCAGCGGAACGGATGGGATAGTCCTTCACCAGGTCACCAGTCAATGACCAACACTGTGCTCCACACACAAACAGAAAAAACGGTGTAACTATGCAAAGCGTGACTTGTCGAGCTTCTCTTGAGAAACACAGCCCTGAAAGAGAGAGAGAGAGAGAGAAGAAAGAGAGAGAGAGAGAGGGGGGGAGGGGGGACTTTTGATCGAGAGTTATGGATGAGCAAGTTCATGGTTATATTTACATACCAGTCTTGCCTATAATGAGTAAATACAAACATTAAGAGCTGGCAAAAATTATTCACACAAATCGTAAAATATTCAGAGCGCAGATCGACAAACCTATCATAATATCCATATCTTCCAAAACAGAAAATATGCACATCAAAAAGTATATAATAATAATAACTGATAATAATAATAATACTTCAACTACTACTGCTACTCTTACTACTAGCAACAACAATAAAGATAATAATAATAGATAAGTAAAGTAATAAATAAATAGAAGTAAAGAAAGGGAAAAACTTGTACTGCAATTCTTTCTTACACCCACCCTTTCCTCTGTGCTCAACACACACACACACACACACACACACACACAACACACACACACACACACACACACACACACACACAATGACTGTTAGACATCTTTTGACCTTCCTTGCATCCTTGAATGGATCCTCAAGATAGGCGCAAAGATTTTTCCCTACATTTTATACTGTTTAGTTTTTCAGCAACTTATTTCCTTACCACACTTTCTTTCTGTTTCTCTGTTCTACATTTCGAAGGCTGCTTTGGAGTGCTGTTGGATTCTCTTTTTGAACCCTTTGTGATGAGAACACCACAGAATTATGTATTTCCATTTGATGCCAAGTGAGCACAGGCACAGTCACCCGTGTCTCCCTGATGAGTCCAATCTAACCTAGCGGTCGAAAGGCCTAGTAGGAGGCTAAATGAATAGATCTGTTTTCAAGAGGGATTGCAATGGTTCCCATTTGCTACTAGCGAAGGTTTTAACAATTATAACATATTTTTCTAATTTTATGTTGTCAATTTATTCTCTCCCCCCCCCCCCCCCCCCCCTTTTTTTTTTTTTCTTCTCTCTTTTAGTTGAATCTTTGGCAAGTCATTAATGTAATGACGGAAGAATTGTTAATCTGCACTTGTTTTCCACCACTATTCAATTATTCAGCATTATATTGTTTGATCAACCAGTGGGAGATTGCATCTCTCAGGAAATCCAAATAAAGGTTGTTCTACACAATACAATTCTTAGCTGCTGACAACGCTTGGGTTAGTGAAACATCTTTTGACCTCCCTTGCATCCTTGAATGGGTCCTCAAGCACAGGCTCAAAGATTTTCCCTTACATTTTATACTGTTTATATCATGATTTTAATTTTTCAGCAACTTATTTTCTTACCACACTTTCTTTTGTCTTCAGGTGGAATTACAATAGTTCCCATTTGAAGTTAGTGAAAGGGTTTAACATTGAGAATATATTTTCATTTTGTTCTTTCCCGCCTTCTCTCTCTCTCGTGTTTAGGATCTTTGCCAAATCATTGATATAATGACGGAAGAATTGTTAACCTGCACTTGTGTTGTTTCCCACTACTAAATTGTTCAACACACGCATGCACACACTTGCAAACCCTGACCTCTCTCTCACTCCAAGTCCTTTATGAATACGTGAACACGAGAGAGAGAGAGAGAGAGAGAGAGAGAGAGAGAGAGAGAAACTATACAGACTATATAACATCTCTTTGTTCAGTGTCTCGAGCCGTGCTGTTCATAAAACCCCAGACAGTGACAGTCACTAGCAAGGACACAGCCACTGCCGCTATCACCTGTCAGGGACTGCAGAGTCAGAACAAACTGGTCACCCTCATTCTGGCTCACGAAGGTACCGAAAAGAGCAGCTGGAGTCAACCCACCGAGCTGGCGAGGACGGAAAGTGAGCAAAAAGTGACTAGCAAGGTATCAGCCGAGAAAGCGACCGTCAGTGGGGGGCTCCTGTCCCGTGCCATCAAGTATAACCTGAAAGAGGTGGGTGAGTTCCTGTGCAATTGTAAATGTTCGTCAGAGGCATATGTGGCCTAGTGTGATATATCGCAATTAATCACACCCCAAATCGCTCTCCGACGGGTGAGATAGGGCACTTGCTCAAACTCTGGCAACCCCTCCCCCACCCAAGGAGTAAAGCTGTTCCCAAATCCGTTCCACCCTTCAAAATTTCCTAAGTGTCCCAAACGACAAAACATGTCAACTAAACATATTGTGTTTGACATTTAGGGTTGAGTGTAGGGTAGTGTGGGTGGGTGTGCGTACGAGGAAGATGAGGGAAATTCTGGAATTAAGCCAGAAGTTTTCACCAAGCTGTTCCCTGGCGATTAATTGGGTACAGGGTCCAGAAATGCCCCATCGAGTGAGTAGAGGCACATGCGATGACCAGCAGCCCTATGGGATAGGGATGTGGACATGGACATGTAACTATTCTCACAGTATGGTGTGTTTCTGGACCATGCTTCTAATTACTCACCAGTCACACTTCTCTTTCCCCGCTCGTTTCAAGTGCAATGTGCTTGATTGAAATGTTTTGTCCTTTGGGGCTCTTTGAGAATTTTGAAGGAGGGAACAAAGGGAAAGGTTGATTCGGATATACTCCCTGGGTGATGAGTTTGGGCACATGTTCTTTCTCACCTGCCAGGGAATTATTTCAGGTGCAGAGTGACGACGCGTTACAGCGATATTTGACAAACTGGGTACAAACACCTGTCCATGTGTCTTTTGTCATATGTCTTTTGTGCAGATCACGCGCGTCTGAAGGAAAGTATAGTTGTCGGCATTCGTAAACGGAAGAACGGAAGAATTTTTTGTAATGGTAATTTTTTCTTTTGATGCTAAATGACCACACTTACAATGTAGCAGTTAAAAACAATCCTGTGTGCATGTTTCAATGTAAAAAGCCACATTATGGAGCCACGCCAACGCTTGTCTCAGATATTGTTTTCTAGGGTGAAAAGTCAACCCCAAAGTGTATCATTTGAAGATATTTCCGGAAATTACTGAAATCAAACGAGAAGTTTGACATTTTCATCACATGGTTAACGTCAGTACTATGTCATACTCATACACCAGCATGATAGCATGTTACTGGCTTGCATGTAAAACAACACATTTCTAATGCGCACAGGTATTGTGTGTGGATGCTGGGACATACATTTGCACGGCAGTGACCAAGCTGGCCACCAAAACAAACAACAACACTCAGGAGAAGACGTTGGAAGTCCAAAGTGTGTGGGGTATAAATCTCTCTCTAATTCTCTCTCTCTCTCTCTGAGTGAGTGAGTGAGTGAGTGAGTGAGTGTGTGTGTGTGTGTGTGTGTGTGTGTGTGTGTGTGTGTGTGTGTGTGTGTGTGTGTGTGAAAAGCCATTAGCTTGCTGCACTGAGGAACTGTTCACTAGGGTGCCCCGGTTCTGTCTGTGTGACAAAGTCTGGGTCTCTGCAAATAGCTTCCCTGTCCACTATGTGTTGTTGTCAGCCCATCGTGTTTTCTTTCTTGAGATAGAGTACAATATCTATATATAACAAGATATTAACAAGGGCCCATAATCGTGTGTGTGTGTGTGTGTGTGTGTGTGTGTGTGTGTGTGTGTGTGTGTGTGTGTGTGTGTGAAGTCAAGTCAAAATTATCTTTATTGAGGGTTAAAGAATAAACTTTCCAGCTTTTTTTTTACATCCTGCCCACATAAACAAGAAAGAAAGTAATACAACATATAACCACAAGCTCAAAAAACATTTTTAAAAGCACACAATTTCTATCATGCAAATACATAACTCATATGAAATATGAAACAATAATGAAACTATTGTTGGCACATCAAGTTCAAGCACACACACACACAACACACACACACACACACACACACACACACACACACACACGCACGCACGCACGCACGCACGCACGCACGCACGCAGGCGCGCGCGCGCGCGCGCGCGCATGCACACACACAGAGCTGGGGATAAGGGGATCGTATTGGTGGAAATGACTTTAATTGATGCGCAGAGTTTCTATCAGATGCATTTTTAGTGCTTTTTAAATGTCTGTTTTGAGGGACATGGTTTGATGGAGGAAGGGAAATGATTCCTTGCGGTCCCTCCAGAATACAGAAACCTTGATTTATAAAGATTACTTCGAGGTCTGGGAAGAGAAAGTTTATGTGTATGTCTGTAACTATTGAAGACAAAGCTTTCAATGATTTTCTTCGGAGCTGATCCATTCATTATATTATATATGTACCAGCATTTGTTGAAGTAGAGTCTGTCTTTAAATGGAAGAATATTTAAAGTTTTGTAATCGCTCTTTGTCAAGGTATTGGATTTCAGCTGAATTAATCTAATGGTCCTTTTGTGCAAACGACTTACTAGTTTCAGATTAGTTTCACTGGCATTATCCTATAACGTGGATGCATAATTAATAAGAGAAAGTTTGTGTGTGTGTGTGTGTGTGTGTGTGTGTGTGTGTGTGTGTGTGTGTGTGTGTGTGTGTGTGTGTGTGAGAGAGAGAGAGAGAGAGAGAGAGAGAGAGAGAGAGAGAGTGTACATATTCATGTTATCAATACTGTCCTATGAAACTTGGTCGTAGGGGTGCCCCCTTCGGGTGCTTTATCACGCAGGGGAATCTCCACATCCGTATGTCCTCAGCCAGTAGGATAGAGGGTGCTGTAACAAGTTCACCTTTAAACGTTGCCCATTACAAAACGTCTTTGGCTTGCCATTGATTCGTCCACCCTCCACTGTAGGCCACCTGTTGAATGGTCTTAGACAGGGAGCCATGGCAGGAGGCATACTTGTACCATAGAGACTCGCGGCGCTTGATATTGGTGATGAGAAGTTCTTGTCGGCTGTTTCATGTATTAACTTGTCTCCATAGTCACTTTCTGGTGATCGTTGTATGCCATGCGGAGAATCCGTGCACAGCAGTTTGTATGAATGCCTCAGGTGAGCGCCAGTAACATCTTCTCCATAGTAACATAGTTAGCCTTTTCGTTCTGTTGCTGATTAAATATTTTCAGCTCAGTTCCTTTCTCCTTTTCTTCCTTCTTTCATCTACTCAGATTTTCGTACATTTTCTCCTATATTTTACTCTTCCCGTCTTTGAACTAGATGTAATAATTTTTGTGTTTACTTGTTTAATTTGCTTCAAGTTGTGTACTACGAAACTAAATTGGAGAAAGCAAACACAAAGGATGGTGGACTAAAGCTGATATGCAGCACTCGCATCCCCATCAAGAAAACACAGGTATCGTCTGTCCATCTCTCTGTTTAACTACCTGCCTGCCTATCTGTGTCTCGTGTGCTGCGTGTTTAGACTTAGGCCGTGTGTACAGACTAATGATATAATTGTTAGGTCTACTTTCGGTTATAAATACGAGCCAAATCAAACAGAAAAGCAGAAGCCTTGAGAAACAGTGTTCGATTTAGAACAGTATTTTTGTGGGCACGGACTGGTGTTTGATAAGCATCCCGTCCATACATATAACGGATATAAAATAAACTTTTGTTCAGATCTGCTAAAGCAAGTTGCAGCTATGTGACACGATCCTGTATTCTTTTAAGTGCCTGTAGTTTTAAAGCATTTCCCACTCATCTATTACAATGCCGTCATGGTTCCACACACACACACACACACACTCACACACACACACGCACGGACGCACGTACGCACGCACGTGCACACATATACGCGCACACACACGTGTACCCTGTAGAGTGAAAGAATGCAAACATTTTTCTATCACATTTACACACCACACACACACACACACACACACACACACACACACACACACACATGTACATACGCATTCTGTCTATTCTTAAAAGGTCAGACAGAGATGGAGCTTGCGATGCTTAATGCCGTATTCTACTAAGTCGAGCTTCATAGTATCAGCATTCTTAAGTCTCCCATGACAATCTCAGACCAGTGCAGCATCAAGCGCTACGTCAGCAATAAACCCTGTTCCAATTGCTGATCTAGTCATCTGGTCTGTCCCATGGTTTTTGTGACCTTTGCAAGATCTCAGGGGAATCAATGCTGTCTGTTATAGGTCTCCGACGGAACTGGTCAGGGGCGTCTGCATGACAACAGACAGTGTGTTAAGCCTCTCAAGTGCTGAAGTATTGCTCTCTTTTCCTTAAGTTGGTTGATAAGAAAAAAAATGGTGCTAAGTCTGGACGATTCATACACTGCCTTGATGGAGCTAAAGGGAATCTTGGAGTTTGAACTAGTGCTGGTTGATCTTTATTTGCCCTTTTCCACCATGCGTCATGCAAGCAGCGTGTGCGGCGAGGGACCGACTCGGTATGATTACTTGAAGCAGTCTTTTGGAGATAGAAGACAGATCGTTCTGCCAAGCAATGAAAGTCTTCATCTTGTCCTCGAGGAGGTCCACAGTAGCCTCGTTATTTTCATTGAACTTGTCCTGGTAGACTCAGTTCTTCAGTTCATGTGTCCGGCTATCTCTTGGACCACCATTCTTAACTGTTAGCAGTATATGGAAGGTAAGCTTTTGTCAGAGAACATGATGCTGAAGAGAATTGGTGCCAAAACACAGTCTTTGCTTCACGCCATTTGTGACATGGAATGGGTTCGATGTTTCTCCGTTGTCTTGGATTCGGGCCTTCATGCCGTCATGGAACTGACGCACCATGCAGATGAATTTCAGTGGGCATCCGCGTTTGGCCATGATCTTCCACAGACTGACAGTATCGAAGTCCTTTGTCTTATCGATATAGATGGAAAACAAGTTGACATTTTGTTCCTGTCATTTTTCTTGGAGCTGTGTTGCAGCAAACACCACATCACTGGTTACTCTGTCTTTCCTGAGCCACACTGGTTTTCTGCCAAAAGCTCTTGCTCAGGCTGTATTATAAGGCGGTTTAGCAAAATCTTGCCTGGTGTAGAAAGGGAGGATATGACTCGGTGGTTTTCACACACCTAGATGTTCCCATTGCGCTTATACAAATGGATAATAGATGCATCTTTGAACCCCTTGGGGATCGTCTCCTTCTGTCTGACACACACACACACACACACACACACACACACACACACACACACACACACACACACACAAACACGCTCACACACACACACACGCACACACACGCATGCATGCACGCACGCGCACGCACGCACGCACGCACACACACACACACACACACACACACACACACACACACACACACACACATATAATATATATATGTATATATATATATATATATATATATAATACATATATATGTATGTTAAAATCAAATATTAAAAGGAGTATTAAAAATCATCTACAATATTATTTCGAGCGTGGCTCTCTTCAGGATGATGTTTGGGTCGCCTACTGCCGATGTTATATAGCATGTAGGGGCCCAGTTGTCACTGTTTTCACGTACAAGTTGGTTACACGTGTTTTTTTGGGTTTCAGGTTGTTGTTCGGGGTGTGTTCACTAACAACGATTTCCATTTGTGCCTGCAGTTGTTTACTATTTCTGTTTTGGTGTTTTAAGTTGCTAGGTGTGGTTTACATAGTATTAGCCATTTTTCAGTTAAACATAAGTTGCATCTTTTTGAAATATTACTGTATGGTGATGCCCTTTTTATGATTTTCCAGGATATATTGTAGTTTATTTTTGCATCTTTAAGTCTCCAAATGTATTTGTTCAGTTCTGTTTGGTTTTTGTATTTTTCTTTATTGAATGACTGTTTGTGGTTTGCATATCTGGTTTTAAAGTGATTTTCAGTAATCCCTATATATGTTTCTTTTTCGTTTTCTGATGTCACAGTGGCTTGGTAAACAATATTGTTGTAGAGGCATTTATTGCTTAAGGGGCACTGCTCTTTTTTGGTGCAGTTGCAAGATTTCTTTCTTCGCCCTTCTTTACTGTGTTGGTTTTCATATATGTATATATGTATATATTTGTCTATCTATCTATCTATATATATGTGTGTGTGTGTGTGTGTGTGTGTGTGTGTGTGTGTGTGTGTGTGTGTGTGTGTGTGCGTGCGCGCGCGCGCGCGCGCGCGGTCGTGCAACTGTGCGAACAGAAAAATATTTTAAAACCTGCTTGACGAAAAGTGTGGTAATATAACTATTTTCTTTGAAAAGAGCCTTTGAAATATATGGAAACCTCATCACGATCCAACCCACCTTCATTTTTCACCGTTTTGACAGTGTCAACCTGTCCTGAAAATAATCAAAAGAATGATATGAAGAAAAGTTAACAATGTCCATCATCGATGTACTCCGAAATAGGAGGACCGAACTGAAGAAGAGTGTCTGGAATTTTCAAGATCCCCCATGTGAATATTATTGTTTTGAAAGAAAAAAAAATGTGCCTATAGCAACTTGGTTTATTTTGATCACATCCATAAAGAGTCTGTCGCTTCCACAAAATGACATGGTGCATTGGACACACACACACACACACACACACACACACACACACACACACACACACACACACACACCTTAAAAAAGTCGACACCACAAAGAGCCCAAAATTACATAAGAAGATTGTACCAGTTTGACCTTGATAACATTGAAAAATACATGTTTCAAAATGGACTATCTTTATCCCCTGAAAAAACTAATATGATACTATTTAACTCTGGTAGTAATCCAGCAAAATTACCGATCTTAAAACTGCTTGATGAACCTATAGAATATAAACAAAACGTCAAGTTCTTGGGATTAATTCTTACATCAAAGCTGACATGGAATATGTATTTTGAGTATATTCTAACAAAGGCAAGACATAGCTTAAATCTTTTAAAGACCATTAGTAGATTACCTTGGGGAATGGACCCTGAAACCTTAGTTCATCTTTCTACAGCACTTGTTAGGTCCAAACTTTCTTATGGACAAGAAATTTATTTTAGTGCTCCAAAATACCTATTACAAAAATTACAAAGTATTGACTGTAAAGCCTATAAACTAGCTCTTGGCCTTCCGAGTCATGCGTCAAACGAAGAAACATACAGAGCAGCTGGAATCTTACCGCTTGATGATTATCGTGAACTTGCTACTTCAAAATTTGTGTTGAGAGCAAGTACAAGTGACAATTTCATTGGGGAAGAATTGAAACTAAGAACTGAGTAAGATTTTCCTAAAAGGGCAAACAATATATCGTCGGTAATGTCAATAGCAACATATACTTCTAATTTAATTGAAAGTTCAGGAATAAGCATCAAAGACATGTCTAGAATCATTTGCGCCTATACCACCATGGGAAACATTAAAACCGTCATATGATACCAGCTATTCTAAATTGAGAAAAGAAGAAAATACAAATGTTATGAATTCAATTGCAAAAACACGTATCTATGAAAAATATCAAAATCATCTTCAGGTTTTTACAGACGGCTCCGTACTTGACAATGATAAGGTTGGTGCGGCTTTTGTCATACCGGCACTGAAAATTGAAAAATGTTTATACCTCAGCAAAAAACTTGTCAATTTTTACAGCCGAATTGACAGCCATCATGCTTGCTTTAGAATTCTTGGTGAACCTTCCAATGACAGTAATTAGAACTGTGATATTGGAGGATTCTAAATCGGTTTTATGTTCACTTAACTCCTTCAGTACCGATACACGGCCTGACCTTATGTACAAAATTCATTATTTATCACATTGCTTGTCAGCTAAAGGCACAGTCATTGAGTTTTGTTGGGTGCCTTCGCACTGTAACATAAATGGAAACGAAATGGCCGACAGAGCTGCTAAAAGAGGCGCAAAAGGTTTAGAGAAGACTGTAGACATGATACTTCCTTTGTCACTCCATGAAAATTACAGGCTGCTAGAAACAACAGCATGGAAAAATTTAGCAGACGTTCTGATGAAAAGACTTTAACACAAAATACAGCTGCAGTTCCGTTGGAAATTGTATCAAGAAAGTTGTCAAATGCACCGTTATATTATTCTAGACTTGTAACTTCCCTTTTTTTCCGCTTAAAAATTAACGCTTTAAAAACAAAATTCTCCAAAAATGTATATTGCCTGTGTGGTGCACAAATCACACTTAATCACATTTTATTCCATTGTAAAAGTCTCCGAGGTTTTCTACCTGATTCAGTCACAGCAAAGAATGTTTCGGAAGAAAACATAGAAGATTTATTATATGATACAAAGGTTTTACTACAAATTGCTGAATCCCTAATTTACACACCCATCAGGTCATTCCTGTAGATTTTTTTTCTTCCAATGTATATTAGTGGTGAGGGGCACATCCACCCACCCACGTTTCTGTATTTTGCATTTTGTTTGTTATATATTCAACATTACCTCTTTACTGTTAATGCAGTGTTCACAGTTTTACATTACCTCACACATTTACACTCTCACACTCACAGACAGAATGCACTCACTCACGCACACTTTGGTCTAATATCACTTATGGTGAAAAGACGTAAAAACAAAGAAAGAACGAACGAAAGAACACACACACACACACACACACACACACACACACACACACAGAGAGAGAGAGAGAGAGAGAGAGAGAGAGAGAGAGAGAGAGAGAGAGATGCCATTCTTCATGCTAAACCCAATCTTCCCCCTGCCTCTTCCCCCTGCCTGTCATTTATCCTACCCTCTGTCCTCCGCATTGCCCTTCACCCTGCTTGCCCCTTTCTTATCCCCTTTCATTCCGCAAATGCCGTCTCCACCCGTCACGTCCCCAGTACACACCATCACAGGACTATGGCTGGGTCTGGGAGACCACGCCCACAGACCCCCGTTCTCAGACTACCAAATGGACCAGGTGCAGTCGTTCCAGAAACGTCACCATTTGGAACACCAGGCGCACTCCATCTCACCAGTGTTTTGCTGTCTTCATATCCACCCTCACGTTCCGGATCTATCCTCAGCACGGCACGTTTTACCGCTGCTACGTGGTTGACACAGCGGGCAACTCCTATGAGGATCTGGCGTCCTTTGAGAGAATAGAGCAGCCACGTACTGGTTAGTGTTATATTCACGTTGTCGTTGATTGTGACGCAGCTCTAGGAATCTGGTGACGTATGGTTTTGTTTGGTGTCCTCGACAGAATTTTTTTGAACGCTTGGAATTTACCTTATCATGCACCGGACATAGTGGAACGAAGGCACGCTGAGTTTTATACACAGCAATTTGGTTTTCGTGTTAATTTCGCGACAGAAAAACCTTTATGCTCTTGGGGGAGGGGGTGGGTGGGGGGTGACGGATGGGGATGGTCCTACATATATCTAGAGTGCCTTTCTTGTCTATCGCTTTCTTTGTTCTACATTTTCCCATCTCTTTCTCTTTCTCTGTCCTCACAAATGCACACACATACTCACGCGCGCGCGCACACACACACACACACACACACACACACACACACACACACACACACATACACACGCACGCACGAACGCACATATCAATGCATGCACACAGACATGCACTCTGTTTCTCTCTCTCTCTCTCTCTCTCTCTCTCTCTCTTCTCTCTTCTCTCTCTCTCTCTCGATAGTAGTTATGTGCGGGTAGTTGTATGTGGGGGTGTGGGTAATACTAATAAAATCAGATGTAGGGAAAAATAGATAAATAAAACAAGTAAATAAAACAAATAGATAAGTAAATAAATAAGGTTTAAAAGATACAATTTAAACAAAAAGAAAAAAAATAAATGGAGGGTGGCTGCAACTTCTGTATGAAGTGGGTAGTGGGGGATATGCTTGTGGTGTGTGTGTATGTGCGCATGTATGTGTGTGTGTGTTAGCGGATGATATTGTCGACTGGTGTTAAAGTGATGGGTATGTATATTTGTGTTATTTTTGGATGTTGATGCCTTGGGGCTGTAGCGTACCAAGTTTGGCAATGAGATGAGTCTCTCGTGCTGTACGTTCAAAGGTGTCACCCTGTGATTGCCAGAATGCCAATACTTTCACATGGTTGATGTTGTGTTGGGGGTGGTTGAAATGTGGGGCAACGGGTTTGAGTCGGTGGTGGTGGATGTCAGCCAGATGTTCAGAGATGCGTGTCTCAAGTGTGCGGGATGTTTCACCCATAGATCTTGCCACACAGCTGGCAGTGGATAGTGTATACAATGTTACGGCTCTGACAGGAGAATGTGCGGTTATTAGTGAAGGAGTCATTGGGGCCCTGTAGAATGGTGTTTGGTTTGGTGAGAGGGCAGATTTTGCAATTAGGTTTTGAGCAGGGATGAGTACCTGGTGGTGTAGGTGTGGAGATTCTGTTCAATTTGGACCGCACTAGAAGATCTTTTAGGTTCTTATCACGTTTGAACGTGATCATGGGTCTAGTATGGCAAGTCTAGCTTCAAGTCATTCAAGATTTTCCTCCAGAATGACTATGCCATCTTTTACTTCATTATCATGACAGACTGGTTTCCATCTGGCGCAATGTAACAAGCCACAAGTAAAAGATCTTTATCTACACTAAACAACATCTTATCAACCCTAATGGCAACAATATTATCACCTTTTATTTCAATTTGAAAATATTAAACGAGACTTACCTAGAAGTTAAAGTTTAATGGAGATTATTTCGAGGACGCTGTTGGGTATACAAGTGGAGGACTAAACCGCGCGCGCCCCAGACCTCAGCTACGTGAGATCCCCGAGAACAAATTCGGAAGGGAGGTTCAATGGAAGTACCTCGAGTTGCTGATGGGCGGGCACATGTATACCTCTACCCAACAGCATCCTCCATTAAACTTCAACTTCCAGGTAAGTCTTGTTTAATTTTCAAATTATTCCTCGTTTGCTGATTGGTCAGACTTATACATGTGGAGATTTTAGCGTCGGAGATCACACGTCAGGCTCTGAAAAGCAATCAGCTCATAACGTGAGTTACTTCCCTTTGTCTACAGTGCAGACTTGGAAAAGCTTTTAGTGTTCGCAGAACCACCATTTCCATCTTCATTCTGATTAATGATCCGGTGGTAGAATCATGAAAATGTGGTCCTGTTTGACCATCCTTCTCTTTGAAGGATGCTGTCTATTGGCACATCTCTGTTTTATGCTGCAGAAGTGTTTAACCTGGAAGCAAAGAGGTCATATCTGGAGAAGCCCTGAGCTGTTGGAAGGCAGACTGCAGAGCCTGCTCATCAAGTTTCCACTCTGCATCAGTGTTCTGATGTCTGGACTCCTTGTTAGCTGTGCTGTTCTGTTTCCTTGGAATGTGCGCTGCGCTGATCCAGATATTCTTAGAAATGCATCATGACCAAATTGTAAATGTGATGTCATTGCAAGTATCTGAATGGCTTGTTCCCATGCGATTGATACAGCTGACTGCTGTTGTATTGTCTATCATTATCCGGACATATTTGTTTTCCCTGAAATGACTGCAAAGCAAGGAAAACAGCTTTCAATTCCAAATAATTATTGTGAAAGACCCTTTCATGCGGCAGCCAATGTCCACCTGAAGCTGTACCTTCACACTCGCACCCCCAACCTGTGCCACTAACATCGGCAGTGACAACAATATCTGGTTCAGTACTGCAAATGTCATTCTCATTATCGGACACATTGACAATCCACCATTTACGTTCCTCCTTACTCTCTTCAGGCAGCTGCATGAGTTGGTCAAAGTCACCCCTGTATCTCTTCAAAGCTAATGTTTTGTCTTTCTCAAGCTGTCTGTAACAGAGAGGTCCATACTTGACAGCAACACAGCTAGCCACGATTTTTCCTGTAACTTGAGCAACCTCACGGATTGTGTGACTTTGCTCATCATGAAGCTTTTGACAACTAGGCAGTATGCTGACAGCCCTTTCAGCACTAAGAGTGACTTTTCATGGAGACAGAATCTATGATGACTCCAAGGTATTAAATCTTTGTTGTAGGCTGAATAACTGACTTCTTTGGGTGAATGATAAATCCTAACTTTTGAAACAAATCAGTGATGTCTGTAATATTGCTCATGCAGTTGCTCCTTGTGAGTCCAATCAACAGAGAATCATAAAAAAACCGTAGTTACAAGACCTTTCATTCTGAGGGAGGCATAGACAGGTTTTAACAGCTTTGTGAACAAACCGGGAGCTGATGATAGGCCATTGGGTAAAGTGTTGAATTCATAGAGTTGATCTCTCCATTGAAATCTGAGTAGTTTCCTGTGCTGTTCATGGATTGCTACACTATAATAGGCTCATATTCAGATCAATCGAGGCCATAAAGCATCCCTTGGTTATCAATGTCAGGGCTGTGTTCAGAGTTTGAAAAGATGATAACTGACTTCTGAATTGAGTCTTTTTAGATTTAAAATCATGCAACAAGAGCCATTTTTCTTTATCATGACGAAAACTGGAGAAAGAACTTCACCAGGGCAATGCTCACAGGGGGGAAATTACTTTCTTGGCTATCAACTTTTATACTTCTGAATCAATGATCTTGCACTCTTTCTGATTTGATAACTGGTCTAAAGGACAGTCAAATTCAACCTTAACCCCTGCTATCATGCTTAAAATCTCTGGGTCTTAGGTGATTTTAGACCATGCATCTTCAAACTCATGTTTCTGAGGTTTTAAAGATGGAATCAAGCTCACCTCTTCTATTGGGAGTCGGGATTTTGATGTCCCCGATTTTGCTGAAACCAATGCTGTCTTTTGTTTGGTCTGTTCCTTTGGCCTAAAAAATGAACACGTGCGCAACCTGACTTAGAGTAGTACGAACCACCCGTTTGTCCACGATAGTAGCGGGTGTCTCCGCGGTATTTACGCTCATGGCCTACACTGGAGCTGATGCGGCCGGTCTCACGCACATCTTTGAGTGTCGCGGACAAACTGTCCCCAAATAGAAAAGTATGCTGCATGTCTTCAAATGTCACTCACAAAGTTCGTTACACAGTGGCTCCCATATTCTTTTTTATTGGATTAGTGCATTTTTTCTTGCAAGGTTTCCAAATAATATGACAACGGTCAGTTGCTTTGTTTTCCCTGATTGATTACTTTATATGCTCGGTTCTGTCATTTTGTGTTCATTTATCTAACTATTATTGTTTTTGTGTTTACCCTTTGTGGTTATTATTGTGTTTATATGTGTCCATCATTAGATAAATTAAAAAAGTAAAACACATACAGTGTTTATTAAGTGGCTGTTATCATTTTGACGGTAGTAGAAGTAATAACAGTAGTAGTTGTGGTGGTAGTAGTAGTGTTAATGACGGTATCAGTACTCACAGTAGTAGCAAGGTGATGATGTTGATGATGTCGATGATGAAGATGACGATGATAATGATGATGAAGTATGTTCTGTTGTTATATGATGATGTTGATGATGTCGATGAAGATGATGATAATGATGATGATGTATGTGCTGTTGTTGTTATTATTATCTTATTACGATAAGTATGCGTTTTTCGTTTTGTATTCCTTATTTGTAATTTGTTCTTAAGTTGCGTAATAAAATATGTATTCAGCAAAACGACCTGCGAAGATCCCTTTCTTCCATTAAGAAAGGGTGAACACCGTAGTCGCACCTTCTCGCCACGTTAATGTGGGTGTTTCCTCAGGGGGACATGGGGCAGGTTGTTTTCACTAACGCGGCACGGGAGCGGAATACTGGCGCTATATCAAAACTAGATCCCGGCCTCTCCAATCAAGGAAAGCCGCAGGCTAGACCAGTCCAGATGGAGGAGTAAGGCCCCCACCAAAATGGAAGGAACTGAGTGAAGGCCCACCGGCGTGTGGATACGCCCTGACACTGCTCCAAGCCTTACCCCAGCCATGGGTTAAATGGCAAAAGCATCCAGCCTGCCGAAGACGGAGTGTGTCAGCTACGGCGCAGGTCCTGGGGATAAATTAGGACACACACGCATCAACGATTATGGTCATGCGTCAGACTACCTTGTTGTCATGGCGTCGTCCCTATCAGCGACAACCGGGGAGGGACGGAGCCGGGCCCTTAGCCTCAAAGGGGCCCACCCAAGCGACCGGTGCCTCTGTTAACCTGACGGTCGGGGGAAGGCAGAGTAGAGCGACTGACCAGACTACCCAGCCTCCTACCACCCTTACAGTGGCTCAGTGGAATGCAGAAGGACTAGGGAACAAGAAGCCAGAACTGCAAAAGTTTCTCAGCAAAAACAGCATCGATGTCATCTGCATCCAAGAAACACACTTGAAAGATCATCGACGTTTCTTCGTAAGAGGCTACGAGACATTTCGCCAAGACCGCGAAGACAGACACAAGGGAGGAATCATTACCCTTGTCAGAAACTCCATCCCTGCAGTAGAGACAAACAGATCAAGAAGACAAGAACTAGAACACCTGACTGTCAAGCTCTTGCTGCCCAGTGGAGACCTACGGATCACCAACTGCTACAGCCCATCAACCTCATCTCTTACGCTACACAACGTGAAGCTAGAAGCTTGCAGACATCTGGTGGTTGGAGACTTCAACAGCCACTCGCAAAGCTGGGGATATGAGGAAATGGATGCCCGTGGTGAGGAAGTGGAAGATTGGATGATGGAAAATAATCTAGTACTCATCAACCAGGCGGACGACAAACCAACGTACTTCTCCAGAGCCTGGAAAACCACCTCCACACCAGACCTGGCAGTAGCTACTGAGGACATTCACAAGCTCACGTCCAGAGAAGTCAGCACCCAGCTTGGAGGGAGCGACCACCTGCCAGTCATTCTCAACATCTCCAGCTTAGGATGTACTGAGCGCAACATGCAACCAAGTTGGAACTTCAAACGAGCCAACTGGACCCTCTTTGCAGAAAAGGCTGACCACCACACCAAAAACATTTGCTGTGCAAATGACCTGAACAAGAACGTCCAGAATTTCACTGATGCAATTCTTCAGGCAGCAAAGCAGGCAATCCCAAGGGGCAAAAGAAGACATTACCTGCCATACTGGAGTGACACACTGGAACAGCTTCACACTGAAATGGACAATGCCAGAGAAGCTATGGAGCAAACCCCCACTCCAGAGAACCTAGTGAGGCACAACAACGCCAAAGAAGCTTTCAACCAACAGAAGAAAGCTGAACTCCAAAAGAGCTGGAACGAGAAGACCAGCAGCCTCAACATGGAGAAGGACACCAGCAAGCTGTGGAATCTGACAAAAGCCCTGAATGAAGACACCAGAGCGGGACACAGCAAAACCGTCATCGAGGAAAATGGTACACACCACACGGGAAGGAAAGCAGCAAACATCCTGGCAGAATTTTACAAAGAGGAAAGCAAAGCAACAATACCCATTGCCCGAGTGCAGGAAGTCAGCAAGGAAACCAGGGAGAAGCTGAAACACCAGAACCCTACACCGTCCATGATGTCAGCCTTCTCCATGACTGAACTCAATGCAGCCATTAAAAAACTAAAGCCAAAGAAAGCCCCAGGGAAAGATGGTGTTACCAATGACATGATCAGGAGACTTGGAACCACAGCAAAACAGAAGCTCCTTCTGATCATCAACCAGTCATGGAGCTCAGGGAAATTCCCAGACCGATGGAGAGAAGCAGTCATCATCCCCATCAGAAAGAAACAAAAAGACAAAACCAAGAAATCCAGCTACCGACCAATCAGCCTCCTCAGTTGTCTGGGCAAGGTGATGGAAAGAATGGTGAACACAAGACTGCTGAAACACCTGGAAGAAAATCACCTGCTCAGCAACACACAGTCAGCATACAGGAAAAACCACAGTACGGAAGACCAGCTTGTGTACCTCGCCCAACAGATCGAAAACGCCTTTCAGGAGAAGAAAAAGGTACTCGCTGTCTTTGTGGACCTGACCAAAGCCTTCGACAAGGTATGGAAGGAAGGACTTCTCCTGAAGCTGCTAAACAAGAAAGTGGAAGGGAATATGTACCGCTGGATACGCAACTTCCTCCAGTACCGCACAGCAAGAGTTCAGCTTGATGGGAAAATTAGCCACCGAATCACTCTACAACAAGGTGTACCACAAGGAGGAGTCATCTCCCCTACACTCTTTCTCATCTTCATTGATGACATCGCTGAGAAGCTCACCAAGCACATCTCCAGAGCTCTCCACGCCGACGATTTTGCTGCCTGGAGTGCTGCAGAACATTTAACCACAGCCAGCTACAGGATGCAGGAAGCACTGGAACACGTCGGAAGATGGGCCTCTGAGTGGGGCGTAGAAATCAATGCCACCAAGACAGTGGCCACAGTCTTCTCGCTGTCGCCACTGCCAGAAACCATCAGCCTGAAAATAAATGGAAGAGAGCTAAAACAAGAAGACAACCCAATGTACCTAGGCATCAAGCTGGACAAGCGGCTTACTTGGAATCCGCACCTCAAGAACATTGAAAACGAAGCAGTCAGGAAGCTCGCCATCATGAAGAAGCTGGCCGGTACATCCTGGGGCGCAAACAGCAGCATCCTGCAGAAGGTGTATGTGGGTACCGTCAGACCAACCCTGGAGTATGGCAGTTCTGCATGGGCCACTGCATCCAAGACCAACACCAGTCGCCTGAACAAAGTGCAGAATGCAGGATTGCGACTGATCACTGGTGGGATGAAGACTACCCCAATCCAAGCCATGGAGAAGCTTACTAGTCTACATTCCCTCGAAGACAGACGCGAGGAGAAGGTTTTCATCCACAGTGAAAAGTTACTGCGTATGCCTACCCACCCCATGCACACCGAGATGCAGAACCCCACCAAAAACAGGCTAAAGAGAACAAGTTTCAACCACCTGTCTAAGAGCCTGCATCGCAGCAATGAAGACCTGCTGCCTGTTTCACCAGCCGAAATGGAGATGCTTCCAAATTTTGAGGAACCAGACAATCACCTGGAAGATGTCGCAATCATCACCGAAGTTCCTGGCATTAAAAGAATGGACCGTCAAGCCCCTCAAGTAATGAAAGCTCTAGCACAGGAGATGATCGCCAACCAATACAACCCCAGTGAGTGGACCCACGTCTTCACAGATGGATCCTCAGAAGGAGCAGTCAAAAATGGAGGAGCAGGGTTCTTCATCAGACACACCAATGGAAGATTGACACACAAGGCCTTCCCTACTGGAAAGATCTCCTCCAACTACAGAGCAGAGGCAATAGCACTGCTCCACGCAGTGAGGATCTTTCTGGAACCGGCCAGCCCATCACAGAAGGTTGTCTTCTTCACAGACTGCCGATCTCTGCTGCAGGGACTTCAGAACACAAGAAATGAACAACATACGCAAGACATCAAGGCTGCCCTCTATGAACTCTCAAAACAGTCTGTCATTACGCTTCAGTGGATTCCGTCTCATTGTGGGATCATGGGCAACGAAAAAGCTGATGCTCTCTCCAAAGCAGGCAGCAAAATGGAGCAGTTCAGCCACCCCGTGACCTACAGGGAGGCCAAGACCATCATCCACAACCAGTTTCAGTCCCAGTGGAAGAGAAGGCTGGGTGCAGAGAGTGGTGCTGACCCGATCCACCAGCTCCAAAGGCACCAGCAGACAATCCTCTTCAGACTGAGGACCGGCCACTGCAGACTGCTGAGCCACCTTAACCGCCTGAAGATCACCTACACTGACCAGTGTCCATGCGGCACTGGACCCCAGACCCCTGAACATGTCCTCCTGCGCTGTCCTACTCACGCAGCTCTACGACACAAAACCTGGCCGGGGGGAGCGGAGTTACAGGCGCAGCTTTGGGGAGCCCGTTCTGACCTGGAGAAGACCGCGGGCTTCATCATGGCGGCCGGGTTACAAGTCTGACGCATCCAGCTTCAATCGAACGCAGAAGAAGAAGAAGAAGTATTCAGCAAAACAAAACAAAACAAAAAAACCCTGTCCCCAAACAACTGATCTGTGATCGGGTCCGATTCATCAGAGATCCGCGAAAACTGTTTGTTGACATGTGGTCTGATGCCACTGCATCTGCGCAACGAAATCTCGCGCGAAATGTGACCCAAGATAGCCACTGCATTGGTTCAATGCTTAACGGCTTCATAATTTTGACCTCTGAACTGGGCAAGCCGCTATCAAGTAATCCGTTCGCGGCACGCACGCATGCAGTCGCCGCCTTGATGGCTGCTCTCTGAATATGTTGCATTTTCAGGTCGCATTTGATGGCCTCAGATGGTAATTTCGACCGTATTTCGTGATTTACCATCGAGACGAGCAATTTCTGACAATTTGCCGGTCTGTTGTAGGCTTCAAATTCCTTCTTCTGCAGATCCGGGCTGTTTGTTCGTGAACCGACCATTAACAATTTCTGCCAGTTCCTCTCTCACTTCTTCACTTACAGATTCATCCGTACCGCTCAATTCAGCGGCTATCTCTTTCAGCAAGGTCAGATTTTTCTCTGACTGGTCAGCTTTTTTTTAATTCTCAGACGCGAAAATCTGTGCCTCTTTCTCCTCCAATTCTTCCAGTTCCCCATCTTCTCTCAGCTCCAAAACATCACTGTTGTGTTCCTGTTCTGACTCTGAATCATCTGCAGAAACTCGGCAAAATTGGCAGGGTCTGCGGCGCCGTCTTCGTCTGGAAGTTTCCTCTTAGGCCTAAGTAGTCCCGCTAGGATCTTGAGTTTTTTGTTCCAGCTCGCATCTAGTTCTTGAATCAGGCTTCTAACTGATTCTGTGACTGTTGTGGCCCGCTGCTGTCCGTGAGTTCTGAAAGACCCTCTGACATGGCTACTGAAAGAGCCGCCGATGTGTGCTCAAAAGTTCAGCTTCTGAAAGAGCCGAGCACAAAGGATCAAGACTACCGGTGTAGATCAGAAAGCCGACCAGTCTAATATAATAAAGTTTGGAATAATAATTTCTTAGATTGTTAGAATCTAATGATTCTACTATGACTATGAAGTTTGTAACTGACCTGAAAGGAATTATGAAGGTCCAAGGAAGTCATTCACGCAAGATAGTTACTGGGAAAACGACTTTCACGCATCTGTCTGTCACCGCGTTTTGGCATCAACTGGCGCGCGCGCGCGGTGTCGTCCTCCACATGTATACGCCTTATCAATCCGCAGACGAGGAATAACTTCTTTTACATACTGACTGTAACATTTCTTTTCAAGTAAGAGAACTCCGCCTGAGTTTCTGCCTTGAGTAGATAGCTTTCTTGCTGGGAAGCCAAATTTTTACATAATCAGTGAAGACGCCGCTGAAATCAAAATTACAATCAACGAAAGTTTCAGTCAGACACACAAAATCAAAGGTACGCACACAATTAACAAAATCAATATTCAGTTTGCTGTACTAATTTCCAACATTGTAGTTCAAGAACAACTGGGGCGATGGATGGTCAGGCCTGTCCTAGCGATGGATGGTCAGGCCTGTCCTAGCGATGGATGGTCAGGCCTGTCCTATTTTGAGGCATTGGCAGAACGCCCACTCAGGTAGCCGTGTATCGGTGTCTGCTGACGCCTTCGGCTCGAACCACCACCACGGTATCCACGTGCATCCTGTTCCAAGCTGCCACGCCTCGCACCCGTGTCACTGCCAGCGTTAGGGAGGCTGCCACGCTGAGTTGCACCGCGACCTTCGCCCCCCGTTAAGCGCCGTGTGTAGGGGAATTCCCACCTGTTGCTTCACTGTCCCGGCCCAGCTGACCCGTTTCTAGATCACCTGATCGGAGGACATCCCCACCCCCCTCCCTCCCCGCCCTTCCTCGCCAGCTCGCCATCACCTTCCGTGTTGGAAGATGCAGAGGCGTAACTGCGGCGTAACTCCTGGGATCGGGTCACCTGGGTCCGACCGTCAGCTTTCCTTTGAGGAAGTAGGCCGCCTTGCCCTCCTTTGCCTGACTGACGATGGCTGCCTGTCTTCTAGAAAGATCGTTGGCGACACGGATTCCTTTTCCCTGCAGTATGGCTCGAAAGTCAAGTCCTTGTCAGTGATAACTGACATCTTGTCCCTCCACTGACTGAATTTTACGACCTGGGTTGGTCGCCTCTTGACTGTCTGACACGATGTGCTCTGACAATGTCCTGTTCATACCACTTCTTGTGTCCAGGCACACTGTTCAGAGTTTCTGTGACAGCATGGGCACACGTGTCGTAATTCTCATGGTCGCTGTTGGATGGAATACAAAAAAACAAACAAAAAAACCTCGAAGATTGTCACGTCTGGAAAAAATCTTCAAGCCGGTTAATTTCAGCATTCATAGACGTGATCTGCTTGGTCAGTGTCTCCAGTGCTGATTTCTTGTATCCTCCTTTCCCTGTGCACAGTCAGAGAACAGTACTGTCATGTCACCTGACATTTCCTCCACAGCAGCTGCCAGTCGATTGATTTCCCTTTCCAGGCCGTCATATCGTTGGCTGATCTGCTCACATTTGTCCCTCACCTGGTGCAGTTAAGTTTGTATAGCACACAGATCATTTCCAATGTCAGCTGTCCGCTGTTTGTTTTCCTGGCTCTGCTGGCGAATGGCCGTCAAAATTTTTTCTGCGATATCCGGTGCAGTCGTTCCTAACTTTTCGCTGACTTCCGTTTCGTTCGGAGTGACACTGACCTTCTCCTGCTGACCATTGGGACTGGCTTCTTCTCCAGATTGCCGCTCAGCAGAACACGCCACAGCAACAACACGGCATTGACAGTACACAAGGAGGTCATCGCCGGCACGTGCAAGGCATGCTGACACGACGTGTTACAGCAGCTGTACACATCTCCTTCCAATGTTGTTGTCCCGCCCTGTTTATGATGTTCCATAAAAAACTAACACACTGTCCAATGTGAACATAGCGATCACATTGTTTATTCCACCACACACCAGCAACACAAATATGCAGCAGAAGCATTGGTGTCACATCAGTGTCACTCTGACCGGAGCTCACCTGTTCTGTTTTCAAAACACGACAGGCTACATTTCGACCACAGAACTGACCGATTCGGGACCTCCACAGGCATAAGTCAATCATGGTCACTTCGTACCTCTGCTGTCTAACTTTCCTGTCACCTTTTTGTCCCGAGAGAAATCCCGTGAAAGCCAGAATACAAATAATGAATCAGAGCTTTTCATGTAGTCTGCCTATTCGCCGTTATCTTGGGTAAGTTCGCTTGGCCCCAGAGAGAGAGAGAGAGGGGAGAGAGAGAGAGAGAGAGGGTGGAGGAGAGAGGTGGTAAAGGTGTGTGTTTGTGTATTGTGTCACACACCGCATTTGCAAACACTCAATCACACATACGGCATATTTACTTCACACGTGCGCATCTACTCCATTCATCCAAAGGAGAGACTGGGGAAACAAGAATTCACTTCTTTTTTTTTTAGCTTCCTTTACCGAACACGACAAAAAAATTCATAATACATTAACCCAACACAAAACAGCTTTTTTGTTTGTCCATGTGGTAATCACTTTTTCATCAACTTTGTTAGAAGCTGCGTGACACTATAGAGGCAGCACGTTTTCTTTCTTTTTAATCAACAATACATCAACACTACATTTTTCATTTCTATCTGTTAAATGTTAAACGTTGCCTTCACAAAAAGTTTCCTTTGTAAAAAAAAAGTTCCTCAACGGGAATTTAGTTTCCAGGGGGTTGGTTGTTGACTCCAATGGTTGGACGCTGAGGTTTTCCATAGGAAATTTATATTCTAACAAATAGAATCCCAGCAGATTTCTGTCTGCGCTACATCAAAATCGACCACTCCTTGACCGCACGGAAAACAAAGTTTTACTATCACAACCCTCAAGGTTGAAAATAAACTATCAACTCGGCCCAAGCCAAGCGCCCTATCCTCCTGTCTGGCAACTCCTTGTCTTCCGAACATATCGGGAACACACCCGTCCCACAAAACAGTGAGCTTCTATCACTAATCACGTGCCTCAACGAAAAGAAAAGGTTAGGGATTCAAACACTGATATGGTCTAGCCTTCGCGTCAAAAGTTGAACATTGACATATGCACGTATCTACTGTCATGACACCCCCATGCCATGACAAAAAAAAAAAAAAAAAAAAAAATTGAGTCAGTATTTTTTTCCTAAACAGAAAGAAAATATACAAAAGCTTACCACACAACAAATACACATGAAAAAAAAAAACCCAGCGAAGTTCAAAATCCATAAATGAAATAACTGTTATGTGAAAATATTGAGTCAAACAAAACCCAACAATGTCAGCAAGATTTAAAGACTAACATTATTAGATTACACTTTCCAATATCATATTAATTGTCAGTGCAATAATCATGCGTACGATAAATAATATTCATGTTTTTTCGAGTACAATTCATCGAAAACAATTCATATCTCAGAGAAAAAGAAAAATCACCAACAAAACAGTGATTCAGGATGCAATATTTCATTGTTTTTCCTCAGGAGACACAAACATAGATAACGATTAAAAGACAAATTCATCACTATGCGCATCACCGTGATCGCATTAGGAAGAAGGAAATTCAAAGTTCATCATTCAGCACAAGGATGCCAAAATAGTCTCTCTTTTTTTTGTTAATTAAATCAATAATTGAAAAATACGAACACAACAATCAGAGTTATGCATCAGGAACACATCATAGAGCGAAACTATCTCTGCAATCATACAAGCAAAAGAGTAGTAATATAATATCAATCAATGATATACATGCAATAAATAACAAAGGTTTTCTTTTTAGCTTCTTCCTCCTTTCATCTATTCCCTAGACAAAAGATCGGCCAAAACGTTGGTAGAACCAGAAATTGGCTCAACTACGAATGAGTACTACTGGATGGCCAGAGACGAACGCAACAAACGACTGTTTTTTTGTCTGAGACGCCTTTAAGAAAAATGTCAGAGGCCTGTGATCTGTCTGAAGGGTGAAAGATCACTCAGACAGAAATCGGTCAAACTTTGCGAAGGCCCAGACGATGGCTAAGCATTCCCTCTCAATGATGGAGTACTTTTCCTGGGATGTAGTGAACTTCATGCTTGCAAACTGTACTGGATGCAACAAATTGTCTTGTGGCTGTTGCAGGACAGCTCCAATTCCGAAGGAGCTTGCATCAGTGCGCAAAACAAAATCTTTTGTCAAGTCAGGCAACAACAAAATTGGAAAACAGTTCAACGTTTTCTGTACTGTCGCTAAGGCTGTCTGACAGTCAAGAGTCCAAATTACTGAACTTAGTCTTTGTCCTTTAGTTAGATCAGTCAAAGGAGCAGTCAGAGTCGCAAAATTGGGCACACAACATCTGTAATACGAAAGCAAGCCCAAACATGACCGAGCCTGTTTCCTTTAACAAGGGGTTTTGATGGACCTAATCTTTTCAATTTTGTTTTTCTCTGGACGAATGGAACCAACTGAGACAGTACGTCCAACGAACTCCAGTTCTTGGTAGCCTGCGATGATTTTGGATGGTCGCGCCGTGAGACCAAAAGTTCGAAGTCGCAAGAAGACTTCGCATAAGCAAGAAAGCAGCGAATCCCAGGTTGGCAATGCTAGCAGAACATAAAAAAAAAAAGAAAAAAGGAAAAAAAAAAAAAAACTGACTGCAGAAACCTCGTGCAACTTCAGTATTGTCATCATTCGCGCAAAAGTTGTAGCAGCATTCCGTAGTCCAAAAGGCATGCGAACAAAATGAAACAGACCAAATAGGGTGTGAAAGCCGTTTTGATTTTGTCTTCCTCGACCATGGGAATTTGCCAGTAACCTTTAGTTATGACAATTTTGACGAAATACTGAGCACGGGACAATTGGCAGAAAAGATCTTCCACATCAGGTATAGGCTCAGAATAAAAAAAACTGTGACCCTGTTAAGTGCTCTGTAATCGACACAGAACCGAACTGAACCATCTGGTCTAGAAAAAAAAAACCCAAAACAATGGGAGCAGATACAGGGAAGTAGAATGCTCAATAATGGCATGATCGAGCATTACTTATTCTTCTCTCTCAATAACTTTTTTTTTTTGGGTGCAAATTGGAGAGGGTATGGCTTAACGCACACGGGAGAGTCTGTTAACTGAATCCTGTGGGGTTCAACAACCGAAGCAACACCTGGCTTACCTGTCAGGATATCTTGAAAGTCCTCCTAGACTTTTTTAAACTGAATAACTTGAGACGTTGTGAGACTGTCATCAATTTTCACATCTTCAAATGTTTTCAACTCAAACTGACAGAGTAGGCAGCACAACATCATCAACACCACCATCCTGTAAACACCCACTGGGACCGGCACCTCAGGCGAAAAATCCATACAAAATGAACAGCACCATAAATAACTCAATCTACCAACTATCAAAAGTATTGATAGATTAGTAAGAAAAAAATCAAAACGACCAAACCCGTACAACTCAGCAAAAACACACGAACGAGCATACTGAACTGAGCACTGCCAAAAACAATCACAATATTACAAAGTCTGGTAATTTTTCTTAAATGTTTAAAGAAAGCACTATCAGTTAACTACAATTATCCTACGATGAATCGACGTGTTTAGAAAAAAAATATCCTTACCCTCTGGGGAGGGGAGGGGGGGGGGGGGATTAAATGAGCACTACCCGACCAACAAGCGGGCACAGAGAGTGTGCGGAGCAGGTGTGAATGACTCCAAAGCCATACTCGATCTGCATAAATCTATCAGTTGAATTTGTCAACGTTCGCCGCTGAGTAGTAATCACCAGAAATGTAAAAAAAGATTTCGCTGGCTATGTAAACGGCAGATGCGCACAACCTGTTGAGAATCATGCGTGTGACATAGTAGCACTTTATAGGTGTTTACCTGAGCAATACGGCAAGTATCTTGAATCCGATTTTGCGGAGAGAAAACGTAATCAAAGACATTCTTTTCTTCTTTGGTTATATCAGAGTCTGACCAAGTCTTTGCCAGAATGCTAATAGGACCTATGGGGAAACGTCCAAAAAGTAACTCAAAAGTAAAAAATCCGGTACTTTTGATGGCAATTCCTGATAGGCAAAGAGTAGTGCGGGTATATACCTGTCCCAATCAAATGGTCATTCCATACACGCTTTTTTGAGCATGGTAATGAGAGTACCATTAAATCTCTCAACCAGACTTGAGAATGGTACGACGTCGTGGTACATGGAAATGGAACACAAACGAAAAGGTTCCTTCATCAGGTCAGACACAAACTGTGACCCACAAGTTAGACAGGATCTCATCCGGAAGACTCATCCTTGAAAGAATGGAAAGTAGTGCCTCTGCGACTGACACAGTATCAATCTTTTTCAAAAGTATTGCCTCTGGATAACGAGTGGCTACGTCGATTATTGTTAGGACATAACGAAATCTAGAGTGTGATGTACAGAAGGGACCAACGAGATCAATTGCAATGCGACTGAACTGTTCTGCAATGATCAGCATGCGCCGTGAAGGGGTGCAAGGGACTCGACCCTTCAGTATTGTTTTTTTGGCAAGTGTCACGACACTGACGAGAAACATGCACAATCCCACCAGTCCAAATGAAAGAAGGTAAAGCTTGTTGTAGGGTACGCTTTGCATCACAATGACCTGAAAACATAGAACCATGAGCAGTCTGCAGGACAGTGTCACGTAATGACAAGGAAACCACAATTTGCTCCACAAATGTATCTTGGTTTGGAAACAAACTATACAGTATACCATTCTTTGTGACACACAAAATCTCATTACAATGATCAGGTAATTTTTCAGTCACTGTTGTAAACAAATGAGAAAGTATTGCACCAGTTTATCCGGTGTAATGTTAAGCTGGGGGATGGTAGGGACATGAAGGGGTTTTGGATCTTCCTTTTCTCTCCTTTCCTGTAATCTGGTACTAACAGAACAAAGGACGAAAGATTCACCTTGATCACCACACACAGACACGCCAGGAAAATTACCCAGGACAAGGTCAGTAACTGAGTCATCAATGACAAAGGCTTCAATCTGTCCTGTAAAATATGGGTTGAGACATGGATAGACGCCAGGGGAAAAGATTCTATTTTGCCCCCAAAAGAACGACAGTTTTGGATCCTGCCAGTGTACTGGTCATCTCCGACTAAATCTTTGCGAACACCCGCAGTAGCGTAGCATGAAATCCATTTTCAAAACGAGTCTCAATGAGTAGTCCTTGAAGAGAAGTGTCGGAGACTAAAACACTTTGTGTATCCCGTTTCAGGGTTCTGGCTGTAATAGTGCTAACATAAGTATGGGTAGGTTACCGAGACTGACACTCATTCCGTTTGTGGAACTTGCAACCGCTGTGCCAGCAGTGAATGTCTGTGACATCAGATGCACCACCACGACTGACTATCTGACCACATCCACAATATTGTCCGATTGCATGATCCGAACATCGATAAAATGAATTTCCATCTGGGATAGAAGAAGGGGTCACGCGATCAAAATTAGTTTGTTCCTGTGTACGCTTTCGACGAAACTGTTGGCTATCTCTATCGAAATTTCGCTGGGCAGAACGGAAATGACTTCCAGGAGAAAATTGCCCTGGTGAAGCAACGCTGGCCTCAAACAAAACATGATCTAATTGCTTTGAGAAATATTTTTCCGGATTTGCAACACGAAGTTGATCGGCGAAGATTTGTCTTTACGGAAAATGGCTAAGTCTTTTGACACACTGTGAAGAATCTGTTCACGTAATAAGAAATCACGTAACTCATCAAAAAAAATATCCATGCCAGATACATATCAATCCAGCGATCAAAAAGGTAGCTGATGCGAATTAAAAATGCCGCAAATGACTCGCCTTTTTCCGGACGCACGGACAGAATTTTTTCCTGAAATCCTACGTCTGTACACTGAAAATTCTTGAGGAGTTCCGCCTTGAGATCTTCTTACGTTAAACTCTCGCGAGCCGCGAGGCTGTTGTACAGCGTAAGAGCACTGCCTTTAAATAGTGTGACCGCATATATAATGTCTATTTTTCTCGCGGCCAACCACAAGAAGAAGCATGACTTCCAAAACGAAATAAAAACGAGTCTATGTCCTCTCGATTCTAATCAAAAGGTGGACGTTTGGGGGATATAAGAAGTTTTAATTGAAGGGTTAGGCTGGTTATCTGCACTGGAGTTTAGTTGTGTCGCTGCTTGATTAAGCTGAAGCCCTATTTGCTTGAGCTCCGCCGTATGGAGCTAGAACAGCTCCATACAGCAGAGCTCAAGCAAATTTTGCCCTTCAGTTTTGTTCAGCTCTCTTTCAGCCTCTCTCTCTAGCTCAAATTCGCTGTCGCTCAGCATTTCTCTCTTCCTTCTCAGCTCTCTCAGCAGCCACTCTCTCTCTCTCTCTCTCTCTCTCTCTCTCTCTCTCTCTCTCTCTCTCTTCCTTTATTTTTTTCTATTTCAGCCTGTTTCTGTTCCTCTCTTTCTCTCGCCCTAGAGGCGCAGTCCGCGCACTGTTTTATGTAATCATTATCATTATTATTATTATCATCATTATCATTATGAATACTTATATAGCGCCTATCCTCGGCTAGAGACCAAGCTCTAAGCGCTTTACAATCCACATTCGTTTACACAACCTAATTGATTAGGTCTTGTCCAGAAAGACCTAGTTTCTGACCGTGTGCCAGAAAATTATGAAACTCTGATTTAACATCAGCCATGATGACAAGGATGTAGCTGACATTTCAACAAACCACAGCGCCCAAATTGGAGAGGGAGGAGGAGGAGTATTAAGATAAAAAATAAAGAACAATTTGAAATGTAAGATATAATAATGAAACAAACGGCGAATTCCAGTGTGAGCACGAACTCAGTATCACAGCTATGTAGCAGAGTTTTACATGATATTGCAAAAGAAAAAACGGAAAAGAAGCGTAGTTGATTCAACTGATTGACTTGTGCAGATGCATCCTCAGATGAAATGGTTTAATTCATTGAAGCGGAGTTCGAAAAAGAGAAGAAATAAAAATTTGGAAAATTGCTCTGAAAGAATATGATTGAGAATTAAGATTTCCGAAAGTTATTAAAGAAAGCACTAATACAATTAGAAAAACTGTGAATACAGAACATTGTTTTAATGATGCCAAAAGTGTGGGCCATCAAACTGACAGAAGGAACAATTTATGCCAAAAAATCAAGAACAAAACTCTGCAACATTTAGAGGGAAGGGAGCAGAAAAACCCTACGTAAAAGCGTGAATACGCCAACAGGTAAAATAAGATAGGAGCTTATTGTTGAGTGAGGACGGAGAAATTTAAAAAGAACAGAGGTAGAAACTATGAGAGGTGAAGTTCTCCAAATTGTGAGGAAGAGGAAGAAAGGAAAGAAAACCCTCAGGTAGTTCGCTAATTGAATCTTCTTCCCATAAAACTGGAGATGGGGACAATTTCAGTACATCAAAAACATGGCACAAATCAGAAATACACAATAGTACCTACAAGAAATTACAAATACTGAGAATGCTAATGAAAAGTAATGGGGTAACAGTCGGGAGTCTTATTTATTAAGGGGTATCAAATCATTTTTTTCAACTTCAGAATAGGGGTACAACCCAGTCTTTGTCCACAATAATGTTTCCCATGTGCATTAATTCACATTTACAACTACAGTCGAAATACTGGAATATATTTGTTTACATTGCTCGTTTTGTCTTTTCACTTCAGTTCTCTCTCTCTCTCTCTCTCTCTCTCTCTCTCTCTCTCTCTCTCTCTCTCTCTCTCTCTCCACACACACACACACACACAGATAATATATATATATATATATATGATGTGTGTGTGTGTGTGTGTGTGTGTGTGTGTGTGGTGTGTTTCAGGGGCGGAGGGGGGGGGGGGTGAAGGTAGCTCAATTCATGCTTTGGTGGAAATCGGTATGTCTCAAATGTTTAACTGATTCAGAACAAACAATGACAAATAAGGGGAAAAATGTAGACAAAAAAGTTCTCGGACAGTATTGTCCATTTTTGGTATCAGCTCGAGTGGAGGAGCAAACCCCAATTGTTCTTCATTCTCAAATGTGGTGCCTGTGATCTGCCAGGACAAACCTTGACCAACCTGCAGCTGATACTAGGAATAGCCACGGGGACGAGCCTGCTGCTCTGCCTTCTGATGACTGCTTTTTCCGTGAGAAGACATCAAAAGAGGAAGACAAAAGGTCAGACTTCAGGAGCAGTGGTCAAGGAGAAAAGTCCACAGTCAGTCAGTTTGCGGAACCTTAGAGAATCATTATCATTATCATTGTGACGATATGTCGTAGAAATGCTGTCAACAGAGGATTTGGCAGTCTGGGATTATCACAGCATTCTGTCCCTAAGCGCAGCTTGATAGTGTAACCTGTCCAGTCCTTTACGTTGTCCATTCAGAACATCTTCGGTCTGCCTATGGGATGGTCTAACATCCACTATGCTCTGTAAAATGATCTTGGATAGATAGCCCTACCAAGACACATGCCCATGCCAATAGCGTTTGAAAAGTACGTGGAGGAGGTGTTCTTTGTTCGAGAGCGTAAGCGCTGCCTTGATGTCTGACAGAGTTACGTGTCTTTTATTTCTGGTTTGAGATGCAGATACTAGATCTTGATTCTCAGGAGGAAATGTTTCTGCAGGAAAAAAAAAGAACACTGACGGAGATGCGTCAGAAAACAAGACTGCCTGTTCATTTTCTGGGACAAAACGTTTTGTCTCATGGACAGTTCCGCCCATCTGAATCACGACGTAAATCTTTGCCTTTGAACAATATGGTTTCAGTGCAAATTTTGTCTTATGGACAGTTTCTCTAAGTGGTGCGACGACAGAAGTCCTACTATTGAACAGTCTAGTTTCAGCACAAGTTCGTGTAATGGGCAATTTGTCTCGATGGTACCACGACAGACGTCCTCACTGTTTTTACAAGTTTCAGACCTATTCTTGCTGTTCGGAAAATCAATCACGTCATTGTTTTTGTCCGCAGGGAAAACAATTCATTGAACGAGTTTTAGACTTATTCTGTCTGTTCTGATAACCCTTCGCGGGAAATAGTCTTGGAGAATACACAGAGCAATCTTTTGGTTCTGTAACACATTGAATGCTGAAACGAATTCCACGACATTAAACGTTCATATCTTCTGTTTGTTTGTGTATGACTGTGTACAAGAGTTGGGTTTTTGTACTAGAAGACTGTACATTGTTGACCTAGGACACCAGAAAATATTGCTCAAACTTTCAACCATCATGACCCATACTTTCATGGCTGGCTTTTTCTACCTCAAGATTTGACAGATAATGGACATGGAAAAATACACAGTATGAACTGGGGTAGTGCAGAGGTAGTGGGCGCTGCTAAACATTCTGCCATCTCCGCTCTGAAACACTCTGACTAATGCTTAGACTGTTACAGGAGACTGCACGTGACTGAGGACTGTCTAGCGCGGCAGCAAGCAGAGACAATAACTGTTGTAACATGAACCGCCATTAGGGGAAGATTAATATATACAGCTGTCCTTTTTTCTGTACCAAGTGCCTGTGGGCACAACTGGGTACAATTGTATAATATTTATCGGTCTTTGTTTTGGTTTTCTCCAGCTGATATTCCAGAGGCAGCGCCTGTCGAAAAGGACTCTCATCCCACTGGCACCACTATGACCAGTGGGCCACTGCCCCTGGTAAAGGACTCTTATAACACCAGCACCGTTATGACCAAAAGGTCACTGCGCCATGAAAAGGACTCTCATCCCACCAGCATCGCTTCGACCGAAAGGTCACTGCCCATTGAAAAGGACTCTTATCCCGCCAACACCACTTTGACCGACAGTTTACTGCCAGTTGAAAAGGAACCCCATCCCTCAAGCACCACAATGACCGGCGCGTTTACCAGTCCGGATGATTA
>CM065722.1:53167271-53204771 GCA_033310375.1 Conus canariensis | reverse complement strand
TAGCGTATGTGTATGTTCTCTATTATATGTATTTGTTGTATGATTGAACGTTATAGGATTAAGTTTTTGTAGTGATATTTGAAAAATAAGTGAATGTCACATTGGTAGGATTAGGATTTGTTAGTTACTGTAGTAATAGTATTTGTAGTTGGATGTAAGGTGTATTATTGTATATGAGAAGGGTGAATGTAGTATGACTTTGTAAAGCGCTTAGAGAAATTCGTTTGATTAAGCGCTATATAAGAAACCATTATTATTATTATTATCTGTTCTGTGTGCTCAGTGTTGATATTTCTGTAAGGCGATTTAGTTTCGTAAGCAACGTTCATTTGGAGTTATAGATATGTAATTTATTTTTTTTTATAATAGAAGCAAGAGTTATCCGATTTGTTCGTTATTTACCGTGCGACATGAAAGTTAAATAGATGAGGGGATATACGGTTTTCCCGTCTGCATCCTCTTTCTGTCCAAAACCATTGTGCTTACTGTCCAGTTACAATTAGTGCTGATTGAATAACTTTATAGAGTGTTTCTGTCCAACGGCACATTCCTTTTGGCAAAGCGAAATGCATTCAAAACTTTACACATGCAACCCTGGTCAGAGGTGTCAAACGCCTTTTCATATATTGTCTCCCATATACCTATCAGCAATAAATCCAATCTGGTCTTTACTGGAAACAGACAGTAGAATCGATACAATTCTATTTGAAATACACGCTGATCCTGTCTTGTAGACAACGTTCAAAAGGAAAATGGGGCGCCACTTTTTAAACAAATTCTTCGTTTGTCTTCCTTGGGAATACAGAATATTGAAGCTTCCTTTTGTGTAGTAGATAATTCTCAGCCTAAATAGCTTCATCTAAAGATCTTACAATGAATAGATCCATTCTACCTTTGGAAATCCTTATTCTTCCCTATCTGAACAGTGGAAACATTGACCTTGGAGTGGTGTGTGATTCGTCCTAATTGCCCGAAGACCCACTACGGACTCTCCACATCCCAGAGATCCGCTTTGATCTGGCCTCTTATCGCAAAGACTCCACCAACGCATACAAGGCTTTTTCGCCGAGTTTTGCACCAGTTTTCTAGCTTTTCATAACATGTTTACTGATAATACCAGATCTGACGAGGGTCTGCTGCGTATTGCTCAACAGCTCCCTCTCAGAGATGTTCTAAACACATTCCCTCTGAGAGCTCCATCTACACTGCTGAGCTCACAGCATATGCCCTGGCACTTCAAATGGTTTCTAAACCAAAATGTAAAGACTTCTTCATTCTCTCGGACTTGCTTTCGTCTCTGGAGGCCATTGCTGGCTGTAAACTTACGCACCGTCAAATTCTGATTAAAAAAACCCAAAAAAAACCCTGTACGCCTATCTGAAATTATACAGTCAAAACAGTTTATGTTTGGATTCCCAGTCGTGGTAGCACAATGATTGATTAACTTTCTTAGAATGATACAAGTAAAGAGTTGAGCGGATTATCTGTTCCTCACACCGATCGAGAACCTAAAGTTGAGAAATGTTGAAATCTCTGGCCAGATGAATGGAACACGCAGACGGATAACAAACTCTTTCAAATCCGTTCAAGCCTGGAGTTTTTACCACTGCCACAAGCGGCCGTGAAGAAGAAATAGTCTTTTGTGCCGATTTCACACGGGCCACTCCTACACCCACTTGTATCTCTTCAGAACGGAAGAAGCTGAATGGTGCATTCCATGTGCTATACCACTCACTACAAAACATCTTCTTACATAGTGTTGGGACTTACATGATCATGATCATCATCATCATCATCATCGCTTATTACCCCTCCTGGGGTACAGGCCGCCAACCAAGGACCTCCAGGCATCTCTGTCCTGGGCTCTTTTCTCCAGCTGGTTCCAAGTCATCCCCGTGTTCCTGACGTCTGCTTCCAGGTCCCTGCGCCAGGTGTTCCTTGGCCGACCTCTTTTTCGTTTTCCTTGGGGGTTCCATGTTAGGGCTTGTCTGGTGGTGTTGCTTGCAGACTTCCGCAGCGTATGTCCAATCCAGCCCCAACGTCGGGTCTTGATTTCCTGTTCTGCAGGCATCTGGTTTGTTCTCTCCCAGAGCTCGTTGTTGTTGATGGTGTCTGGCCATCGGATGCGGAGAATCTTGTGCAGGCAGTTGTTGATGAACACCTGCACTTTCTTGGTGGTGGCAACTGTAGTTCTCCAGGTTTCCAGTCCGTACAATAGAACTGCTTTGATGTTGGTGTTGAAGAGCCTGACTTTGGTGTTGACTGACAGTTCCTTGGAGCTCCAGATGTTCCGTAACTCTAGCATCTCGCTGTCCAGCATGATTGAGTTGGTGCTGACAGTGTTGGCCTTGAGAATCTTGCTCTTGCCTTTATGGATGTTGAGCCCTACTTGTGCTGATATGGCTGCTACGTTGCTTGTCTTCTCTTGCATCTGGTGTTGAGTGTGCGAAAGTAGTGCCATGTCGTCGGCGAAGTCCAAATCGTCAAGCTGCGTCCAGGGTGTCCACTGGATCCCATGTCTTCTCTGAGCTGTTGAGGTCTTCATGATCCAGTCGACTGCCAGTTGAAATAGAAACGGTGAAAGCAGGCAACCTTGTCTGACGCCAGTCCTCACTTCGAATGCCTTCGTGAGCTGCCCTCTATGGATGACTCTACAGGTCAGAGCCTTGCACGAGTTTCTGATGATGGTGGTGATCTTGGCCGGCACACCGTAATGTCGGAGAAGCTTCCACAGGGTGTCTCGGTCTACGCTGTCAAAGGATTTCTCGTAGTCCATAAAGTTGACATACAGGGATGAGTTCCACTCGTTCGATTGCTCAACAATGATGCGAAGCGTTGCGATCTGGTCTGTGCAGGTTCGATCCTTGCGAAAGCCAGCCTGCTGGTCGCCGTGTTGAGCATCAATTGGATCCTTTAACCTGTTCAAAATGATTCTGTTGGAAACCTTTCCTGGCACTGACAGCAGTGTGATTCGTCTGTAGTTCACGCAGTTGCTAAGGTCGCCTTTCTTGCTCCTCTTCCCAGATCTTATTGAAGAGAGGCCAAAGCATCTCTACTGTGGTCTCTATGTCTGTCTTCAGCGCCTCTGCGGGGATGTTGTCAGGTGCTGCCGCCTTTCCGTTCTTCAACTGTTTGATGGCCTTCCCAATTTCTTCTTTGCTTAAAGGTGTGTGTGTGTGTGTGTGTGTGTGTGTGTTCATTCGTTCTTTGTTTTTGCGCGCGCGCGCGCGCGCGCGCACACACACACACACACGCACACACACACACACACACACACACACACACACACACACACACATACACACACACACACACACACCTTTAAGCACGTCATCGTCCGTTTACGTATATGTTTTCATACGTCATTTCCTATACGTATTTATTTGTTTTTCTTTTTATGTCACAACTCCTGAAGACGGTCTATGAGCGAAACGTTGTCGATATTTATTCTGTTTTCATTTTTCTTTAAATCCTCAAAGACATTTATTATTCATTAACTCTCGCTATTTTTTGTCGTCATGAACCCAGGTGCATTAATTGCGTATTTGCCATTTAATGCTTATGGTCGATAGAATTCAGGTGATCTCGTCAATCAGGGTTAAATAACACAAGCATCTATGGGGTTTGGCCTTTGCACAACTGATTGCATGGAGGTCAGTATTATGACAGATTACTCACGTGGATGCATTTGCAAATTCAATATTGATTCCTACCATACGATGCCAAAAGAAAGAGAAACAAAATCATTGTCTTCATTCTAAATGAATCTAAGCCCTCATGAATCCAGCTTCTGGATTTGATTGACTACACAATCAGAATAAGAGCACGGAGGCCAGAGTTCTCTGGTTTTTAAAGTTATAGAAAAGAGAATGATGGATTGCCTACGTTTGTATTGTGTAATTGTGTGAATAATATTCTGACGTCATCGATTTCTGACGTAAGGAACACACGCATTCCAGCATGATCCATAAAAAGAGGGTGGATGACCACGTCCTGCAAGATTCATTTTTGTCGATGCAGAATGGTGAGATCTGTTACGTTTGATACCAATCGAAATGTTCATTGCATTTCAGTATTTTACTGAGGGACAATGATGTAGCGTAATCGAATGGGGATTCGAAATGTAGGTAAGATAATGTTGCTTATAGCCCAGCCGACCGCAAAGGGCCACATCAGGGCTGTCACCACGTTAAAATCAACTCACAAGTCATTCATTCACACAATTCTTTAAAATACATCGAAAAACCATCCGAAAGTTTGTTAAAAATCTTTCCACTGTAAAAACTCAGATCCGATGAAAAATGTTAATCTCTTTCAAGAACTCAAAGATGGCATCAGGTGGGACATCTCTGAACAAGGTTTTCATGGAATCTGCCGTAAAATGTTTGTGTCTCACATCGTGCAAGTCCCAACACTCGAAAAGAATATGCTTCATTGTGAGTGGCACATGACATGGAATGCACCACGGAGCTTCTTCACTCTTTAAAAGGTACGAATGGGTAAAATATGAATGGCCGGTGTGCAGCCGGCAAAGAACTGTTTCTTCTTTACGACCACCAGACGCAGATGGGAGGAACTCCTTAAGGTTTGGACGGATCTGAAAGAGTTTGTTATCCGTCTGTGTATTCCAATCCTCCTGCCAGAGGTCTCTCACATAATCGTTAATTTTGGGTTTCAGATCTGAGCAGGGGATATATATGTTGGACAGTTTCTCTCTTGTGGCATTCTTGGCTAAACGATCAACCATTTCGTTCCCTCCAATGCCAACATGACCAGGAATCCAAGCCAAAATAATGTTGTAACCATCCGCTTTCAACTTGGTCAAAAGTTCAAAAAAGTGTAAAAGTTCTGGGTGCTGAAGGTTGCGGCCAGCTATGGCCTCCAACGCTGACAGTGAATATGACAGAACCAGAAAGTCCCTCTTCTTAGATTGTGAGATTATCTTCAATGCCAGAACCAGAGCAGTAAGTTCAGCGGAATAGACAGAAGCATCTGGAGGTATATGTTCTAACAGTATTGGAAATGAAAAACGTACAGTCACTATTCAGATTTTTGGACGAGAATATCACTTCAAACTAAGTTTGGTGTTTGTCAAGGGGTAGAAAAAAAAACCGCCGACAGACATTTATCCTTTTAAAAGGAGTTATTTAGCGGAGCTTGATATAGTAGGGACGTGAAAATCTCACGTGGATACTACTCCTCGCCGACTGTCTCCGCATGTGACTTATAATGTCAGCTGCCCATCACGATAGGGCCTGACAGGGAGTCATCGTAAATGAATCATACATGAAATAAAAGAAACAAAGGCAGCGTGACGTAGGGGAAAGAGGTTTCTGCACGCTGCTTTGCTTAGGTGAATTTTGAGCGATGCACAGAAATAAGAGGTTAGTTCCAAAGTACGCCTTCAAGTCGGTGGCGCGAAATTAAAAAAAAAAAAATGAAAAAAAGTGGGGCTGATTTTAGATCTTTTTAAAGAAACGTGCTCTAGATTTTTCACCTTTGCGAGTGTCTGCCCGGTTTCATGCGAATTAAACGTTCGATCACACCTTCATCTCACACGAAAAATTCGAAGCGATGTGATGGTGGGTCAGGGGGATGCGATAGCCATGGTAAAGCAGTCTGTTTGTTACCTTTTGTCTGTTGATGCAACCTTTCACGACCTTAGACTTTTTGGGATCGCGTGACCCCGGTGTGTACTCAATGACCTCGTTTTTCAATCACAGACCTCATGTGCATTTCAACTGCTAAAAAGGGACTAAATTTAATCACAACTTTTTTTTAATGTCCGATTGAAATACTTTGTGCACTGTGTGATTGCAACTTTTTTGTTTTTGATGATGGTGTTCACTTGTAGATTTAGTGATATTTGTTTTCACGTCTTATGGTACCCTAAACTCCAGCATTACCCAGAACTGACACAGACCCACAGTTTGTATTTTAGACAATACACGTTCAAGGATTCCCGAAAGCGAAACAGATCTCTGTCCAAAATCTTACCAGGTAACTTCACTTGGAAAGAAATCTTTTCATCAAATACCAAAACAAATTACTAGATATGCGGCCCTGTGTATTAATTTGGCGTCTATTAAACATTCACACTTGTTCCTATTAAATAAACTTTCACAGGAAGAAGGGGGATGAGTGAAATGTTTGAAGATAAATGAGTGTGGAAAGTGGGGAATCTAACCCCCCCCCCCCCCCCCATCACACACACACACACACACACACACACACACACACAACACACACACACACACACACACACACATACTACTCCCACCCTCACCCCCATTCGAGTTCTGCTGTACTTCATTCGGCTAGGAAGACATGCTTACAACGTTATACATTCCTGGAGCAAAGTGAAAAACATGAGGGTTAGCGGTGTGAAACAACGGCACAGATTCGCACATTAGGTTTCTGTCTAATGACCTTCCCAATTAGGCTATAATGTCGAGAACGCGTTTCTGAAGGGATGCAATGTATCGTCACTATTTGGCGATAGTTTCAGTTTCATCAACGTGTCACTGCGTGCGGACTAATCCAAGTACGCAAAACCACATCCGCTAAGTTTCGAGACACGCTGCGCATGATTTAAAGTTGACGGATAAACAAATTAATTACCAAGACGAGAGAATTTAAGAAGAAGGTCACATGGCTACGACTTATCAGATGTCTGACCCGCACATCAGCTTAACGCACTGGGTCAGACCATGGGTACCTACCTAACATTGGCTGTGCCATTATTATCATTGTATGTGTGTGTGGTGAGTGTACACATGTGAGTGTGCATTGGTGCTGCCAGTGTATGAGGTAAGTGCTTGAATGTGTGTGTGTTTATGTGTGTGTGTGTGTGTGTGTGTGTGTGTGTGTGTGTGTGTGTGTGTGTGTGTGCGTAAATGATTTGTTGGCTTGTGTGAGCATGCTCCTGCACGCCCGCATTTGCACATGTATGTGTACATGTATGTGTGTATTTTTGTGTGGCTGTGTACATGGGCGTGTACGCATGTGCGTGTGTGTGCGCGCGCGCGCGTGTGCGTGCGTGTATGTGTGTGGGTGCGTGTGTGTCTGTGCGTATATGTGTGCTTGCGTGTATGTGCGCACATGTGTATGTACATGTGCACGAGTGTGAGCGCGTGTGTGTGTACGTGTGTGGGTGTGCCTTTGATTATTTGTTGGAAATCAATGTTCAGAAGGTGACGTAGTAACAAGAACAATAACAAGTACAACAAGAACGATAACAACAACAACAATAAGAAACACACACACACCAACGCATACACGATAACATCTATGGACACTTCACTTTACGGATCTGCTTCGCCCCACGGATGCATACTCACCAGCGCACTCACGCTACAGTATACACAGCGGTCCCTGAGAGATTCAAAGTCCTGTCTCAGCTGACGTGCGTTTGGTCGTTTGTGGTTGTTATTGGAAAGGCCCAGTATATTTGTCTGCCCCACTCTCTTGGAATCTTCGTAGCGAAGCATCGAGATTATTCCAACGTCTGTTTGATTGGTGATCGTTCTTGTTCTTTCTTTAATCTGGATGTGCGGCCACATCCCCTCTTGATGTTCAGATCTGAAATATGGTCTATAGTAGTGTGCTTTGCTCTTTATTGTTGAGGTGCTTTTTTTTAGATTTCGCATCACAGCAGATCAGCCAAACAGAAATCCAGTTCTTACCAAAACTTTGGCGGCCAGTGTGTCTGCTCTTTCACTCTCTCATTCATTTAACACCAGCATGTCCAGGGCAGTATATCCATATGAGTCTCTCCAATGTAAACTTGTGCAATTACTTCATGCCAAGCAGGGTTTCCCTTTCCACTCTCCATTTTTTGAAGTAGGTTCATGGAGTCAGTCAGCATCATGACTTGTTCAGTTTTAAACTAGTCTGTAGATGAGAGGCATGGGGTGCTTGTGTCAATTCTTCTACCTCCACCGTTAGATTTGATGTTGTCAAACTGTATGCACCATACAGTCCTCCTGGATAGTTCGGCTATTTTGCTTTACTGTGTATCCCCAGCCTGACTAACCTGTGATAGAACCGTCGGTGTATATATATATATAATGCTGAACAATTAAGTAGTGGGGGAAAACAAGTGTAGGTTAACAATCCTTCCATCATTGTAGTAATGACTTGGCAAAAAATTGAAATTAAAAAGAAAAGAAAAATAGGGGTGGGGTTGGGGGGGGGGGGGGTGTTGTTGAAGATGAAGAAAATGTATTTGACAAATATACAACTCCTTCACTAGATGCATGAGGAAACCATCGGAATTCCTCTCTAAGGCAGATCTATATGTATCACCTGCTCCTAGGCCTTTCGTCCGCTGGATCGGACTCATCAGGGAGACACGGCTGATTGTGTTTGTGCTCTTGGCGTCAAACAGAGACACACCACAGTGCGTAATTCTGTGGTGTTCTCACCACCAAGGGTTCAAAAAAGAATCCAACAGCAGCCCCAAAGCAGCCAGTGAAAGGTAGTAGAATAAAAGCAAAACGAAAGTGTGGAGAAGAAAAAAGTTGCTGAAAACAAAAAACATTATGCAAACAGTATAAAATGTAGGGGACAATCTTTGAGCCAATGCTTGAGGATCCATTTAAGGATGCAAGGGAGATCAAAAGATATGGAACAGTCTGAGTGGTCAGCTCTGCTGTTCAATAACCCAAGCATTGTCAGCGGCTAAGAATTGTGCAGAACAACCTTTAGTTGGATATCCTAAGAAATGCAATCGCCCACTGATTGACCAAACAATATAATGCTGAACAATTAAGTAGTGGGGGAAAACAAATGTAGGTTAACAATCCTTCCATCATTGTAGTAATGACTTGGCAAAGATTTGAAATTAAAAAGAAAAGGAAAAAAAAAAAAAGGGGGGGGGGGGGTGTTGAACATGAATATATATATATATATATATATATATATAAACAATGTCTTCTTTTGTGCGAAGATTTTCTACCTGTATCTGAATTTCTGCATTGGTTTTGCCTTCTGGCCATTCTCGACAGTGTCTTTCATGTTCTGGAGCGACGGCAGTTTGGTAGAGGTGTTTGAAGTGGTCTGGGTACTTTTCCCATTCCTACGTTTCTTTGAGTCATGCTAACGGGCACATAAACTACATATTGTCTTCTGCATGTCCCATCCATGATTTTCCATGTCTTAGGCGAGAGCCTTTTGTTTGCTTGACTGCCACATGTAGTGGGTTTTGGGGATTTTCAAGTGCTTTGAAAATTGTCTTCACCCATTTTAGCTTATGTCTTGCCTGCATTGAAGGAAGGTCAAGTAGGTATCACATAGTTTCAACAAGTGTTTCCTTTTTGGTTCTCGTGATCAATCTCATTGCTTCATTTTGAATTCTTTCTAATTCAAGAAAAGTGCTCTTAGACAGTGTTGTAAGCCCTAATCCATAATCAGTCACACTGAGTACAACTGCGTAATACAGTCGATAGTTCAATGACCAGTTATTTGCCATTGATTGAAGGACAATAATCTCAACATGCTTTCAAAAGGTCAGCATTCTGTCAAAGCCTATACCCAGCGTGGCTGACCGTATTATCGTTCCGTTGGTTATATTACTTTTTTTTTCTTCGTAGATTCAGCATAGGGTTTTAACGACACGTCTCGATCTACTTGATGGTCGCTGACTGTGGAGCACCTATGATTGATTAGCAGGCGTGTGTCGACGTGACGACTTAGCGGCACTATTTGCTGTTGTTGATCTTGGATGGTGAGGGGGTTCCTTTTCTGTTGGGTTGAAGAACTCTCCGGTTTTGCCAAGTAGCATGGTGATGTTAACTGCATTGATTTCATCCTCTTATTCTGCTTAGTGTACTACCAGTTCCTGACAGGATGTTCAGCTGATCTGCCCATAAGGTCTGTTTCTCTTTCGTAGGTCCACTCTGTCACTGTTAAAGAAGATGTTGATTCAGGTCCTAACATTGAAATTCGAACATTTCAGAGGCCGAATATCGAACACAGTTGTTTTTCCTTTCCATGGTTATTTTTCAACTCATATTAGTCATTAGGAAATCAATGTGGTAACACAACCGTTCGTCTTCATTAGTTCTTCCAGTTTACCTGGTAGTTAATGTATCTCTGTCCCTCTTCTGCCTTCCTGCCGTTAGTTCATTTGTTTCACTTATGTCAACCTGCCGGTGGTCCCATCCATCAGTTCATCTAACTGCCAACCTGCTAGGCTATATACTTATCCCCCCCCCCCCCCCCCCCACACACACACACACACGCACACACACACATTATTGTATTGGTCTATTTGTCGGATAACCTGCCATTTTGTTTGTGTTTTTCCTTGTCTGCAAAACATCTTGGGAAGCATAAAATTTATTATCCCTGCTAACATCCAAACATATTACGTCAAAATTACGTCATGATGTGTGCTTACAGTGAAAGCACTCATCATAAAAAAAGATGTAGTAGGCTGGGTCACCCATCACACTTCCTGCTTGCTTGTTTTCTGGCAGGATATCAGGTCATCAGGTCTTCATGTACCCCTTTAGCGAAGAGATACCAATGCAGACGAACATTACAGGCAAAGACGGTCTGGCAGTTAAAACAGTTTCCGAACGTGAAAATCGCAACGGAATGTTTTCTGCAGTTCTGCTGATGATTTACCATGTTGTGGTCCTTGTGATTCTGGATCTGTCTGTCACGGGTAAGTTGAAAACTTCGTCTTGCATGTGCAGATTTGTTGCGTGATCAGAAAGAGGTAGCTGCCGTGTTCCTTCTCTTTTCTCTATGCATTAATGAGTACTTTTCTTTTCTTTCTTTTTCCGTTTTTTTGTTGTTTTTTTAAACACTTTTCTTGTGTTAGCATGAGCTTTACGCGAATTTATATGTTTACGTGTTATACCCCCCCCCCCCCCCCCCCAACTGCATCCCCCTCTCTCTGTGCGCGCGCATGTGCGTGAGTGTGTATATGTGTGTGTGTGTGTGTGTGTGTGTGTGTGTGTGTGTGTGTGTGTGTGTGTGTGTGTGCGGCGCGCGTGTGTGTATGTGCGTGTGCCAAGGGCTAAATATGTCACCAGGTTGTCTGAGTGTGCAAATACGATAACACTCATGCGAATGTGCATTATGATGTGTGTGTTCACCGTTTCTCAAAAATCTTTGAAAAAAAAAAAAAAAAAGGGGGGTGGGGTGGGGGTGGGGGGGGGGGGGGGGCGGCTAGGAACGGCTACAACGGTAAACTAAAACATCGGGCATTATTCGTGATCCAGGATGAAGATACCTGCTCATTTCAGAAAGATCGGCCAAGTACTTTCTGAGATATTCCATAAAGAAGAAAAACCGTTACAGGCCGTTACAGCCGTCAGTAACGGCTATAACGGTGCAAACTAAAACATCAGGCATCATCCGTGACCCATAATGAACATACCTGCTAATTTTCACAAAGATCGGCCAAGTATTTTCTGAGATATGCCATAAAGAAGGAAAACCGTTACAGGCCGTTACAGCCGTTAGTAACGGTTATAACGGTAAACTAAAACATCGCTCATTATTCGTGACCCATAATGAACATACCTACAAATTTTCAGAAAGATCGGCCATGTACTTTCTGTAATATTCTATAAAGAAGAAAACCCGTTACAGGCCGTTACAGCCGTTAGTAATGGCTATAATGGGGTAAATGAAAACATCAGGCATCATCCGTGACGCATAATGAACATACCTGCTAATTTTCACAAAGATCGGCCAAGTACTTTCTGAGATATTCCATAAAGAAGAAAAACCGTTGCAGGCCGTTACAGCCGTTAGTAACGGCTACAACGGTAAACTAAAACATCGGGCATTATTCGTGACCCATAATGAAGATACCTGCTAATTTTCACAAAGATCGACCAAGTACTTTCTGAGATATTCCATAAAGAAGAAAAACCGTTGCAGGCCGTTACAGCCGTTAGTAACGGCTACAACGGTAAACTAAAACATCGGGCATTATTCGTGACCCATAATGAAGATACCTGCTAATTTTCACAAAGATCGACCAAGTACTTTCTGAGATATTCCATAAAGAAGAAAAACCGTTACAGGCCGTTACGGCCGTTAGTAACGGCTATAACGGTGCAAACTAAAACATCAGGCATCATCGTGACCCATAATGAACATACCTGCTAATTTTCACGAAGATCGGCCAAGTATTTTCTGAGATATGCCATAAAGAAGAAAAACCGACCAGGCCGTTACAGCCGTTAACGGTAAACTACAACATCGTTCATTATTCGTGACCCATAATGAACATACCTGCTAATTTTCAGAAAGATCGGCCACGTACTTTCTGAGATATTCCATTAAAAAAAAAAAACCGTCACAGGCTGCTACAGCCGTTAGTAACGGCTATAACGGGGTAAATGAAAACATCGGGCATCATCCGTGACTATCAATGAACATACATACAAATTTACAGAAAGATCGGCCAAGTACTTTCTGAGATATTCCTTAAAGAAGAAAAACCGTTACAGGCCGTTACAGCCGTCAGTAACGGCTATAACGAGGTAAACTAAAACATCGGGCATCATCCGTGACCCATAATGAACGTACCTGCTCATTTTTACAAAGATCGGCCAAGTACTTTCTGAGATATTCCATAAAGAAGAAAAACCGTTAGAGGCCGTTACAGCCGTTAGTAACGGCTATAGCGGTAAACTAAAACATCGGGCATCATCCGTGGCCCATAATGAACATACCTACAAATTTTCAGAAAGATCGGCCCAGTAGTTTTGTCTGGAGCGAGTGGAACACATTTTGACCACGGACACACGGACACACAGACAGACACACAGACAGCATTTCTTCGTTCCCATTCTAAAGTACTCCCTGTTCTATCAGAACTGGGAGTACAAAAATGCGGCTCGACTCTTCGAAAGCTCAGTTCAGACGTCATATAAAAAAGTATCCTTCTCAGAAGAGCATTTTGATAACAAATCCGGCTCGACGCTTCGAAAGTTCCATACAGACATCGTCAGGTTTACCGCGTTGACGTCACATATGTTACGACAATGTCAAATCATTCTGATGTACAGGGAGGGAAGAAAAGGTTGGGTGTACTAAGCTAATAATGTCCTTTTCCATTTGTGAATGCTTGTTTTTACGTCTCACGAACAAAACAACAGCAATATTCGCGAAAGCATCTTCAGAGATACGCCCAGTCTCTGTTGCGCACCTTCAAATGCATGATTTGATTTCATAGGAACAAACTACAGTAATATTTGCGAAAACGAAGATCTCTCAGAGTCTCTCTCTCTCTCTCTCTCTCTCTCTCTCTCTCTCTTTTCTCTCTGAGTGCGTGCGTGCGTGTGTTTGTGTGTGAATGTGTATACATGCACACATGTGCTCGCATGCGTGCATACGCGCGCGCGCGCGCGAACGTGCATGTGTGTCCATGTGTTTGTGTGCGCGCGCATGCGTGCGTGCATGTGTATTCGTGTGTGTGTGTGTGTGTGTGTGTGTGTGTAAGAGAGAGAGAGAGAGAGAGGAGAGAGAGAGAGAGAGAGAGAGACGGATGTTTTATTCATACAGGCCATGGCCCCTAATGAAGGGGGTGTAGAGATCAAATTGTTTCAGACAGAAATAAACAAATCATCAAACATCTAGGCATCCACAAGTAAAAGCACACTCGATATTAAACAACATACAACAATCAATACTACATGCTATACCTCGAATTTTAATTGCCTTGTACATGAAAATAGCAAAACGTTTTCCAGTAGTTTCATTTGTAGATGCCATTAGTAATGAAAGGCGAAAGAAGAAGGATGTCTACAATATTTTTGATGAATGAACAGATTCCTCAGGTCACTTAGAGCGGGGCAGCACAACACAAAATGAACTTCATTTTCTTCGGCACATTTACAAAGCGGACATGTCAGTTCAAGTTTACTATGCTTCTTATAACGATAATAATAAACAGAAAGATCAGAAATATCTAATCTGAACTTTGTCATGATATATTTTAAATGATTATCCATTTCAATAGATAAATATACCGGCACACAATGTATAGATCTGAACTGTCTATAAAAAGCAAATCGGTCACTTTCATGAACGTGCCATGACCATTCTTGCCATCTGCAATCTATCAATCTATTCTGAAATGCACGAAGAAATCCACTTATGTCCCCAACGCTCTGTTGTAGCCAAACATAGCCAAAACCAAGTTTATGTTATTTAGTCCTCACGTTAGAAACCCAGTTTCTTTTCCCTCTACCATCCAAATCATACAAGATATTATATGCTTTCCTGGGCAACCTTGAAATTTCCAATTGTGTTATTTTCAACCAATAACGTATGCAAGCTGTCGCAGAATTCAAATATATTGGATATCTGTTTACTTCGCCGTAGGCTAAATGATTAGGTGTTCGCATGCTCACTCCAGGAACTTTTTAAATGCAAATAAATGGACATTTTCACAATAAACAGCAGAATCATATAGACCCCAGATTTCAGCTCCATACTGAGCGATAGGCTGTACCCGAGAATCGAACAATCTTATAAACAATTTCAAAGACTGGTTTTCTAATTGTGATAAGTGTTGCATGATACATAGTATTGCACGCTTAGCTCTACTAGCAAGATCCTTGCATGCAAAAGTAAAGCTTAATTTCGTTGAAAAATATATTCCTAAATATTTATATACGTTGACCACAGGCATAAACACTCCATCGTAAGTCCACCTTTCTCTAATTCCTAAACCCCCACCCTTTCTAAACACAATTATATTGCTTTTTGACATGTTAATTGTTCACTGAAGTGAAGATGCAGATCGTAAAAGATTATTTAGTTGAGTTTGTAAGCCAATAATAGTTTCAGACATCAGAACAACATCGTCCGCCAAGAGAAGAATAAACAACTCAAGAGCATCGCAAGTAAACTGCACAATGTTTTCCATTTCTAACAAACTCTGATGTTAACTCATTAATGAAAAGAGAAAATAAAACAGGACTGCATACATCCCCTTGTTTTACACCAGAGGTACATTGAATGTAGTCAGTCATGTTTCCTCCACACCGAACCTTAGCTTTAACACAGGAATACATGCTAACTATGCATCTAAACAGTTTTCATGAACACCAGCTTTTAAGAGAATAGGCCACAGAATAGTTCTGTTAACAGAATCAAATGCTTTCTCAAAATCTATAAACGCGACATGCAGCTTACGATTTAAAGAAAACTGTTTTTGCACCAAAGCCGTCAAAGTAAATATGTGATCCACAGTTGAATAATTGCGCTTAAAACCTGCCTGATATTCGCCAGTGATATTATTATCTTCAACCCATTCCTGTAATCGGCGATTGATAATAGTGCTGTATAATTTACTACTAGCGTCACTTAAAGAAATTCCTCTATAGTTATTAGGATCATTCACGTTGCCTTTTTTGTGCAGTGGTAGAACAATACTTTCCGTCCAATGTTCAGGATAAATTCCCTTATCAAATAAAGAATTGAAGAAGGTTACAAAAAGTTCATAATAGGTCAGTTTTACAAGCATACCTCAGCAGCTCACCAGTTATACTGTCTGGTCCAGGAGCTTTAGATTTCTTAAATTTTCTTAGAGCAAACATTACTTCCTCTTTTGAAATCGGACGACTTAAATAATCATCCTCTCCTTCATTATGATTCAGTTGTAACCCGCTGTTAGGATCTACGTCTTTCGTTAGAAGTGACTTAAAATGTTCGTACCAGGTTTCAGTACTGATGCTGTTCACTGGTTGTTTTCTTTTTATGAAATTCGATGTACATTCTTCCAAAACTCTTTCTGATTTTCCATAGATGCAATTAGTTCTGTCAGCAATGCGTTGTTAAATTGCTTCCTTTTAATCCTTTGGAAGTCTTTGTACTCGCGTCTTGCCCTACAATAGAAATCACGATCTTTGTCGTCATGCGTACGTTTACATTTTCTAAATAAATTTCGGACTTTCTTTTTATTGGCATGACATTCAGCATCAAACCAATCTTTTGATTTCAAATCATTAATTCTTATTTCTTTCTTCATACACTGTGCTGCATCTTTAATACAGGTGTTGAAAACATTCAACGCCTCATTTACATTGACATCAATAACACTAACTGCATATCTGATTTTTTCTTGAATCTGCTGCGTGAAAATATTACTCATAAACACATCAGCACGGTCTTCATTCCATATAAACCTCACTTACATTGGAAAGAGAGAGAGAGAGAGAGAGAGAGAGAGAGAGAGAGAGAGAGAGAGAGAGAGTGTATGCTTGTGTGCATGCTTTAGCGCTTTATGTGCTCACATGCGTTTGTGTGTGTGTGTGTGTGTGTGTGTGTGTGTGTGTGTGTGTGTGTGTGTGTGTGTGTGTGTGCTGCGTGTATGCGCGCTGGCATCTCTTGGGGCTGGGACTGAGAGCGAAGGGTGGGAAGGAGGGGAAAAGGGAGCGGGGATGCGGTGTGTAGGTCTATATCTTAAGTGTATTTCAGCAGGTACTTCATGAGTTACTGAAGCATTCTTGCCAAGAAGCTGAATCAAACGTTTATGGACGTGGAAACCCGTACTGGGCTAATACACCCATCTTATTACGGTAGCGACATTAAAAGATAGTAGTGTAATCCTTACGTAACTAATCTGTTTCAGTTGAAGACTTGTGTTCAAATGTCAACTGTGAACCAGGGCGTTGTAAAGATGGAGTATGCAATTGCTCGGGGACTGGCTTTACTGGACCAAGCTGTACCGGTAAGTATTTGCCATCACCACTTTCCCATGTGTGGTAGTTGGATTCATTTCTCAGATCAGAGATCCGAGTATATCCCACTAAAGCGCCATCACGGTAGACATAAATTAAGCCTGCTCCCAACATGCTTAGGTTTATTAACATCGGATGCGGATGTCTGTTTTGAGCTTCCTGCACCTCAATCTTTTTGATTAAAGATATGATACCACATTACATGAAAAACGGACGGCGTTCAGTGGCAGTGTTAATCTATTTGAAGATTATTCCTGAGGCACTTATTCATCAGTATATGCCAGCATGAAAACAAACAAAATGCGGGGGAGTAGGTCTCGTGAATCTTCATAATCACGAATATGATGACTTGAATATTATCTCGAAACACCCTCTTCCCCCTCCATTTTCATAATTGTGTGTGTTTGAATGTTACAAAGTGTCAACATTACTTAATTACGACGTCAGTGTGATTGATGTACTTTTGTCTGATTTGGTTCATTGTGTGCCATTTCCACCCCAAGCCTCTTTCCACTCGAACACCATCCCGCCTTTTTGCTCCGCAATTTCTATTACAAAAAATCTATACGGAGACAGTCAATTCCATACAAGTCTGACTTTATGTGAGTCTTAAAAGTTTGTACCCCCCCCCTCCCCCGCCAACACTGTCATTCCTCCTGCTCCAGCAACAGGTAATCTTATTCTGTTCTCTTTTTCTTCACTCATGCTCAGAGAAAAAGAGAATACGAATACGAATGTTTATTCAGTTTTAAGGCCAAGGCCCCATTTTGAAGACATACATACAATCGAACATAACAAATGAAATTAAGGTACACGTAGAAGAAATGTAAAGAAATTCACGACAATAATTGAAATACACCATTAAATGAGGCATTAGGTAGCAATGCGAGGTCTTTTTTGTGCGTCATAGATATGTACAGCCAGATTTGAGAGGAAGTGTTCTTTTCTTGTAGACAACAGTAATACTACCTTGAAATGACTTGCCTCTGTAAAATACTTTGACTGGATAAGTTCGGTTCTGAAATCATGTAGTGCAGGACAACATAATAAAAAAGTGAACTTCATTTTCCCTTGCTGAAGAACATAAATGGTATATCAATTCAACGTCGACAGGGTTGGAATATCTTAAACGATGGCTTGCAATGTCAGACACATCAAATCTAAATCTAGCCAACGTGCTCATGAATTTTTTATTCGTTTTTATATTAATATATTGTTCTAACTCATGTGTAGTCTTAAAATGTCTGTACTGTATGAATTTATCGCTCTGATGGACATGGCCAATACAGCCATCTGCAGTCAATAATCCTTTCTTGAAAACATAAAAAAACAACACAAAAACAGATATGTTCTGAACACCCAGGTTATCCCTAACAAATCCAAACCCGTAAGTATTTAAACACTGTCGTACCCTGGAAGCCCATGTTTTCTTACCATTATCATCTAGAAACAACAACATTCTGTACGCTTTAAAAGGTATCCTACATTCATCCATTCTAATTAGTTTCAGCCAATATGTCATACATTTTGCATACGAGCTTAGATTAATTTAATACCTTCCTAGTTCTCCCTAAATTATGTCATTTGGAGTTCTGATGTCAATATTTAAGAAGCGCTTAAATGCATGTAAATGAAATTTCTCTATAATTACACTTGTTTTGAAAGCCCAGATCTGAGCTCCATGCTGCAGAATAGGATGAACTTCTGAGTAAAACAATTTAGTAAAAACACTAAATAAACTACAGTCTAATTTACACAAATATGAAGGATAGCTATTGTTGCTTTCCTCGCTCTGTTTACGATATCTTGGCATGCAAAATTGAAATGAAGTTTTGTTGCGAACTATATTCTAAGATATTTGTACGCATTAACTACAGCGACTTTTTCATTCCCATGAGTCCATCTCCCAGATTGTGCAAAGTACCCCCCCCCCCCCCCCCTTCCAAAATACAATAATTTTAGTTTTATTCATATTAACTTTTCATTCCAGTCTGTTCGCTGCTGAATATAGACTATTTAGTTGTCGTTGGAATCCAGTTACTGTGCTCAGAGAGAGAGAGAGAGAGAGAGAGAGAGAGAGAGAGAGAGAGAGAGAGAGAGAGAGAGAGAGAAAAGGGGGGGGGGGGTCTGAGGTTTTGAATTAAGTTGGTTACAGCCCGACCTGTTTGAAATAGCAATCAAGAAATAAGTGAAGAAATAGATATGACAAGAAAGAAAGAAGGCAGACAATTATTCTTATGTTACACATCCTCGTTTTACAATAACGATCACGATAAGAGTGATAACAATTACATAATCATTGAATGTATTCAATACAATCATTATGTAAAACAGTACAGACAAAGCCTGTGTGGTGATGCTCATCTTCAGACTACCTAGAAGGCCCACTGGCCGGTGTTGACCGATCAGCCACATACCGAACCCAGATCTGGCTCATCGCTGGTTCGCTCTCTGGGCTGTTTCTTGTCATCCTTGTCGTTCTGCTCGCCATTCATTGCTGCAGGAAGCGACAGTCACGCCATGATGACCATGTTCCTACGGTAGGACCCTCAAGGAACTTCCGGGGAGATGCTGATAAGAACAGTCTTGGTCCTTGGGAGTCCGATGAAACTGGCGACGGCAGCGAAGTTGGGGCTGGTTCAGAAGTCGGCACCTCGAGCAATGTGGGCAGCTATTATTCGGCGACCACCGAATCGGACGTCGGTTGAGCCGAGAGTGCCGAGATAGGTTAAATGGTATGAGAACAAAGCTGTCAGATACTGACTGTCAAATAGTATGATAGTGTCAAACAGAGCGAGGTGACGATCGACTAGTTTGACAGTAAAAAATGACTCAAGTACAATCGCGCGCTGTTCTGTTGGTGTTATTCCAGGTGTCTGCTGATTCTCTCTCTCTCTCTCTCCTCCCCCTCCCTCCCTCCCCCCCCCCCCCCCCCCACTCTCTCTCTCTTTCTCTCTCTCTGTATTGCTGAAACATAAATCGGTTTTGAGAAAGAGAAACTCGTCACACACATTGGAAGTGTGCAGACGTAGGTAAATGTATTGAGAGAGAGAGAAGAGAGAGAGAGAGAGAGAGAGAGAGAGAGAGAAAGAGAGAGATCGTACTGCTAAAAGAGAGGAAGATTACAAAGAGAACAAAATGCATAAAGAATCAGAAAACTTATCAAATTGTGAATCAAACTGACAAGTGCCAAAAACGCACAATATCATTGAGACATTTGTGTAACATAATAGCATCTTTGGGAGGGGGTGGGCAATAACTGGAGAGAGAGAGAGAGAGAGAGAGAGAGAGAGAGAGAGAGAGAGAGAGTGTGAATGTTTTAATGTGTTAGGCTTCGTGCCCATTCACATGGGGACAATGAGGGAAGGGGAAATTAAGAAAAGATAATCGATCTATACTACTATATGCAATCAATATCAACGTGCAGGGTCGTCATGACACAAAAGCCAGATCAAGGTAATACGGTTCATTATGTTGTTAATCTGCTGAGCCCAGTACAACAAATCTGCAGTCATTGGTTCAAAAAGGCGTCCGCACAGTGATTAGAACATGTTAACAACCAACAATGAACTTGAACATTACCACTTCAATATCAAGATTTCCTTTAAAACCAGAACTGTGATTGTGCGTTTAAATGATAATAAACTTTATGGCTTTAAGGTCACATCGTAAGCAAGATTTCCTTTACAACCAGCTCTGAACTCAGAACAAGCTTAGATGAAAAGGAAATCAATGGTTTTAGGTTGCTTCTAAATCAAGATTTCCATTTGATTTGATGTATCATATTAACTTGTGTTGTGTCGGCTGATGTAATGTGTCCATGCTGCTGTTGCGTGCGTCCTTTTCTGCCTCAGTCCCGTGCGGATGTAAAGGCAGGCTGTCGTTGAATTCCTTCAGTGTAGCCGACTGTGGTTTATTGTCGAGTATCTCAGTGTTAGCGTTTGTGTATTTTGCCGACTCACTTTGTGAAAGATCACTGTTGTCATTCATTAACACAGACTGATGGTTTATGTCATTCGCAGCAGCAGGTGATGGACAGGACTGCTGGATTACGCTCGTCAACACACACACACACACACACACACACACACACACACACTCTCTCTCTCTCTCACATGCGCGTGCACGCGTGTGCACACACACACACAACGAAAACAAAACAAAACAAAGGATGCCTGTGCCAGATCCAACTAAGTATTAGCGTGTAGTGATTATTAGCGTGTAGTGTTCTGTTGTTTCCAGGTTTGTTTTGTGGCTTATACCTCACATTTGTGTCTGGATGAACTTTGAATGACCCTGAATTCCAGACTGTACCAGACTGACGTTCCGTATTCACGCCCAAAGTCACTGTCAGGAGGGTGAGAAAGGGCAGGTGTTTAAACCCATCCTCTGGGCAGGAAATTCAGACTGACCTGCCCCTGTGTTTCAAATCACTTCCTTTCTCCAAGATTCTTGAACTGTGCTAACGACGAAACACCAGTCAAAACATCATGCACCTGAATTGGGGGAGGGGTGGGCGGGGGGGGGGGGGGGGGGGGATTCTGGAACTGAGCCTGAACTCTGTTCAAAACCCACTCCACGGTGAGTGATTTGGGACAGGTCCACAACACCCAAAAAGTGCTATAGGCACCTGCCTATTTCCACCTGCCAGTCTCCTAGGGCGGGCAAGTTGGGGCCTACATTCACTCCATGGGCTGTTTCCAGACCGTTCCCTAAATCACTCACCGGATAGCGATTTTGGAACATGGTGGGAGTTCTGGCTCAGGTCAATATCACCCCCACCTCCCCTCCCTGAAATTCAGGCGTAATGTGCTGTGATACGTTTGTCATTTAGGACACACTGAAATTTTTAAAGGAGAGGTGTAATTTTCGAACAAAGGGGAGGTTGGTCTGGATTTACTCCCAGGGGTTGGGGCATGTGGAGTTGTGACATTTGCCAGCCACACCATCCTCTATAACCTCCTCCCCCTCCTTTCTACTCCCCCTTCTTCCCCCCTGAGACTGTACCCTTACAAGGAGCTGACCTGACTCTTACCTATAGCAATAATTACAGTTGACGGTAGGTATGTAAAAGGGAAGATCAAGGCAGCAATTATGGACAATCCCATCCATGACATCCTTGGGTGCCGTTATGTCATCCTAGGGAGCCCACCTCATCCTGAAATTGTATCTACGCTTCAGACGAGGGCTCCAAAACAAACAAACCTCCCCCCAGGTGGATGAAAAGTGCTCAGCTGACTGACCCAACATTAGCAAAGTGCTATGGTAAGCAGCTCATCACTAGGGTGAATTTTTTCAGGCGGAGCAGTCTCTTATACCACCAGACTGCGCACAACTTGTGGTCCTGGCCCCACACCGGACCCGAGTACTTGGAGTGGGACATACAATCCACTCCAAAGACATTTAGGGGTAGGGCCTACTACTCAATGGGCCACAAATCAGCACTAATGGCTAGGGATGGCAGGGGAAATCAAGCGCTATGTCGATTCCTGCCCCCTGTGCCTAAACCTATCATCCAGTCAGAGGGCCAGATCTTCCCAAAACCCTCCTGCCAAACCACCCCTAAGCAGACAGAATGCAAATGCCATACTCCAACGCTCCATTGGTGTCTTGGCGAGTCCATGACTAGTGCCAAATTCATAAGGGACCAGAATCGGTGTCAATTAAAAGTTTCTCTCAAGAGAGAATGTTTGTTTTTTTTTTTTTTTGGGGGGGGGGGGGGGGGGGGGGGAGGGGCGTATGTGACAATTGCCAGCAACACCATCCTCTACAACCCCACCCCACCTTTCTACTCCCCTTCCTTCCCCTCTCTCTTTCTCTCTCCCTTTGTCTCATGAACGGCAATCATGATTACTAATCTATGTCAGCTCTCAGTCTCTGCCGTCACTCCCCGCTTCTCTCACCACCTCCTTGCAGTCTGTCAGATGTTCCCTTTGATACTACCCTCCGGGTTGCAAGGGTTGCAACCTTGCCATGGTCGGAGGGCTTGTGTGGTCCAGTGATCTATTAGGCTTTGCTGACGGGGGCATCAATACTCGGCTACATGGTTAGTTGTTGTGAACGCGTCTAGGCCTGTATAGCCAAGTTGCTGACTGGCCTAAGCATTACGTGGTAGGAACTGATGCCCCTGGTAGGGTCTCCCATGTCAGAAAGGTTAAGAGTGAGGGCCCAGACAAATAGTAACCCACCTTTTCCTATTCTATCTTCTGCCTTTCGTAACGGATCTTTTCTCTCTTCATCTCCCCTTCAAGCCTTCTTTTCCACACTCTCTTTTCTCTGATACTTGAGTTGCTGCCCTAAGCAGCGGGTAAGCCCAAGTTACAGTTACCTGGCGAGGGGCTAAGTGGCTGATCCCAATTCAGTCGCGAAGGTGCACTGTCTGCTTTTCATGCGGGATGGTACCAGGCTCACGGACGCCATACTATGGCCATCCATTGTCCCTTCCCCAGCATGGCAGTTCTCCTGGAGTGACCGTTTATTTCTGCCAGTATTTAAAAACCTTCATGGCCTCAATAGACACTAAAACAGGAAAGAGAAGAAAATTGGGTTCTGACCCTTCCAGGGACACGGACTCAGATGACTCAGATTCGGACACAGAAGTCCGGAAGATGATCGGTGCTTGGCCCTCTTGGCTGATAACCCAGTCGGTGGATAGCGAACGACCCATTACCAAGTTGAGTCCTTTTGCTGTTGCAAAGGGGCTAAAAGGTCTTGTATGCGCAGAGCCGAAATCAGTGAAGAGGTTGAGGGATGGTTCCCTGCTCGTGCAGGTTGACCGAAAAGCCCACTCGGAGAACTTATTGAAATCAGCAAGTCTTGTAAATCACCCGGTCCAGGTGTCCCCTCACAAAAGTCTAAACTCCTCGAAAGGTGTCATCCGTTGCCGAGAGTTGTTTGGGTTATCTGAGGGAGAAATAAAGGCTGAGTTGGCTGATCAAGGAGTGGTAGAGGTCAGGAGGGCGACTTTCCGAAAAGGTGCGGAGAGGAAACCGACCAACACTCTGTTCCTCACCTTTGCTAAACCGACTCTTCCAGAGTCCATAAAGGTGGAGTACTTAAGAGTAAAAGTAGCCCTGTATGTGCCATCCCCACTGAGGTGCTTCAGATGTCAACGCTTTGGACATGTCAAGGAGATATGCCCGGGAGAGGAGGTGTGTGCCACCTGCAGCAAAGCAGTTCATGATGGTGGATGTGAATCCGCGAAATGCGTGAACTGTGATGGTGACCACCCTTCTTTATTCAAAAGAATGCCCTGTTTGGCGAGCAGAAAGCGAAATCCAGCGCGTAAAAACAGAAAAAAAGATTTCATTCTTCGAAGCCAAAAAGTTGGTGCAGGAGCAGAAGGGAACCCTGCTCCTTTTCTCGACAGTAGTAAAAAAAATCGCTTAGAGCACCTCAGGTAGAAGCCAGTGTTCAGACAGACCCATGTGGTCTTGAACACGCTGAAATGTCTTCCGGCTTCGAAAACATTGCAAGAAAAAACGGCCGTTGGTGGGGGCCTTAAACCCACCAAAGGATGCACCTCCAGTGCATCCACTAAGCCTGCAGCTGTGTGGGCTGCCCAGCAAGGGGGTCGCCCCGAGACGGCCCCCAAGCCGAGACCACCTCCCAAGGGAGGTGCCCCGACAGTGGCTTCCAGCGAAGTGGCGTTGGTGGAGTGCAGGGGAAAGCTTCCACCAATGCCATCAAGACCATTGGGTTCTCCCCCTCCAGGGAAGAAGAAACTTCCAACTCCACCAGGCAGGCTAAAAAAAGCAGAGCTCAAACTGCAAAATGCGTTTGAAGCTCTGTATGATGAAGAGGAAGAGGACGTAGACATGGATGATTAAAATCCTCATCCACAATGGATACAGTCATACAATGGAACATCAGGGGATTGTCTTCCAATTACGAAGAACTGCAGCTCTTGTGCCGTGAAGCTAAGCCGATGCTAGTTTCACTGCAAGAAACTCTTCTGAAGTCTGACAAAACTTTCTCACTTTCTGGCTACAGCTTTCTAAACCAACCTGCACAATCTGTTGAACATGGCGTTTCTGGTGGGGTAGCCTTATCCATTCACAACTCTGTTCTTTACAGCCCAGTTGCTCTGCAGACTCCGCTTCAGGCAATGGCAGCTCGGGTTACTCTCCACAAAACAATTACTATCTGTAGCTTGTATCTGTCTCCAAATGTCTTTGTCACCAAACGGGACCTCATTTCACTCTTGCAGCAGCTTCCTAGACCCTTCCTGCTGTTGACCGATCTGAATGTCCACTCTCCTCTATGGGGAAGTGAGAGATCTTCACCAAGGGGTCTGCTTTTAGAGGAAGTGTTTTCGGAGCTTGATTTGTGTGTCTTGAATGGGAAATCGCCAACTTACTTTCACTCCGATAATGGCACCACATCTTGTCTGGATCTTTCTGTCTGTGACCCATCTTTGTTTCTGGATTTTGTTTGGGAGGTTCATGAGGACCTGCATGGTAGCGACCACTTTCCTGTGTTGCTTTGGTATACAAATGCAGAGAGTGAGTCTTTACCAGAACGCCTCAATTTTAACAAAGCAGATTTGGACCTCTTTGTCACTAGGTTTCTTATGGATCTGGAAGAGGACAAGATCCTGCAAAGTGAAAATCCGGCAGGAAGTCTTTCAGATTTCATACAGAATTGCGCAAAGCCAACCATCCCCACATCTTCCAAGAAGCCCCTAATGCCAAAAGTTCCTTGGTTCAACTCTGAATGCAAGGAAATCAACAAAACCCGCAAAAGAGCTCAACGTCGGGTCTCCTGCAGACCTTCGATGCCCAGCGTCCGAGCGCATCAGAAACTGAGGGCCAAATCCAAACACATTTATAAAACCAGTAAACGTTTATCTTGGAAACAGTTTTGCTCAAGTCTCACATCCAAAACATCGAAGAAAAAAGTGTGGAAAATCATCAAAAAAATTAAAGGGAGGAACACCTGCCCCACTGTGAACCATCTCAAGTTTTCTGAATCTTTAATAACAGAGAAAAAAGCAGTTGCTAATCTGTTTGCTTCAACCATTGAAAAGAATTCCTCGTCTTCTAACAAATCAGCCAGTTTTGTCAAAAACAAAGCCCTTGAAGAAAAATCACCCAGCAACTTTTTGTCAGACAACATGGAAGACTACAATCATCCTTTCACTTTAAACGAATTGAAATCCACCTTACTTTCCTGCAGCGATTCGTCTCCAGGTATAGATGAAATCCATTATAAACTTTTGAAACATCTTCCGCAAAAAGGTCTGAACATCCTGCTACATGTATACAACCATGTATGGACTACTGGATTCTTTCCACCTTCTTGGCGAAAAGCTCTCATCATTCCTATTCCCAGACTTGGAAAAGATCTTTCTAACCCATCAAACTACCGCCCGATAGTTTTGACCAGCTGTGTCTGCAAACTGATGGAGAAAATGGTCAATGCTAGACTCACGTGGAAACTCGAAACCGACGGCCTTCTGGCGAAAGAACAGTGTGGTTTCCGCAAACATCGAACTACAGTTGACCATTTGATCCGTCTGGAATCTAAGCTTCAGGACGCCTTTCTAAACAAACAACACGCAGTAGCAATTTTCTTTGACTTGGAGAAGGCCTACGATACCACCTGGAGAACTGGAATACTTCATGATCTCCATGATCTTGGTTTTCGGGGTCATCTTCCACTTTTTATTCAACATTTTTTGGCAGAACGACAGTTTCAGGTCCGGGTTGGCACCACTCTCTCTGATGTTCATGAGCAGGAGTTGGGTGTTCCACGAGGGAGCATACTGTCTCCTGCCCTCTTTAGCATCAAGATCAACAACATTGTCAAGTCAGTTCAACAGGGTTCAGACTGCTCATTGTTTGTGGATGATTTTGCTGTCTATGCAACTGGAAGCTTGTACCCAAGTGTCCAGCGCAGGCTCCAGCTTTGTGTGGATAAATTCATCATTGGGCGGATGAAAACAGCTTCACTTTTTCTCCTACGAAGACACAGTGCATTCACTTCCATAATTTTCGTCAGTTTTTTGCAGATCCTGAAATTCAAATAGGGAAGTCTCCCATTCCAGCTGTCAAAGAGGCCAAATTCCTAGGAGTTATTTTTGACCAAAAACTCAACTTTCTCAGCCACATTAAAAACCTCAAAACTTCTTGCCAGAAAGCTCTGAATATTCTGCGGGTCGTAGCACACACTGACTGGGGTGCTGATAAGAAAACTTTGCTGCACCTCTACAGAGCCTTGGTCCATTCCAAACTGGACTATGGTTGCACTGTGTATGGCTCTGCAAGACCGTCTGACCTAAAACTCTTGGACCCTATCCACCATCAAGGGCTTTGTCTCTGTCTTGGAGTATTCCCCACCACCCCTGTGTACAGCCTGTACGCAGAGGCAGGTGAGCCCTCACTGTCCAACCGCAGGCTGAAACTATCTTTGAATTACTATATCAGACTGTTCTCTGAACCGGAAAACCCTGCCTATGACTGTGTCTTTGACCCTCAGTTTCAAAGTAAATTTGAAAACAACCCTAACTGTATTCCACCGTTTGGTCTTCGTATGCAGCCTCATGCGCAGAATGCAGGTCTAGACCTAGGAGTTGTGTCTGATTTTTCCAAGTTTCCAGATTAGCCTCTATGGACCTTTTCCACACCAGAGATTCGTTTTGACCTTGCAGCTTTTCGCAAAGAATCTACCAGCTCTCTGGCATACAAGGCATTGTATGCCGATCTCTGTTCGAAATTCCCATCCTGTCAGAAAATTTTCACTGACGGTTCCAAGTGTGAAGATGGAGTGGCCTGTGCAGCCTATTGCCCTGGTGCTCCTTCTCAAATACTGTTAGAACATATTCCTTCAGATGCTTCTGTTTACTCTGCTTAACTTACAGCTCTGGTTCTGGCGCTGATGATAATCTCACAAACTATGAAGAGGGACTTTCTGGTTCTGTTGGATTCGGATTTTGACCAGGGTTCGACCCGTGGTCGTGTGCACTGAACTCCAGTTCACTCAGTAGCAACACCACCGCTGACGAAGACGGACGGAGGTCTGTCGAAAGCTCCAAGTAAGTGCTTATTGCCCAGCTGAGTGACCTGTCAAAATTCGGTAGTCGTTAGGTAAATTGATTCAGTGGGCAATTTTGTCTACGTCTGTAGACAAAAACACGCCGATTGTAGAAAGTGCTCATCAAGATTAAACAGAAAATGCGTTAGCTATTAAATAGCTAACTTTAATAAATTTTATTAAAGTCTTCTTTGTAGAGAGCAGGTAGACAAAAGATTAAAGTCCCACAGCCAAATGGCCACAGGAATAGTGGAACAGTCCGAAATTCACCGTGCGTACGCACGACGCTATGGAAGACGCAGCCCACCCCTATTCTTCCGTCGCCCTAAACTTCCTCTGAACCGAATCATATGTCCATTTCCTGCCAGACAGACAGGGTTTTAAAGCCCCTAATACCCAAACACATGAGTGGTTTGAATTTATCACTGTTAGGAAACTCTATGGTCAAGCATTTGTGTTAAGAGACAAGTAAAATCGCAGTATTATTCGAAATATAAATATGTTTTCCAGCGTCCACGTTAACAGTCGAACGTGCAGCCTTCCATAATGTTAAACAAATTCGATCAGTAATATCATTATTATTGTTGGTATAGAAGTAACAGAACATGCTCCTTGTACTACCACAAAGTGAAAACTGCAAAATTTGCAGCGAAATGCCATCCCCTTTTATGAGACGGGGCGTTGGAGAGGGGGATATGGTTTGTATTCGAAATAAATTGGGGGGGAGGGGGGGGGGGAACTTTTGTATTCTGAATAAATTGAGGCCCGAACTGAAGAATATTCTGGATGAAATTTCACTTGATTGTCCACTCCGTTTGACTCCGCCTTTTACTGCCACCCACACTTTGCTTGTGTGCTTGTTTGTTTTTCCCAACTTCGTCTTTCTTTCACCAGAATTTGTTGTACCCCATTTTATCTTGTTGCAACAGACAGTTCCAGGTTTTCTTTCACCTGGCGACTAGACCGGGAGATTTTAACGACTCGACTGGAATCCAGTACGCTGTGCAATTTTTTTTTTTTCCAAATGAGGTCTCTATTTTTTTCTTTAAAAAAAAAAGAAATGAAATACTAAGCAGAATGACTGCAGAAAAAAGCTGGCATGGGTTGATCTGCGTGACGAACATCAACTTTTATATAACTAGTTTCTATGTACTGTTGTGTTCTCAATTGCTGCATGTTTAATTGTTGACAGATTGCACACAAGGACGTGCACACACACGCACTCGCGAACATTTATCTATGTATCTATCAATGTCTATAAGACAAAAAAAACCAAAAAAAACCCCAAACAAACCCAGTCTAAATGCGTTTTTACCTCCAACGTGCAACTCTGAAGGGCTTTGAAGCAGACAATGTAGACTTTTACCTAAACATTATATTTGTACACACACTCACGCACGCTTGCGCGCGTATGTGTGTTTGTGTGTGCTTGTGTGTGTGCATGCGTGCGTGTTGTGTGTGTGTGTGTGTGTGTGTGTGTGTGTGTGTGTGTGTGTGTGTGTGTGCCCGCGCGTGTGAGTGCGTGCGTGCGTGTGTGCTGAAAATGAAGGTTGACATAAGCGGATGATCTATTCCCACAAGATGATATTTTCCCACATAGACAAATCTAATCACAAAATCCAAATTTCGCCACAAGGGTGTCTTTAGAAACGTATTTTGCTTGCTCTCTCTCTCTCTCTCTCTCTCTCTCTCTCTCTGTGCGCGCGCGCGCGTGCGTGCGTGTGTGTGTGTGTGTGTGTGTGTGTGTGTGTGTGTGTGTGTGTGTGAGAGAGAGAGAGAGAGAGAGAGAGAGAGAGAAGAGAGAGAGAGAGAGAGGTGTGTGTGTTTCTGCGACAAATTGACTCTTTTTCTTTCCACTTGGTGATAGCCCTGAAAATGACCACACGGTCAGTTTGGCTATAAGCCACAAAACAAAACTAATCTTGATGTCGCAAGGACACGTTCGTTTTCTTGTTCTTACTTCTTCTTTTTTCTTTGGAGAGATGCTGTGTGTGTGTGTGTGTGTGTGTGTGTGTGTGTGTGTGTGTGTGTGTGCATGCACGGATGCGTGCATGTGTGGGTGCAAGTAAGCGTGCATATGTGCATAAGTGTTCGTGGCTGCGCGCGCGCGCGTGTGTGTATGCGTGTGTGTTTCTGAACTCGTTTTATAGGTGACCGTCATGGACAACAAAGGATAATACGCACAGTTTATAGGACATCATTGCATTGACATCATAACCATTAGCATATTATCTATATACGTTCAAGTTCTTCAACCGTCACACAACACATCCACAGGAAGCTGACGCCACAGACAGTTATTCATAGTAGAACCCAGGAACATGATAATAGATGTCTGGGGGGTCCGAAGTTAGCGCTGTGGGTTCGTAAGACACGTTGGAGCCGGTTCCGGAATCTGCAGAAGGGGTGGAGCTAACAGCTGACGGTTCCAAGCTTGCATAGGACTGGAGGTACGCCGACTCCACTGAGGGCTTGTGAGCCACTGCCGCAGCGCCAGGTCCGGCAGCAAAGGTTTTCTTAGCGCCAGGTCCAGGGCTCAACGTTTTGTTTGGAGATGTTTGTACTGGTGCTGAACGAAATGGCAGAAGTAGTGATCAATAGGTATCATCTACACACACACACACACACACACACACACACACCACACACACACACACACACACACATCTATCTAGCAATTCACACACATACGCATGTACGCGCACGCACACATGCACGCACAACACACACACACACACACACACACACACACACACACACACACACACACAACAGTAATGAGAATAAGTTGTCTAGCGCCCATCCTGTCAACGTGAGCTACAGGGCGCTTTACAAATTTTAACGAATCAATATCTTAAATATATGCTGCACACACACACACACACACACACACACACACACACACGCGCGCGCGCGCGCGCGCGCGCGCGGTAACAGCCAGCAGGATTTGAGAGAGAGACAGATAAAAAGAGGAGGGGGGGAGCAGGAGAGGGGGGGGGGGGGGGGCAGAGGGGGAGGGGGGGGGAGTGTGTAAGAGCGAGAAAGTATTATGGTGAGGTCTTTTGAGGGGAAGTTAGTATTTTTTTTTATTTATCTGTTTCATTATTTATCTATTCATTTTTTTTTTTTTTTTTTTTTTACCATTTATTTATTTTAAGGATAGATGAATCATCATTAAGGAAATCCTTCCCGAATAAACAGATCAATGCGTGACAAAATATCAAAGTAAGGATAGAGGAAGGGGTCTAAAAGGAACTCCTGTTTCACTTTTTTTTTCTTTTTTTTTTTTTTTTTGTAAGGCAATATGATGTTTTGTCACAAACTTTTTAACCATTTCAGTGACTACTGTTAACCTTTTTGATGAGTGAATGCACGGTGAGAAGTAGTCAGAGTATGTATAAAAAGGCGTTGTGATTTGCCTGTTATCGTCAGTCCTTGGTTTTATTAAAGGATGTTTAATAAACCGAAAAATTTAACTGCCACTATCTGAGTGCTGGCTGCTTTTTTCATCCCCCCCCCCCCCCCTCCACACACACACACACACACACACAAAGGAACAGACAATAACCTCATCAATTTCATCCCAATGTTTCGACGTTTAAGGATCCTCAAGACACTTTAATGATGAAAATGTGCCTAACAGTTTCCGTTCACACTTTGTAAAAACCATTAACCGCAGTTCCGATAGCTTTAGAAAGGGTGCGGGTAGAGGGTGGGAGGTTACAAGAAACGCAAGAAAAAAAGGGCAGGAAAGAGGGAGGCATACAGAAAGGAAAGGAAAGTGAGACGGTGTAGGAAGAGCAGGCAGAGAGGAAGAGAGAGAGAGAGAGAGAGAGAGAGAGAGGGGGGGGGGTGGGAGCGAGAGAGAGACAGAGACAAAGGGATAATGAGAGGGGGACTGAATGTGGGGGATGAAGGAAGGAGGGAGTAGGCAGGGAGAGATGCATAAAGAGAGTGAAGAGGGAGGAGTTGAGAAGGTGCGGGTGGAAAAGAGAGTAGGGAAGAGCCAGAACAGAAAAAAAGTGTGGGGGAAGTGATGAGAGAGAGAGAAGGAGAGGCCGGCTCAGGGAGAGAGAGAGGGTCGGGTGGGATGTTTGGAATAGTTGCTGAGAGCTTGCATAAGGAGATGGGGAGTAACAGGGTGAGGAAAGACCTTAAAAAGGTCTAAAAAGCCAACAGCAACAACAACAAACCGAAAAAAAAAAAGAAAAAAAAAACAGGAGAGAGAGAGAGTAGGGGTTGATGATATAAAAGGTGGGGCGGGAGGGGAGGAGGGCACTGGTAAAGACAGAGGACAGCTATTCAATAAAGAGGGCGGGGAAGGGAGAGAGAGGGAGCTAGTGGGACTGAAAGGAGCTGGCACACACACACACACACACACACACACACACACACACACACACACACAAGAGAATCAGAACAGTAGGGGGAGAGAGGGAGTTAGTGGGACTGAAAGGAGCTGGCGCACACGCGCGCACGCACACACACACACACACACACACACACACACCACACACACACACACCACACACACACACGCACAGAACAGTAAGGAGAGAGAGGGAGTTAATGGGACTGAAAGGAGCTGAGAGAGAGAGAGAGAGAGAGAGAGAGAGAGAGAGAGAGAGAGAGAGAGAGAGAGAGATGCGGAACAGTAAGGAGAGAGGGGGAGTTAGAGGGACTGAAAGGAGCTGGCATAGACAGACAGACAGACAGACAGACAGAGAGAGATAGACGGAACAGTAAGGAGAGAGGGGGAGTTGGAGGGACTGAAAGGAGCTGGCATAGACAGACAGAGAGAGAGAGAGAGAGAGAGAGAGAGAGAGAGAGAGAGAGAGATATCGAGAGATATCGGAACAGTAAGGAGAGAGGGGGAGTTAGAGGGACTGAAAGGAGCTGGCATAGACAGACAGACAGAGAGAGAGAGAGAGAGAGAGAGAGAGAGAGAGAGAGAGAGAGAGAGAGAGAGAGAGAGTCGGAACAGTAAGGAGAGAGGGGGAGTTAGAGGGACTGAAAGGAGCTGGCACAGACAGAGAGAGAGAGAGAGAGAGAGAGAGAGAGAGAGAGAGAGTCAGAACAGTAAGGAGAGAGGGAGTTAGTTGGACTGAAAGGAGCTGGCACACACACACACACACACACACACACACACACACACACACACACACACACACACACACACAGAGTCGGAACAGTAAGGAGAGAGAGGGAGTTAGAGGGACTGAAAGGAGCTGGCACAGACAGAGAGAGAGAGAGAGAGACAATTGACAATGGTTTAATTGTGTGTAGGCCTGTGACCCGTTACAATACCAAAGAAAACAAACGAGTGAAAATATATGTTAATAAATATATACATCTATACATACATTGTCCATTCGATCCTGCTGACATAACTGTGTACGAAAATATATTTTACCTCATTTTTACCTCATTTGTATCGAATTTTGCCTTCGCTTTAAAGCTAGGAAAAGAAATTTAGACATTTGAAGTTGGCTATCAATACTACCATTAAGAATTCCTGCACATTGCTCTTATTTTGACAAATAAGTTCCTGGACTATTGATGGAATATTTAATTCTATGGTCATTATAATATGTACATTCAAATAGGACGTGGAATTCGTCTTCACAGTCTGCGTAACATAGGGGACAAACAGGATGTTCAGCAGGCAAGAAGCGGAGACAGTGACTTTGAATAGCTGAGACTCCCAACCTGAAACGTACTAAGGCAGTTTTTAAAATTCTATTGTTAATGAAATCAACATATTTTTCACGTTCAAAAATATTCTTGAAAGAATAATAAAGATCAAAACGGTTACTTTCAGACATATGTGAGTACCACCGCTGACAGAAGCAACTAATAAGGCGATCCTTATAGACCCTGAGAAAAAGTTTCTTGTTCCTGACTTCACCATACATCCAAACATAGCCAAAACCATTTGAACACAGAAGATGCTTTAAATGTGATACCCAGTTTTGAACCCTTATATTTCTTTCCTATAACATATGAAGCATGTTGTATGCTTTTCTAGAGTATCTAGTAGGAGGCTGTTTAAGGAGACGAAACCAAAAGTTGATGCACCTAGCTGCAGAATTAATATATAATGGGTAACGACCTAATTCGCTATAAATCATGTCATTAGGCGTGAAAGTTGGTACATTGAGTATTAATTTACAGCCTTGTAGGTGGAGCTTTTCAATAGATTGGTACGGCTTATATCCCCATAACTCTGAACCGTAGAGAAGTGAAGGAACAACCTGAGCATCAAATAGTTTAAAGAAAAGTTTGGGAGAAGAGCATCAAGGCATACAACTCTCCTCCCCCACCCCTCCTCCAATGGACGGTCTCAAGTCCAGAATGAGAAATGGGGAAGGTTGTGCGCTGGGCTAGCAACCCGCCACGTAAAAAAGCTTTGCTACAGAAACGCCAACAAGATCCAATCAAAGCTCGGGTGACGAGCTCAGGGTAGATGCAGCAATGCATTGTATGACGAGTAGGGGTGAAATCCGGAAAGAAGCTTCTGCTCCGACAATGTCCTTAGCGAAACCCAAACAAGAGGTGAGAGTGGGAGCCTGGAACGTGCGAACGCTGTATGAAGCTGGAAAGGCTGCGCAGACTGTGAAAGAGATGAAGTATAGACTGAACATCCTAGGAATCGGTGAGATGAGGTGCACAGATTCAGGCATCATGACCCTTGGCTCAGGAGAGACAGTATGTTATTCTGGTCGCACGGACGGGCAACATCAGGAGGGAGTGGATATCATCATGGAGAAGGAGGCCAGGAAGAGCTTGATGGGATGGGAGCCAGTCAACTCAAGAACCATCACAGCCAGATTCTTCTCCAAGTATACCAAGATCACCACCATACAGTGTTACGCACCGACAGACCAAGCCACGGAGGAGGAGAAAGACCTGTTCTACAACATCCTACAGGAACAGATAGACAAGACACCACAGCATGGCATCCTACTTCTTATGGGAGACTTCAATGCGAAACTTGGAGCGGAGAACACCGGGTACGAGACTTGCATGGGACAAGAAGGAGTGGGAGACAGAAATGACAATGGACAGCGTTTTGCAGATGCGTGTCTTGAGAACGGTTTGGTGATAGGTGGTACCATCTTCCAACACAAAACCATCCACAAACTGACATGGGTATCACCAGACGGAAGAACCAGCAACCAGATAGACCAAATTGCCATCAACCAGAAGTGGAGGAGCTCCATGAAGGACGTGAGAGCCATTCGAGGAGCTGACGCTAGCAGTGATCACCATCTTGTGTTGTGCAGACTCCAGCTGAAGCTCAAGAGAACACAAAAAAAAAAGAAAAGTGAACAACTTCTCGACACGAGGAAACTGAACAGTGAGGCGGTGAAAAGTCAGTTTACCATTGAACTTTCCAACAGATTCCAAGTCCTGGACAACACACCAGCAGACGACATCAACGCCCTCTGCGACAATATACAGAAAGCTTTCATAGACACCAGCGAGGCTGTGCTGGGCTACAGAAGAAGAGAGAGGAAGGAATGGATATCAGACGCCACATGGCAACTCATAGAGGAGAGAAACATCGCAAAACTCGGCACGCTCACTGGAACAGAAAATGAGAGACAAACATTCGCCGAAACGTACAAAGAGAAAAACAAAGAAGTGAAGAAGAGCACAAGGAGAGACAACAGACAGTTTGCAGACAACTTGGCACCAGAGGCCCAAGCTGCAGCAGAGAAAGGAGACTCCAGGACCGTCTATAAGATTACCAAGACCCTAACAGGTGGATTCACCAGCAAAACCACAGTAGTGAAGGACAAGACCGGGAAAGTTTTGATAAAAGACGAAGACCAACTCAACAGATGGGCAGAACATTTTAGAGAGACATTAAATAGACCGGACCCAGATCAGGAAGCCACCATCGAAGACATGGGTTTCAAGATAGAGATGAGACGTCGACGCATCACCCAGCAGGAAGTTGTGGAGGGCAACAGGGCACCAGATGAAGACAGAATCACGGCAGACATGTTGAAGGCAGACCCCAAAACGAGTGCAACGGCTTTAGTGAAACTATTCAACAAGGTATGAGAAGAGGAGAAAGTTCCGGACACTTGGTAGAAAGGCATCATAGTGAAGCTGCCCAAGAAGGGCGACCTCTCGGAATGCGGCAAATGGCGGGGAATCAACTTGCTCTCCGTCCCAGGGAAGATCTTCTGCCGTGTCCTTCTACAGCGCATGAGGCAAGCCATTGAGGGAACCCTACGAGAAGAACAGGCAGGGTTCAGAAGCGGGAGAAGCTGCACAGACCAGATCTTTGTTTTACGAACAATTGTGGAACAGTCCATCGAATGGAATTCATCACTCTACATCAACTATATCGATTTCCAAAAGGCTTTCGATAGCATCCATCATCCTTCGCTGTGGAAGATCTTGGAAGCCTACGGATTTCCTCTGAAAGTCATCAACATCCTACAGGACATGTACGCAGACAACCAGTGCTGTGTGCGACATGATGAACAGCAGAGCGAGTGGTTCCACGTGCAGACAGGGGTCAGGCAAGGCTGCGTGATCTCGCCGACAATTTTCCTTGTCGTCATTGACTGGGTGATGAGGAAGGCCACCAGCGATAGGGTGAGAGGCCTTGTATGGGGACTGACGGCCAGGCTTGAAGACTGCGACTTCGCCGATGATATTGCACTGGAGTCGCACGCCCAGAAAGACATCCAGGAAAAAACATCGAGTGGACCTAATAGCCAGCAGTGTGGGACTCAAGATTCACTCCGACAAGACCAAGATCACGAAGGTGAAGACAAAGAGCGCAGAGAAGACCAGTGTGCGAGGATCAGCTCTAGGGGAGGTGGAACACTTCAAGTACCTCGGCAGCCACATCTCGGCCGACAGCAACATCGAGAAGGAGATCTCAACCAGGATAGGACTCGCAGCCCGGGCGTTTAGCGGGTTGTAAAATATCTGGAAGTCAACTGTCCTGCAAACCAAAACCAAGTTGAAGATCTACAGGTCCAACGTACGCTCAGTACTTCTATACGCCTCGGAGACATGGAGAACCAACAAGAAGATTGGTAGTAGGCTCAGAGGCTTCGAAGGAAGGTGTCCTCGCCGAATCCTGAAACTTCACTGGCAGCAGCGTGTCACCAACAGGGAAGTGTCAAGGCGCACCGGCATAAACAACGTTGTGGCCGAGGTGAAGCAGCGGCGGTGGAGGTGGCTGGGACACATCCTTCGGATGGGCAAGACCAGACTCCCTCATACTGCGCTGAGATGGGCACCACCGGGAAAGAGGAAGCGAGGCAGACCACACGGCACCTGGAGAAGGACAGTGGAAGAGGAGATGAGAGAGGCAGGCAAGACCTGGAATGAACTGAACTGGCTTGCCCAGGACAGAGAGGGCTGGAGGGAGCTTGTTGGTGCCTTATGTCCCGGGACGCGGGATGAAGAGGATTAAGTAAGTTTGTAATGATGATAATGATGATAAATACTATGATATAGAAGTAGTAGTAGTAGCAGAAGCAGCAGCAGCAGTAGTAGTAGTGAATTTCTGTTGCATACTTCTGTGGAGGCAGTATAATACCGTAACATTTTGTATTTAGCTACACACACACACACACACACACACACACACACACACACACACACACACACACACAACGAGAGAGAGAGTCGTGTAATGCTATAACTATTCATATATCATGGCGTTTGCTGTTCGCCAGCCACAGGAGAAGTGTCTTGAGCAGAATCAGGAGCT
>CM065722.1:53139771-53162271 GCA_033310375.1 Conus canariensis | reverse complement strand
TTCGATTTGTTTGCCTTAAAACACCACATGGATGAAAAGAAAATACAGAGATTTGCAAATATGGTGACCATCGATCATACAACGATTAAGTGATGGAAAAAGCCACGTATTACGACACAACATCCATATTCATAGAATTGTTTGGATCTAGCCTATTCCTTGGCCGTTGCAAATCAGATGGATTATGGGAGAGAGTGTAGGTCTAGTGGACGATCGAGTAGGCCTAATAGCAGAGAGGGTGGGGGTGGGGTAGAGTAAAAAGAGAGGATACTTGTTATCTAGGCGAAGACGGGTAAATTCGTACCTTTTTTTTTTTTTTTATTACTTATCAGTCATCAGTACGTTGAAGCTCCTTTCCAGACTAGATCTCTGTTTCGATCAATGTAAAAGTCAGAATCACAATCGTATTTCAACGGAGTGGCACAAACATGACAGTTGAAAAAAAAAAAAAAAAAACAGGACGGCTTGGCTACTAAATTTCCTTTTTTTAGTAATCATGGTCAAATTTACTTCCACGTGGAACACAGAAATGAAGAGGTGGAACAATAATGGAGGTGAGAGGAGGCCCGAGTCTGGCGTCCTGTGTCGCCCAGTCTAGAAGGAGCGCTCCTTCACAGAATCTGAGGGTTATATTTTTTGTTTTCTTGGAAGGTAACAAGGCGTCCGTTCATTAAACATTAATGAGTAAACATAATCCTATCCTATGAAAATGAAATGGGGGTAGCAAGGGATGGGGGTGGGCGTACGGGCACCAAAGAACCTGCCTGGAATCCATCTAAATCCGCTTCTGGAACAGGAAGGAGAAACTTGACTGCCACTTGGTTACTCGATTTCCGAGACTTCTCTCTCACATAGACCTAGGCTAGTCGCAGACTGGAAACATTTTGACCGGTCTTCTTTCGTTAGGTGTCCACCTTCAACAAGCTGAAGATTCTGACACTACAAAAGGGGGTATTAACTTTGGATTAAATTCCGGTAACAAACAGAACTCTGATATATGGACTGATCTCTTCACATTTAACGTATGATTTGTCCATTCATAGCTGTCGGCTGGGTATCCCCCATTAATAATCTCTGGTAGGCATAGATGCCTACCGTTGCCACAAAATCTACACAGCGTTTGGCTGCTGAGCGTACTAGACTAGATCTAGGCTACGGTCTCCGCTCTCAGTAAAAAGCCGTCACAAGAAGACTGTTCTCCGTCACCCAGTCTTCGGCATTTTCCTGGTCCTGTTTCCCACGAATTCACAACAGTGGACATGTGCAGATGCAGACCATCAGAAAGCGTCACAATATTTGTGTGCGTGACGAAAAAGTGATTTTCATTTCGTGTGAACATTGACGCGAGAAATTTGAGTATATTATAGGCCTACGTAATTGTTTACACGTCCCGATAAATGACAATGGCGGCATTAGTATCGTTAACACCATCACCAGTAATGATAAAAATAAAAGTCTCATATGTGCGTGTGTTTATTCTGAGCTATTTGTAACGCTGCGGTCTCCAACAATCACAAAATTGGCCATCGCTATGGATGCTAAAAAATGAAGTTGCTGAGTTGGAAGACACGCTAGTTCGTGTAGCAATCGTCGATCTGATTGACTATCAAATGTTACAACAACAACAATAATAATAATGATAATGACCATACTACTACAAACTACTACTACTACAACTAGCCAACTACTAATGCTGCTGATAACAATAATGAAAATAACAATAAAAGTGAGGATAGATACTTTTCTGGAAATTAACTTCATCGTTACAAGGTTATGATATCAACTGGTATAAATAAACAAACTGAAGCAGAAGCATAGATCAAATGCGATTTTGTTTTAGAGACAAGAAAGCGCGAGCGAGATAGACCCCTAGCTAGCAAAAAAAAAAAAAAAAAAAAAAAAAAAGGGGACCCCCAAAAAACAAAAACAAAAGCAAAACAAAACAAAAAACAGGCATGGGTTAATAATAAATAACATTTTTGGAGGTTAGCCTCCTGGTGATTAAAATCGCAGCAACAATTTCATGAAGGGTCAAAAACAAAATGCAATTAATAGGAGAACAAACATTTGAGCACGAGATTGAAATACTTGAAATGTATCGCTAATAGCCTACATCGTAACACCAGAACGTTTCTCCTGAAGGTGATCTTCAATTTATTTTTCAAAATACATTTATACGTGCAACTGCATTGGGGTTAGACGTGGGTTGAAATATACTTTGTTTAAGATCAGTCTTTTAGTTTGGACTGGCCTGCATTTTAGGTCCTGTTATTTTAACGTGAACATCAAGACAGGAAGTGGCCGCACATCCAGACTTAAAGGAAGAGCAAGAAACATCACCAACCAACCAAACATTGAGCAAAGACTCGGAGACAAACGCTTTCCAATAACAGACACAAATGATCAAACACATTTCAACTGAGATGAGGGACCCCAGTGTATATAGGCCTACTGTAGACGTGTGGCGCTGGTGTGTGTTCATCAGTAGGGTGATACAGGCGTTTTAATTAGAGAGCTCACGGACGTAAGTGTGTTAGCCTTGGTGGTGTGTGTGTGTGTGTGTGTGTGTGTGTGTGTGGTGTGTGTGTGTGTGTGTGTGTCACTCAGGGAGGATGTCATTTGCTTAAGAAGGCAAATAAAGCCGAAAATTTCATTTATAACCACGACAGCTTGTTGTTCTTGTGCCTTTTTTCTTTTCGACACACACACACACCACACACACACACACACACACACACACACACACACACACACACACATATATACACACACGCGCGTGCGTACATGATGCGCTCGCTCCTACGCACACACACATGCACATACGTGCATGCACACATACACACCCACACGCGTGCGCGCGCGCGCGCGCGCACACACACACACACATGAACGCGCTCGCACGCGCATACACGTACACACACGCATATACGCTTGAACATTCTCAGCTTTATGTTTACTTAATGATGGTTCTTTTACCAGAGTCCCTGATGTATCTACACATAGACCTACTGCTATTGATTTAACTCTGGTTTCACATAAAATGGCTTTGTCGTGTGCATGGGAAACTTATAGTGAAACCTTTCGGAGTGATCACATACCAATCATCATTACAATTAATCAGTCCCCTAATTTTGAAGACACTAAACCTGATGATACAATCCCAAGATTTGATTATAAAAATGCCAAATGGTCTCAATTTTGCAATACACTTAAAGATCTAGACATGAGCTTGTACCCAGATGATGATATTGATACAGTGTATGACACGTTTTGTACTTCTGTTCTAAAAGTGTCTGGTTTATGTATTCCTACATTGAAGAATCAGGGGTCTAAAGGGGGTAAACATCTCGGTAATGTTTGATGGACTGAACATTGTGATAAGGCAGTAAATGAGAAAAAAAAAACGTTTTTTCAAGGAATACGTGCACACTTAGAAAAGTCTAGATAAGAAAATGGTAGATGAAAAATTCAAGTAAATGAAACACTCAAATATACATAGTAATAGGGTAATGGAACAAGCCAAAAAGGATTATTGGGATCATTTTTGCAAAAGAAACACATTCGATCCTAAAGACAGTAGAATGGTATGGAAAGAGAAAAACGATAAAAAATGGAATCAAACTCCCAGGATATCCTATCATTCTTGATAATAACAAGTTCCCATCATCCGCAGACAAAGCAGAAGCGTTTGTCGACCAATTTGCTAAAGTAGGCAGGTTAGATGGGTTGTCTGAAAACCAAAGAAAATTCAGAGAGGATAAAGAATCTACCCATGTCTTTAATGATGTATCTGATAATGACACAAGCGACATCAACGCCCCAATTACATTACAAGAGGTGAAAGATGCCATAGATTCTCTCCCAAAAAACAAAACAAAAAAAAGCTGTTGGAATTGACGCCATTTCTAATGAAATGATTAAACATTTTCCAGACAAACGAGTAAGCATTTTACTTAGTATATTTAACAAATGCTGGAGCTCAGGTCATTTGCCACAAACATGGAAAGAATCAGTAACAGTACCGATTCACAAGGAAAATAAACTGAAAGAAAATATAGATAGTTACATACCTATTTCATTAACTTCTCATGTCTGTAAACTTTATGAAACAATTGTTTTAAATAGACTCAACTACTTTTGTGAAAAGAACAAAGTTATCCCAACAAACCAAGCAGGTTTTCGAAAGGGTAGAAGTGCTATTGAACACTTGGTCAAACTTACCACTCAAATTAAACATCAGTTTTCCAGGAGAAAATGTTTACTAGCAACATGTTTTGATATCACTAAGGCTTATGATCAAGTATGGCACTCTCGTTTGCTTTATAAACTTAAAGAGATTGGATTATCAGGAAACATTTATGATTTTCTTAAAGGCTTCTTAGAAAATAGATATATTAGAACGAAGGTAGGGAACTCCTATTCTACAAGAAGAAAATTACACATGGGCATTCCTCAGGGGTCTGTTATTGCCCCTTTACTTTTTAATATTCTGATGTACGATTTACCCACAAAAATTACTAAAACTATAGAACTAACCCAATATGCAGATGACATATGCATATGGATGAAAGTGACATTAAAAACATGTACATCTGTCAGATCACAAAACTATATTAAAAAGTTATATCAAAAAGAATTAAATACCTTTTCTTCTTACATGACTGAAAATGGTTTGCAAATATCAACTGAAAAAACACACATGATGTTATTTAATACTGGATCTGATCCAATTAATATGCCTTTATTTCAAGTCAACGGCATACCCATCAAATATACAAAAATAGTGAAATTTCTTGGAGTAAATTTAATATGAAAGTTGTCATAGAATTTTTATAGAGAGCATATTCTAACAAAAGCTCGAAAAACTTTAAATTTATTAAAGACTATTAGCAAGCATACTTGGGCTCAGGACACAGTTACTCTTTTGCACCTTTCTGCTACACTGGTTAGATCAAAATTAACATATGCGCAAGAGATGTTCTTCAGTGCACCCAAATACTTACTGAAAAAACTTCAAAGTATTGATTCCAAAGCATATAAGATAGCCATGGGACTACCAGTCCATGCCACTTGTACAAAAGCATACAGTACTGCTGGGATATTACCACTGGAAGAATATAGGAATCTTGCATGCACCAAATTTGTTATAAGAAGTTCTACTATAGACAACAACATAGGCCCTGAAATAAATATTAAATCATCTCAAACGATTCTAAGAACATATACTTCCTCGATTTTATAATCCACAGACATCAAACTAACATCTATCACAAAAAGGTCTGTTGTGTCTCCTGTCCCTCCCTGGAAACTAATACAAGCACATTTTGATATTGAGCATACAAATTTATCAAAGGCTGAAAACATTAATTTGTTATTATCCAATATCAAAATGCGTTTCCATGATCACTATTCCAACCATTTTAAGATATACACTGATGGATCATTAATAAATGAACATGCAGGTACAGCATACATTATCCCAGACCTTAACAAAGAAAAGTTTTATTATCTCGGAAAAAAAAAAAATCTATATTCACTGCTGAGTTAACTGCTATAATTATGGCTTTAAAGTTTGTTGTTGATTACCCTCAAAATTTATTTAAAGTTGTTTATGTGTAGATTCCAAGTCAGTTCTTACTGCAATGAAGAATTTTAGATTAAAAGTTCGACCTGAGATGATCAATGAAATAAATAATTTAGTACATTTCCTCTCAGTCAGAGGCACTGGCATAACATTTCTTTGGGTGCCCTGCCACTGTGGGTTATATTATAATAAAAGGCTGATGTTCTAGCAAAGAGAGGAATAAAACAATCATCAGACTCGCATTTTTTTTAACTTCTCTATTTCAGTGCAAGAGTGTTATACTGTGGCAGAAAAAGTACAATTTTCTAATTTTCATTCTGGGTGTTTTGGTTTACACGATGAAATAAAAAATATTCATGAAAAGTTAAGTAAGTACGATCAAAACATTTATCGCAGACGACAGATAAGTTCCTTGATCTGTAGATGGAAATTGGATTGTTTTAAAACAAAGTATGTCAAAAATATACATTGTATAAGTGGTCATAGCATATCAACTGATCACATTCTTCTGTATAACTTAATGACAAAAATTCATTCCAAATATATCTGTACAGCCTATTCAAAATGTTTTCCTGTCAGCAAGTGAAACATATCTTTTCTTTTTGCACTTAGCTAAAAGTCCAGTTGGCAAATACTTATAATAGATAACAGTCAGTGGTGAGATGAGACAGAAGAGTTATACGGGTTGTTTTTTTTATCTTTGATTAAGTGGATTTACTATCTTTGTGTTATAGTTGTAGATGAATTCATTCTTTTGATTCGTTGTGTTAACAATTTTTCTCCCCGGCCCCGATTTTTTTTCCCCGTCTAATATCACGTAATGTGGAAAGACGTAAATCAAAACAACAACAACAACATGCATATACGTCCACTTCCAAGGACACACACACATACATGTCCACATACATATGCAGATACGTGCGCATGCTCACACAAACCCACAAATCACACACACACACATGCACATGTATTTTTTGCGCGCACACACACATACACACACACACGTGCGCGCGCACACACATACACGCACAAACGCGAACACATGCGTGCACACACACACACGCTCATGCATACGCACACACGCACATCATGCACACACATGCGCTCGCACACACACATGGGCCCGCGCCCACACATCCATACACACACATGCAGACATTCACTACACATGCATACAATGATCGAAATGGCACAACCAATGTCAGGTCAACTCAAGGTCTGATCAGCGCGTTGGGCTAAAGCGTAGGTCAGACATCTGCGAAGTCGTAGCCACGAGACCCTCTTCTTAAGTTCTCTCGTCTTAGTTACCAATTCATTTATCCATCAGCTTTAAATCATGTGCAGTGTGGTCTCAAAACTTAGCGGATGTGGTGTAGCGTAAATGGACTGTCCGCTCGCAGTGACGCCTCCTTGATGAAGCTGAAACTGAAACTGAATTAACTTGAATGTTGGCGAAGTTCCTTGAAGCCGTTATAACAGCTCCAGCTACACTGCTCTGCTAACAGCGTTGATCATGGCACTTCAGCCCGGTCTCTAAGTCAAAGCATTCCTCATTCTGACTCCCTTTCCACTTTGGAACGTGTAGCTGACATTCCTAACTTCCGAAGTTGTCTGAACTGTAGGGCCCACATCTGTCTCAAATCCGATGGTTAGAACATAGCTTTTTTTTTTTTTATCAGTCATGCTAGCAGTCCAAAAGACAGATGCAAGAGTAACGTTCTGACAGCTTTTCCTTCCAACTACAGGACGTTCCTTTTTTGTGAGCGAAAAGGGAAGAGGGTGGGGAGACAATTGGTGAACACAATTAAGAAAAGAGTTGTTTTTTTTTCAACTCTAGCTCCAAAAGACAACATTGACTTTTTTTTTTTTATCGAACATAATGTGGAACTAAAACGGAAAGAGCTTCATGTTTCGGCTCTATTCAAATATACGTTGGGAAATGTGATTCACGAATCTTCCTTTCCTTTTTTTCTCTCATTTTTCATGCCACTTCAGTGGTATTACATCTACTCTGCTCATTCCTCCTCCACTCTCCCCATCCACAGCCACAGCCTGGCCTGTCCCACCGCAAATCCAGAGGGAGCAGTCAATGTCCAAGTCACGTAGTGGTGTTCAGTGGTGACTGTTCTGATCCAACATATGCAAGACACTACCCACTAAGCTTCTTACTGACGACAATAATTGTTAGTCACAGAAGCAGCGTGAGTGAGGTTTCCTCCATAGACTGCCACCTGTCCATCCACCAACAGTCTCCGTGAATTTGGCAATACCAGTGACCCGGACAGAGACAAACCAAGGGCACAGGCGTGGAAAGGTAATCGAGAATGAGGCATCTTGATGGCAGAGCATGAAGGGCAACAGCATTTGAGAATTTTTTGTGGTAGTTTATGCCCATCAATGGGGATGAGGACGATGAAGATGATGCTACTGATTTCCATACAGGTCTGTGACTACACCATAGACGGTGGTGTGACGCGAGTGGGTGATGGGTCGGTGTTGTTCTCTAGTGGAAAGATTCAGAGTTTTTTCTCTATTAGAGTTATATAAAAATCTCACCTCAACTCTCTCTCTCTCTCTCTGTCTTAATGGAAGGAGCAATTTTCCGGTATCAGTCATTGAAAGAAATTTTTGTTTTTCTCTGAACTGTAGAATATACTCAGGAGTGGCTCAGGAATAATTCTCCTTGGGTTTGTACACTTAAATTGTAGCTCCAAGAGATAGAATCAGAGATAAGTTCAAACATTCAACACTCAATGAACAACAAAGCACAAGTTAAGTGTACTCTCACAATCAACTTTTACTTGTTTATACAGGGTGAAATATTCAAATCAATTTCACTACTTCAGTTCTGGCTGACCCTTTCTGCACTTTATCTCATCATTAAGAGAGGGAAAGTTCTGGCTGACCCTTTCTGCACTTTATCTCATCATTAAGAGAGGGAAAGTTCTGGCTGACCCTTTCTGCACTTTATCTCATCATTAAGAGAGGGAAAGTTCTGGCTGACCCTTTCCGCACTTTATCTCATCATTAAGAGAGAGAAAGTTCTGGCTGACCCTTTCTGCACTTTATCTCATCATTAAGAGAGGGAAAGTTCTGGCTGACCCTTTCCGCACTTTATCTCATCATTAAGAGAGAGAAAGTTCTGGCTGACCCTTTCCGCACTTTATCTCATCATTAAGAGAGAGAAAGTTCTGGCTGACCCTTTCCGCACTTTATCTCATCATTAAGAGAGAGAAAGTTCTGGATGAGTTGAGTTGGAGTTCATTGGGAATATCAGAACTGATCTGATGTTGGAGAGGATTGTTGATCTCTCTCCAGCAGCTGGTGACTGGCCCACCTTCTCTTTAGGCCGGCTGATCAAGTGGGCTGTGGTACTTATCCACTACCAGGCAGGCCTGAGGTCCCAGGATCTAGTCATAAGACAGAACCTGGCTTGTTGTTAAGTAGCGGAGAGTCCAGCTTGTCCAGTTCTCACATGTGCCCTCTTGCTTTCAGTAAATGTGTGAGATCTCAGCCGACAAAGCATTAGACTAGCATGAATATATCAGCCATAACTTTTAGTATTCAGTTTCATTCAGATTTTGAGTGGAGTTTAACAAAGGGCAGGAGATAGTAATACAATGCTAAACAATTGGAGTCAAACAACTCTTCAATTTTTTTCTTATAAATTAAGTTGAAGTAACTCGGAATACACTTAGCCCAAGTACACATGTTGATCAGACTTTGAGTCACCTACTACAAAGCATTATCAACAGTAGTCATAAATCAACTTAACAGTTTTCACCATACTGTTGTTCCTGTTAGAAGGTAACATTCAGTGATCATCTTAACAGATAGTATCGGATACTTTGTCTGTAGTGACACGATTGGCTGTCATGTGACTCTGGTAGCCTGTCAATCAAACAAGCAACAGAGACCGGATGTGTAGCTTAGCACACTAAGCAGACCGGAATGGGTGGGTGGGTTGATCATCCCCCACCACGAAAGGAAATGTGTAGAAGATTCAAGAACACTATCTCGTACATGTTGGAGATATTTGTAGCCTTTAGGCAAATTGACAAAGATTTGTGGCCTGCACGTGTGAGACACGCGTACAAGTTCCCGTCTTTTCTGCGACTACGGAAGAGGAGGGGAGGTGTGTGTGTGTGTGTGTGTGTGTGTGTGTGTGTGTGTGTGTGAGGGGGGGGGAGGGGGGGAAGGGGGTGGCATGGGGGGTGGGGAGAACTGTACTACTAAGTGGAAACCTTCCCATTCCGTTGCGGCGCTATCAGATAACGGCGGGAGGAAGGGAAGTGAGAATTTGACTCGTAGGCAACATTTCAATCTCTTTGTCTCGGCATTCGCTGTTTCGGTTGAGGGAGGGTGATAAGGGAAGAGGGGACTGACGGTTGGGGGAGGGGGTGAGGGGTAGAGAGAGAGAGAGAGAGAGAGAGAGAGAGAGAGAGAGAGCTGTGGTAGATTACTTATCTTTTATTGCCGTTCGTAAGATAGAGAGAGAGAGAGAAGGGGGGAGGGCGGGAGGGGGAGCAGGGGGGAGGAGGGAGTAGAAGGGGGGTGTAGAAGATGGTGTGGCTGTCAACTGTCATGTCACAGGTAGACTAATGTTACAAACTTCCTGTTCTGGATGCTTCGTCTCAGTCAACATTCGGAAGCGTGATAAACTGCGATCTCTCTCAACATTAAAAAAATGAAATAAAAACCAATTACTGAGCTGTATGAGAGTGCAACAGCATATCAGCACAGTTACACTGTACAGGTTTCCAACAGAAGCAGAAATAGAAGTGGGTTTACAATGTGGGTTTAGTGTCAATATGCTGGGCTGACTACAGGCCTTTATTCAGTAATCGAAGCTGTAAGTAGATCTATGGAGAAAGGGGATTAAAGAAACCGTGTAAGGGGGAGAGTGGTGGTGGTAAGGGGTGAGAGAGGCGTCTTCCGAAAGGACTGTGTGGCCCACACATGGTAAAAAAAATGCAATTTTTGACAGAAGGGATGGGGAAGGTATGGCAGTGGGATCCCCCTCATCTGGCCCATCCATCTCTGCGTGCGTGCGTGTGTGTGTATGTGTGTGTGTGCGTGAGAGAGAGAGAGAGAGAGAGAGAGAGAGAGAGAGAGAGAGAGAGAGAGAGAGAGAGAGAGTTGCCTTTTAACTGTCATGAGAACACAGAAATCTCTACATTCAAAATTGCCAATAATTGGTTTGAAGTCTTAAGAAAGTTGTGAACAATCATGTTGTCATGTTGTATTTCTGATATTGGTGTGTGTGTGTGTGTGTGTGTGTGTGTGTGTGTGTGTGTGTGTGTGTGTGTGTGTGTGAAAATATGTGGGTGCTGTATTGCTCTTTGTAAAAGTTTATCATCATTTTGATTGTTGTCATTATATGTACTAATTATATCGTTCGATTGGATGATCGTACATTGTTTCTTAATCACTGATCACTATACATTTACTGTCTTAAATTGCTGCATAGATGAGCACTTTTACTGTTCCGTATGTACTCTAGTTAAGTTACACGACTAACTATACACGCAAACACACACACACACACACACAAACGCGCGCGCGCGCGCGCGCGCGCACGCACACCCAGAGAGAGGAAGGGGAAGGATATGTAAGTTACTGTAATATTGGCTCTTACAACCGGGAAACAAACTTGCAAGTTAATTAATCTGGATAGTTTGTCTAACTGAAGATATTTCTGAGCGTGCGTCTATGTGTTTACGACATTCTGTTTAGCTGCACCATTCCTGCATTGTATGATTGCATAGATCACACCTTGCGTTTCAGTCAGAAATCAGACATGTAAAGTAGAGGATTTTTTTCATCATGTCTTGTCAAAATTAACACGTACATCACTTACCCCTGAAAGAACACGTGACTGAAGCAAGCAAACAAACAAAACAAAACAAAACGAAAAAGTTCTGCGTCTCGTTTTGCCACTATTTCCTCTCTGGACTCGGAAGCATCCGGATCACCCTGTAAGGATTAAGCTTAGCACGAAGTAGGTCTCATGTGTCGCATTGTGCATTCCCATAACCATGATCGAAGTCACTGCTGTCACAGGATAAATCACGTAGCGGGCTAAATTGGCCAGGTCTGTCGCACTCACTCTCTGCATCCATCATGTTCATGGTAATCAAGTGACGTCATTTTGAAGGACAGTTTGGTAATACCTAGATTTGGTAGATCACTTCACTTATTATATGTGAAAGTGCTCACTGTCGAACATTGGTTTGGCATCATCGGAAGCGATTCGAATGTTTATTGTTTCGCTTTGTCATTGTTTGGTGTATCAAGGAAAGCTGACCAAGCATCGCCAATCTTTAATGTAGACCCATGCATGTTGTCTAGTGTACGGAGCAGTATTGCTCTGCTCTGTAAGAAGTGCTTTTTAAGATTTCGTGCATCCGGGCTCATGAAGATCTGTTCTTTAACAGTAAAGACTGCAGTCTGATTTGGTATATCCAGCTTATTCCCACCGATCTTTCGGCATTGTCCTCTGAGCGTTCGCTTGAAAGATTTTTTTTTCTTCAGTTGGACGACGCTTCCATTGCCTCATTTAACGCCAAACAAGTTGGTGGCAAAAGCAAATACAAAGAAAGTGATTGTTCTGGTGTTTTATTTTCCTCTGGGATACAAACGGTTATTCATAGTTTTTATTACATTAAAAAAAATGTCGGGAGTTAATGGCTGTGTATGTGTGCGTTATCTAGTAAAATCGCAAATCTGTTCATTACTAGATTCTTAAACTTAAGGTGATGCACACACACACACCACACAACACCACACACACACACATACCTTCTTTTGCCCACTATTGAGTCTCATGTTAAACTTAGGCAAACTGGGTTTCCCTATTTCTTGTGGATTTGGGGCTTCAAATGGATGACAAATAGATTGATGATTAGTATTGCTATAAATTCAGAGCAAACGGAACTTGTAATACCTTATGTGTGTCAGAGTAGACTCGTGTGAAATAATGGGTTTATTTGATACCAGTGGGTTCCATCTAATTTAAATATTATACACTCTGTCAAACTAAGAAGGAAAAATGGGTTTCACACTTAACTTGATTTCGTTACACTCTGTCTGACAAATGACGAAAACTGAGTGCATGTATGTGTAGACTTTGTATGTATATGCAGGATAACTGCAGCTACTATATAGATAATGTGATCCAACCCATGAGGTGTCTAATAAAAATGATAGCCATCTGACATTTAAATTCTGTAGTTGAGTCTGTGTTTCACATGTTTGTTCTGCGTGTTTTTGAATGTATATTTTAAATGTATAAATGGTTCTTATTATTGTATATCTGTTTGTTTGTTTTTTTACATATACAATGGTACTTCTCGAATAAGATGCTTGCAATTGCGACTTCTCAAATAAAACTTGACATTGGACAAGGAAGAATGCGTCAGTGTTGTGGAGAGAGAGAGAGAGAGAGAGAGAGAGAGAGAGAGAGAGAGAGAGAGAGAGAGAGAGAGAGAGAGAACAGAAGTGCCATTGCTTTAAATTAAGCGAGTGAAAAATTTAAATAAACCAATATCCCTTTTTCGAAAATCCTCACATCACCGTAGCTTGTGTATCTGTACATAGTGTTCAAGTGCCTCAGCGTTTGGGATGACCCTGCAGTTTTTATTAGCCAAGGTATCTCTTCCAAATGCTGACTCCTTGAATCTGACCGCTTATCTCTGTGTGACCTTTGCCTTATACTTTAAATATAATCAGCAGATGGATGTTTGTTGTGCAGTTTCAAAGCAAAAACCTTTGCAAAGGGTAAAGCAGAGATGTCCTACGTCTGAGTTGACAACAATCAGCAACCAATGTCTTTTCACCCAAAGTTGGAGTGTGGCTGCCTATGTGGCGGGGTATTTTTTTTTTTTTTCGTGTTCTAGTATCTGGTAGCTTGTGAACTCGTTTTACCCTGTTGGGCCACCCATACTATACTTGAGAGTATTGTCAGTTTTACTCCAACTTTGTTGGGTGTTTATGCATGTCTGTATAGTTGTTTTCCTACGAAAGTGAAGTTTTCCAAATAATTTTGCCAGGGTCAACTTCCTTGTTGCTGTGGGATTTTTTACGTGCGCTAAACGCATGCTGCACACGGGACCTCAGTTTTTCGTCTGATCTGAAAGACTAGCACCCAGCCCACTGCCAATGGTCTAAGGGTTGGGGAAAGAGTCCAGGCTCAGACGGGACACACCCGGCGTGGTAATAGACAACAACCACATTTGTAATGTTCTCATCCCTATCTTGTGCATCTGTACATAGTGTTCAAGTGCTTCAGCATTTGGGATGACCCTGCAGTCTTTATAAGCCAAGGTACAAGAACAGAAAGAGAAGGTCTCTTTAAGTGTCATCCCGAAATGAAACTGGAAACAAAATGAATTAAAAAAAAGAAAAGAAAAAAAAAGAAGAAATTTAAGTGAACGTTTACGAGAAGAACTGTTGTTTGTGTTAATGATGAAAGAAAGACAAGGATGGGCGTGCAGAAAAATGAAGAATGGAAGGTATGTGTCTGACGGCATGAAGAAGAATGAAACTAGACAACAATGTAAAATTGCAAAGCACACATAAAAAAGAGGAAGAAGCAAATACACTCGTCAACAAAAGTCACTGACCCTTTTATGAATTAGTGAAGTTTCTTATGCTTTTTCTTTAGTTTGAAGATTTTGTTGATTTCCAACTGCATCTTTTCAAAATCTAAAATCATTTCTTTCATTAATCCTTGTTTAATGCTTTTTTGTGTGATGTGCTCCTGAAAAAGTGGTCCATGATTTTTGTTAAGGAGTCTGTATACACAAGATAGCATTCAAATACTTAACAATCACTCTTTCACATAACGATGACCAGAACAAGAATTTTACTTTCAAAACTCACCGGCCTTTTTGCCGATAGACATTAATGTAAATGTAAGATTTCACCAGAGACATGTAAAGACATTTAACTAAAAGCATCTCTCTCTCTCTCTCTCTCTCTCTCTCTCTTATATATATATATATATATATATATGCTGAAAGAATTATATTTGAATAATTACACAATTATTTAAACCTAACCTATTCATCCTTTATCTTCACAAGATATTTTAATAAAAATATTTGAAATTTCTAAACAAATCTATAACAGGTCAATCACTGACAAAATAAACAAAAAATTAGCAGTCATTCTTAAAGAGAAATGAACAGAGGGCAATAATAATAATTAGTTCACAAGTGCAAATACACAGAAAAAGAAAAAAAAAAAAAGAGAAAAACTTTCATGAACCATAATTCCCAATTCAAGGCACTGATGCGAGCGTCTGAAGTCAATCTGAGAAAATACAACACAATGGGTGTTGCCGAAATTAAGCATTGACACTAGTGAAAAACTTCTTGGCATTGTGCATATCGACTTCAACATGTAATCCACCTTAATTAACAATTTTTCCATTGATACAGTCACAATGAACATTCAACATCACCAGTCCCCAGAGGCCACATTCATGACTGCAGACCAGTCAATCAGATCAGCGATCTGTATGCAAACTAGGGCAAAACCATACAAAAACTGGGTGATTCACTCAATTTGCACTGCAATCGCCAAAGGGAATATCCAACCTGCACCCACAATCATGGCCGCAGCTGCCAGCACAGGAAAAATGCGCGTAAGCAGCGACTGGTCTAAAGGTAAAACAAGTCGCTTACAGTTCAAATTGACAACATTAAATGTCACATAGTATGGGAAAACCTGGCTAAAGTCGATGAGAAACATTCTTAGCAATGAACAGAAAGAGATAAATTGATTATACTTGATTCTGTGTATCTTGTCAAATTAAAACAAAATGAAGCAAAGACTATACAGACAAATCATTTCTGTTTAGAGCTTTTCAGTCTGTAAAACTTCAAACTTTCAAATAATGTAGCTAGAACTGTGGTGTCCGAATGTAGCATTAATTTGAGCGTCACCCGCATTGGCTACCTCCTTTCATGATTTTCAGTTTTCAAGGTCATGAATATGTCAAGGTCATGACCTTGAACCCAAACGGCACATCCTCAATACATAACCTACATGCCCACCAAGTTTCCTCTTCCTATCTTTACTCCTTCATGGTGTTAAGCTGCAAACAAGCATACACACACACAGTGCTACTTACACAACAAAAAACACCGTCACTGCACAAACTCCGGGGTCATAAAAATGTTAAAATAATGATTTTGAACTTTCGCCTGGTTTTCCTGTACTTTGTCACAATTGTTTAAGAAGCTGGAATGTCTCTACTACAATGGAGTAAGGGGGGAGGCAAAGTCAGATAGAATAAAGAATGCACGGATGAAGAATTCTAACCCACATATTAACACGGAAGCGCTCCGGCCTTTCAAACTTTAGACATATGTCATGCACTCATTATAATGACAAAAAGAACAAGGTATAAATGTATCAATAAACAATCAACCAGAATTAATTATTATTGTAAATATTTACCCATCAATGCGCAGACAAAAAGAACAAGGTATAAATGGATCAATAAACAATCGACCAAAGTTAATTATTATTGTAAATACTTACCTATCAATGCACATAACGAATAAGAAAAAAGTAACCTTTCACTGGCATACTTCTAGCAAGAACGTAGCTTTACTTTTCGGTTTCTGTCGTTGAAATGGGATCCATTCACATTCATAAACAGGCTAACGTACATAATGACACAACTGATCATGGCACTGCCCCCTTCGACTTATAGAGGAAGGGAGAAAAACACTAAGAAAGACTAAGTACAAAGAAGAAGGGGTACTACAAGCGAAAAGAATGAGAAAGAGAGGGAGAGAGGAGAGAGCGACAGGGAGGGGAGTGGCAGATATTCAGAGAAACCGACAGATAAACTGAGGCAGCCAAGCAAGAAACGTGAAAGAGTTACATCTGTCCATGTCGCATGAACATAACTGTATAAGCTTACAGGGCATATATATTTGAAAATTGTCATCCAGTCTTGTTTACACTCGGCCGTACAACAAATGATTTTGCATATAACCCGTCTATCATCACCATATTCAATTAGTGTCTATCCTTGAAGAGAGAGGAGATTGGGGGGAGGGGAGTAACAGTCTCACTGGATCTAATCTAATCCAATCAGACATTTTGATTCATTCTTTGTTTCTTCAGTAAGTTGTACACATAGTATTTCACGCATGTCCAACTTCTGCGGCGAAGATCTGGTTCTGAAGCTACAGCTTTCTGTGCATCATGCTTCTGGGGGACTCTGTTCATCGTAATGCAATGGGACAACTGTCTGTGCACAGCAGCTATCTCATATTTGCTCCATGGTCTCTTAGTCTGCTTTGGTGTCTTTGTCTGCGTTGGCGTCTTTGTCTGCTTTGGGGACTTGGATTTTGAAATGCACAAGTCAGGCTCTGAAGTACTCACGGTTGAGACAATTGCGGTGGATCCGGTGTGTTTTGGGGCATGACACACCGACATTCTTTCATCTGACATCTCAGCATTTTCCACCTCTACAATGTTGCTGGAGAAATCTTCATCATCTTCATCAGCGTCCTCAACATTATTTGCTTCTTTGTCAGGATCCAGCTCCTCTTTATCCAGGTCTTCACCATCTTCGTCTACGGTCAATCCCCGATTCACTCTGAAGAGAATGCTGGCCACTTTTGCTTTTTGCAAAATGTCAAGTGGTTGGCGATAAACTGACCTGTGGACACGAATGTCATGGCCAAGGAAGGACGCCAGTTGGTCTTGCTTTAACTTGGAGATCTCCATGGCTTGACTTAAGGTCGCCAGCTGTTTGCGAAGAGCCGTTGCAGTGAACAAGGATGGATTCGTAACACCAGCATTCAAAGCATATTGTTTCAGAACTTCAGGTCCCCTATAAGGGTGTGTTCCTGTCGGGGTCATGAACATGTATTCACTTTCAATCCCTAAGATGCGGCGGAGGTCAAGCAGCTTTTCAATGCTTTGAACCATCTCAGGAGTCAAAAGAATGGGCACTGCTCTATTGAACTTGCCTCTGATTTCCACTCTGTGAAGCACATGAACTAATTTCTTTTCAGTGACTGTTAGGTCATCAAGAAGCATTTCTTCTGGTGGAGCAGCTTCTGTGGCTCTGCTCTGATGGTAGTCTGACCACTTCATTCGTTGCACTTCTCCACCACGTTTTCTGTTGAAAACTGTGATGGATGCTAGTGTAGCTTTTGCCAGTGTTCCATAAGAGTCACTTTGGTTGTCTTTCTGAAGAAGGGAATTCACTTTCTGGACATCTTCCAGAGATGGGATCAGTTTTGGCTTGTTCATCTTTGCTCTCTGGACGGATTGTGAAGCGCAAGCTGACACACGGTCAAACCAGTCACTTTGATACAGTGTATCAAAACGTTCACATGTCTTGTTCAGGGCAGTGTCGTCCATCATAACAGCTTCTGCTTTGAGAATCTGGGATGCTTTTTTCAAGCTGTACCCCAACTTTAACACAAGTGATCCCTTTTTACACATGTTTGTGGAGTCACTGAATTCACCTAATTGTCTGGTGCAGCTGATCAGCAAGTCAAAATTGACAGGGTCAATAGCTTGAGCCAGAGATGAAACCTTCATGTTTGAATGTTTTCTCATTAACTGAGAAAGTCTGCCCAATTCTCGAAGGCGTGAGCGGATCTGACCTGGTGTATTTTCTTCAATGTCCCTGCGGTAAAATAATCTTTCGCCATATTTCAAGATCAGAGAATCGTTTCTTATGACAGAACTTATCTCATCATCTCTCATGTTTGAAATGACTTTCTGGAAGAAATTCCGTGAGACACTGCTTGACAAAGGCATCATCATTTCACCTTGCTTTACACATTGCCCTCTTCTAGGTTTAGGAGCAGTGTCAGGTTTTTGTGGACAGGTTATGTCATGTTTAACAAGAAGATATCTCAGGAAAAGTGCTTTGCAATACTGACACGCCACATACTCATTTTGCGTTGTACAGTGTTCCTTCTTTTGGTATTTGGGGATTAAGCTGCCTTCTTTGTTTTTGATGGCTTCATAATTATGTTTGAAATCACCTTCATCTTGCAGTTTTATGAACGCTTTTCTTCTTTCAGCACTCCCTTTTCTCATTTGAAGGATGGCTGCAACTTCTGGTTCTAGTCGATGCACTCGTGTCAAATGTGTCGACATTTTTGTGTTCATTTTTTGACAAAACTTGCAACAATGCTGTTTACTTTTGGAGCTTTTATTCCCACGAGCAGGCTTGCCAACTGTAGCATCACCACGTTTTCCACTTTCATTAGCTGAATCACTTTTTGTGAGTTTACTTTTTTCTCCCTGGAGCACTGGAAACACAATACTATCAGAAGAACTTTCATCAGTTTCTTTTATAATTTCCTTACAAGACATTTCATTGTCTGTGTCAGGTATTATGTCAGGGTCATAATGGGATGGAAGACTTGCATTACATTCACTGTCTGATTCAAAATCTGATTCAAAATCATTGTCTCCCGAACCTGGGGCCCAGTCTGATTCAGAATCAACGAAACTAAACAAAGATATGTCACTGTCCACTTCGCTTTCATAGCCCTCCTCAAAGGAACTGGAGAAGGGATCTGCTGGTTGAGGCTGGTCTGGCATTGAGGTAGCATTGCTGCAGAATCCAGGACCAGCTTCCATGACTCCCTCAGCACCCTTCACCAAGTTGTCCCCAGCTTCATCAGAACTGAAAACACATACACACACATTTATACTGAGTTGTTTTTGTATTTGTACGTGCAATACTTAGTTCCAAGAAGTACAATCAAACAATACAAAAAAATGATATGTATCTCTTCATGACTGTCAACCTGTGGATAAGGACAATGGGTGTATGGTCTGTCCGTTGTGTGGATGTAACTGCAAGCCTATGTGCGTCCATGTAAGACAAAAATGTTTCCCAGTCAACAATGCTAAAACAACTACCATAATTTGCAGACTACAATGCAATACATTTTTCCAAGACTAAAACTCTTCAGCATTATTTATTTACGTATTTATAGTCCTGTCGACAGCGACTGACCCTTTATGATTAACCCACCATGTGGGCAACCACACTCCACTTTGCATGGTGTTAATGCTATGCGAGACAATACCTGCATAAAGATGCAAAACATAACATACATGAAGCTTTACTGCTCTAGCCTATGTCAATATGTGTGACAGCCTTCAATAAAGGCCCACATGCTCTATATTCCACTTTTATTTACCCATCTTACAAAAACAAAAAATATCAAAATCTTAATTTTTTAAACACAATTTCAAGAACCCACGCCTCCTGGATACCAACTTTTCACAATTTCAAACGAATGCAAGCCCAGTGGTACAAACACTCATGCATCACTGAAAGCAACCAACCAATTGTTCTGCTTGTACCCTGGCCTGTGATTCATAATCAGTTTCTCCAGGTGCCCAGGCTGATTTTGAGTCAATACAAATGTCTGAAGACAGTTTACTGTATACTTCATTTTCATACCTCTCCTCGGTGGAGAAGAAGGGGTCTGCTGGTTGAGGCTGGTCTGGCATCGGGGTAGCATTGCTGCAGAGTCCAGGACCAGCTTCCATGACTCCCTCATCACCCTTCGCCAAGTTGTCCCCAGCTTCACACCGAACTCCACCAGAACTGAAAACAAAAACACACCTTTATACCGATTTTAAGGAAACCATACATGCATTTATTATTCCTTTGACAATCTTTTTGGTGCAGTGGTCAGCATCTCAGATTACAGACTGTGAGGTCTACAGTTTGAATCCCATCACCGTCAAGGGATTTTTTTTGTCCTGGTCCAACCCTGCCCAGAGTGGGTGGCTATGAGCTCATAGGGGAAGACTGAAACCAACAAATCGAGCTTCATCTACTTAACGGATGGGATTCTGAGAGTGTTGTTTTAATTCCATGACCAACACTGTAGATATCTGTAGTTCTCGGGCCTGGTTAATGCCAGGATAACGCCTAATTAATGCCGGGCTATTTGAAAGGAAGTGTAGAATATAAACCTGTCGCGTAGTCTCAGACCGAAAATAGAATTACACAACATAATTATTATGATCCGTTTCATTACCATCAATCATAAAAAATAAGAAACGGACTCAAATTCTGCGGCCTTGCATGCCCTGCTCTTGGTGACTTCAGTTTCAATTACCAATCCAGTTAATACCCTTGGTGTAGTCAGGTCAAAGTCATGGTGATCAGTGTGTTCTTGGGAGCTGTTGTTGGATGGTCATGGCGATTATTGTCGTCAGTAGGGCGATTAGTAGGTGGTGTCCTAGACTCCACCGCAACCCACAAATTTGTTTCAGCAACAGTGCAGTCTCTTCACGGTTGGTGGCCTCCTGATCATCCAACAAAGATGTGCTCCACTTGGACAGCTGGTGTTGGATTCTATAACTTGAACAAGCTGGGATGTGACTGTGTGTTGGGACTCGGAATGAGCGGTTTGTGAGCAACGCCACTTTACAACCCAGCAAATGAGACAGTAACAAATGTAACTCAAATGAGAAAGAATATGTTTTTAACTTAATCACTGTAGTAAGCCTCCTTCGATCATGGCTGAACATGGATGAATCTTTCCAAGGTTTATGCGTGGACGGTTATGAGCCTGGGCATTGTAATGTGGATGACAGGCTGCTGCCCATGCAACTTGTCTCCCATCTCAACCTCGCTGACGAATCCAAAGGAACAGCAAGACTACTGCAGTGCTACTGTAATGTGATAAGAACTTATATGAAGCTTTTAATTCTCTCTCTCTCTCTCTCTCTCTCTCTCTCTCTCTCTCTCTCACACACACACACAACTGCCCCCATTTTCCAGAGATATATCCCGACAAGGAAAAACTCCAGTTTATCAACCCTCCAATTTTCAGGGTCCACTGATCTCTTTGACCTTGATCGGTACATAAGTGTCTAATGCACCATAAGCTGCTTCTTTTTATTTTTCTCGATCGTCAAATGGACAGGCCTGTCTCCATGGTGAAGGCAGCGGTGTGCTGCACCTCCAGGCTGCCGTAGAGCTTTTAGGCCAGAGGCATGGGGTCAGGCCAGGTCCTCTGTCTGAGCGCCTCGTACGGCAGGCAGCACTGAAGCAGATGTTCTGTTGTGTAGCTGCTATTCCTGCATGGGCACTGCCCTGTGTGGCCGATGCGGATTTTGGTGTAGAGATGGTGGTTCAGGCGATTGAGGCCAGTCCTCATCCTGAACACTAGGACCTGCTCTCGTCTTGTCAGTTGGTAATACAGCTCTGTCCTGTTGTGGCATGGGTGTTCCTGCATCCATTTCTTCTGCTGCATGGCCTTGATGACGGTCTTGGCTTCAGAGTAGGATGTAGTCCTGTCCAGCACCATAAGCTAAACCACCTTCACACCATGTTTCAACATCAAGTGTCAACCAGTGCTTGAGATATGGCTAAAAATAGATTTCCGGTTATCAGTTTCATACACCAAGGTAACGACTTTCACCTTAGAATGTAATGTTTGGATCTCTTTCCATTAAGGTGGCACACTAACACTCAACATTTAAAGCGATTCTATCAACCCGTTTGGAAAATGTACTTGGGACAGTCAGAAGAAGAAATAATGATACTGATTTTCAGCAGCCACGATCCAGCAATCAACTTGACCTGAATCTTGACCTTAATAGGTACACATTATTCGGAAGCACCATAAACCAAACCAACTTAATATCAAGCTTCAGCAGCCTACATCGCCTGGTGCCCGAGATATGGCTTAAAATACATTTTCAGTTTTCAAGTCCATATGACAAGGTAATGACTTTGACATTGATAATTCATGTACTAATCTCTTCCTATCAAGAGTGACACACCACACAAAATTTGAAGCAATTTGGCCAAGCTGTTCTAGGGATATCCTTGGGACAGACAGAAAAAAAAAACGCCCATCACAAAGGCTGATCACCGACAGTGTCAG
>CM065722.1:53132271-53134771 GCA_033310375.1 Conus canariensis | reverse complement strand
AGTTTCTGGTAACTGAAAAACAGACTCTCTTTCTTCCCGTTAAGTTTTCTTTCGCTTTTCAAAGGCATTCTTTGAGTTTATCGGGCCAGAATAGCTCAGTTGGTAGAACACCAGGCTGCCCTGGGGAAACAGGTCTGAATTCCTCCGGATCTTTTCGGCACAGGGGAATTTTTTCATTACGAACTATTATTGATTCTGACTGCATTTCCCATAAAATTCCTTCGAATGCGATGATAAACCGAGGTTCCGTGCACGCACATGCGCACAAAATCTTTTGCAGGGGTAAAATTCTATTACAACTTTCGGAAGAGCAACTCACTTTCGCGTTTGTAGGGATGACTTATATACACACATATATTCATCCTCTGTGAAAACAAACAAACAAACAAACAAACAAAAGAGAATGAAAAAAAGAAAAAAATCCGAACGACTGGTTGAAAAACTGAGAGACTGATAGTTCAACTGAATGACACCACAAAGGAGTGATCACCGTCTGCAATTGCTCTACAGTCATCTCTACCGAAGTAGGTAACCCGTTGTGTAAACGAGTGTGCTGAATTGTGGAGCACTTGGAATTTGATTTCCAAACGAGGCGCTATGCAAGTATGATAAGAATAATGAAAGAAACAGTAGCAGTAATAATAATAATAATAATAATAATAATAATAATATGAAAATTAGATTTAAAATAATGTATCCTGACTAAACAAGATTTAGTTTTCTTAGGGAATAACAATAACTCGTGCAGTGCTACGTGATTCCTTTTTCTAGATTTTCTAAGCAATAATGAAACACACACAAGTACCGGTAGAGTTAAAAGCTTTGAAGACAGTTCTTTCAATGTTCATTATTCATGTTGATACATGTTTAGTTTTTTGTTTTACATTGTAATGCAATATTTACATTCCAAGCTGTAACATTTTGTAATTGATAGTCTGAAGTCATACACATCTTTTATGAATCTCTGAACTAGGCTGTTGTTTCCCAAAATGTCACAGTCTATGATATGATGGCAACAGAAAACAGCTGATCTTGTGAAACAAATACCACTACTGTCTAAACCTGACATGAGCACGTAATTCAGAAAATGTATTGCTTAATTCAGATGCGGATGAATGGTGCCATCGTTTCTTTTGATCGCATAACGTTTTCACTTTTTGGGATCTATGAATAGATCTGATATATCCCTGGTCTCCAGGTTTAGCAGTTGGTGTCAGCTATTTGATGTTAAAGTCCAAAGTTTTTAGATCTTCCTTGGAGACTTTGCAGATGACTACACCAAATGTTAAAAAGTCAAATAGTTCGTGTGCATTTCTTGATCTTGAGATTGAGGCTGATAAGCATGCATTTTATACTATTATATGACTCAACATAATAGAATAGACAGAGATATGTCCAAGTAAAATCCAGAGAATGCTTCAACTTACATGGTAAGCACTTGTGTGTCCGAGTTGATTTATCATTATCAGATTAAAAGAAAAAGAAGTCATATATATAGATAACAGTGCCACACTGACTACATGAAAAGGCCGGAGTGACATTAAATACGATAGAATAGACAGCTAGTGAAAAACGATGCCCCACTCCAGAGTTGGTTATCTGCGCACATTCTTATTAACTCCCACAGAAGCTCATTTTCCACCGTATCTATTTGTCTGTGGGAAAGTTATTGAAAAAATATTAAACCCATTTTAACCGGACTTGCTGGAAAGAATACAGCAGGGCTCAAGGATGAACCCTTGACATTGTGGAGTGGATTCATATCACAGTGCTCCACGGTCAGGATCAGCTTCAGAGTCCGTTCAGCAAGACTGTTACAACTTTGAGCACACAACACTACCGCACTGATTGAAACAACACTTAGTGCAATTTTGAGGTGTGGCTCAGCGACGATCTCACTAAGTCTGGGTGAGAATTCGTGAACCGAGTCTTGATCAAATAGTGGATCTAGATTCGTAGGCAAGATCACTGCCATTTCTTCACTGAACATGAACACTGTGAAGTTGCTGTTTCAAACGGATGATTGTCTGTGGATTAATTTATCTCTCCACAGTCAAGAGCTGCGCTCATGTTCTCGGTCGTTTGATATGTTTGTATATGAAAAGAGCATGTCAACGGACAACATTAATTACTTGCACGAATTATTGAAAAGAGAAGGGTTTTTAAGTTTTGTATTGACCAGTTCACCTTCTTGTGTGCCTTGCCCCATCTACTCAAGTGAAGCGTGATGCTTTGTGAACTCACTGAATGAAGATGATTGAGCATATCTGGAGGATGGTCTGTCGTCTCAGAGGATAGACTGGTGAGTGGCGCTGTGAGGGTGCAAGCCTCATATTATTTTTGTCGTTGTTGTTGTCGTTGTAATAACATTGGATGTTTCATCGTAAATTAAGGGTCATGACTGGCCTATGAATGGCCGATGAATGGCCTATGACAGGCATCGCGAACTTCTAGGAATGTTTTCCCAGTTAGACTTGGGATACTTTTTTTTTAATACTGA
>CM065722.1:53079771-53127271 GCA_033310375.1 Conus canariensis | reverse complement strand
TTGGCACTGGTACAGGTCGGGAGGCAGTCTGCAGCAGCATAATGCACATGGTATGTCATGGAGCACCAAAGTAAATGCTCTTTGTCCTAATGGGGCAGAGACGGGAGTTTGACCTCTCCTGTAGCGTGAATTCACCTTCTCTCAATTTATTTCACACAGGCTACTATCTGTGAACAACAGAAAATAGCTCGCCTCCCCAAGAAAACGGAGGTGCTGAAAATCCAGGTGTTGAAAAAACAAAGCAAAACAAAAACACAAACAAACAAACAAAAAACCCAACGTCGCGTTCTGCTTGACACTTTTGGCATTAAACACCAGATATCAGACATGCAGAGACTGGCACGCGGTTCAAGAGCCAAACCTTCCCTGAAAGGGAATGGCGGCCAGGATAAGTGATGGTTCCAGCAATCGAGGGCCTTGTGCTATCTGACTGCTCCCTAACACGGTGACTATGGGGATAAACGAAAGGAACCTGAAACGCGTTTGGGAAGACAAAGTCTCTGGCTGAGGTCTATGTTGACTGAGATGGAAAGGCGATGGAAGACGAGTATCTCTAAGCAAGCATCCGACGTCCGATCGACCAGCTGAATGAGTAGGCAATTCAGGGATGAATTTGCCGATCCGATTCCAGCTTCGAGTTAGCTTTGCATAAATTCCATGTGACGAAAAGCGGTGTGGGACTGCCTGAGAATAGTCCAGTCAGTTCTTTTGAATCCGTCAGTTCCTCCAAGTCAACAAGAAAAGGTAGACAATCACTGCATACCAAGAAAATATACCCCGTTCGGCCGCATTCTTAGGAGATTCTGGGAGCCGACATCAGTGCATGTGATGATGGGCGGCACTAAAGTCACAGCCTGTCTGCCAAGTTTAGCTGTTTATGATCTGGATGTGTAAGTACACGTCGAGTTCTGGGACTCAGCTTCGCCATAACCTCTTCAATCACCCGAAAGTCTGAAATAGACTGCAGCTCAGCCATAGCTGTTCTTCACCCGGAGGCGTCCAGATCTAAGAAGGACCCTAGTTATAGCTCTTTTGTTACCTGATAAGCAAAGAGAACCGAGTAGAAATGCACCGCTGCCATGTCCTCTTCTATCATGAAAAGAGAAAAGAGAGAGAAGAGAGAGAGAGAGAGAGAGAGAGAGAGAGAGAGAGAGAGAGAGACAGGGAGGGAGGAGAGTGCATTCACAAGGATTTATTGTGGTTATATAAGGTCTTCAAATAGACAAAAATCAAGGAAGAGAACGGATGTTGCACTCATAAAATGTAATCATTGCTGCAACTAACAGAAGAAAGTACCATGTTGATCGTTCAAGATCATTGAGAGAAAGACGCTTCAGACATATTGTTCTTGACACTGGCTTGTACAGTCTTTGTGTCGAGGGGGAACAAGATCATAAATTTGCAGCGCCAGGAAAGGGGAAAAATTCTGGAATGAAATAGGTAAACTGAATAGCTAAGTAGGTAAATGTTGTGAATAATCAAAGCGTTTCCAAATACAGTAATAAAAAAAAAACCCAAACGATTCGTCTTGACAGTAAATCGAATTCAAAGTAGGAGAAAAGGGAAAGAGAACATTTTATCACACACACACACACACACACACACACACACACACACACACACACACACACACACACACACACCCCTATAACTTGACTTATTTGATTAAAACATATCATGTGTTGATATTATGCAAGGATATATATATGACCAGTTAAACACACAAACATACACACGCATGTCAAACACAGAGAGAGAGAGAGAGAGAGAGAGAGAGAGAGAGAGAGAGAGAGAGAGAGAGAGAGAGAGAGAGAAGAAGAAGAAGAAGAAGAAGAAGAAGAAGAAGAAGAAGAAGATGATGAAGAAGAAGTTAATGATGAAAAACGAGAAAGTGATCATCGAACTGGTGGCAGCATCAGTCACCACTGCAAAAGTCGTTAAGATCGAGCATTTTCTTCTTCCTAAAGCTAACAGCTTCTGTATCATACTTTGCAAAAAAACGTATAACATTTACATCGCCAGTGGATTACAAATCACATAAATCATAACGTTTTCAACGATCATTTCGGCGAGCTGTGACTTCGACAGGCCTGATGTCTTCATATGCTTTACAATCAAATACTAAGTGTTCTCCGTCTTCTCAGAGAGAGAGAGAGAGAGAGAGAGAGAGAGAGAGAGAGAGAGAGAGAGAGAGAGGGAGGGAGGGAGGGAGGGATTAACGCGTCAAGGCGTTCGGCCCACTGACACAACAGATTGTTTTGGGAAAGGGGCTCACATCAAAATCAAATAAACACAAACATGCAATACAAATGATAATGGACATGATCTTCAGGACGCCGGAGCCAGACTGCGGTACTTGCGTTGAAATGGACAAACAGCTGCGTCTCTGCAATCGTTAAGGTACACCACACGCAAATGCTTAGGCTATCTGTCACCATTTATTTGTCGTTGAGAAAATAAGTGTTTCCAGAGTGGTCAATCGGGATTTCCATCCCCGCCGTCCTGAGATATCCCCCCCCCCCCCCCCCCGCCCCTGTCGCTGCGAAGCTTTCTGTCCATTTCTTTGGAAGTTTCTTTCAAACAATTCAGTATTCAGCACATGCCATATGACGGTCCACGAGCTTGTTCACCAGAAATAGGAGCTGGGATAGTGACACTGTCACCGTTTTCATCACCAGTGTTTCGCACGTCCGACGTTGTCACAATGTCTGTCGTGTTGTCTGCCAGTGTTGCTGGCTGAATTGAAGACGGATCACAATACCCCTGTCTTTTTCTGTATCAGTGTCGATGGCATGAAAGTGAATGCCAGAGTCGTCTTCTGAATGCCAGTGTCGTCTTCAAGTGTCGTGGGATCTGAAATAACTTCACTGTCTCTGTGTCAGTTTTACACAGCGTGTGTTGATCGTGTTGCCTCTGTATTTTTGACTACACAACCCAAGTCTGTTAGCAGGGTCATTGTTATAGAACGTGTCATAGACGATCACATTTTTTACTGTATTGTAAAACAAACGTGGAAAAAGGCCAGAGGGGACGCAGGACCACTTGCCTTCTGCTGTTCTCCCAGCCCTCCTTCTCTGGCAACATGTGATAGTCTTTTCCTTCGGAACACGACAATGTCACACTGTGTCACTGGGGCCTGGCGGGCTGTCGTCGGTCAAAGTTCCACAACGATTTGGTTTTCTCCTTCTTCGATCTCAATAGCCGATCAAAACATCTTTTTCCCCCAAGAAACGTGTTCAGAACGCTCTGTAACTGCTATGGCAGTCCCACAGCTGGCCTATTGAATGAGCTTTTCTTGAAAGTCTCTGATATATGAACTCTTGTTTGAATTGCCTTCTTGCTGGTTGACAAGCAAGGGAATCTACACACACACACACACACACACACACACACACACACACACACACACACACACAGAGAGAGAGAGAGAGAGAGAGAGAGAGAGAGAGAAGACAGACAGACAGACAGACAGACAGACAGACAGAGAGAGACAGAGACAGACAGAGAAAGAGCGAGACCCATCTGTATTATTCAACCCAAGCACATACCACTGTCTTTTTTCTTGGGTTTAAAGAAGGACGCAAAATTATCGTACTTTGTCTCTCCGTCAACCACGAAACAGCGGTAAAACTTTCTAGAACGCTCCGAAGAGATGTCCCGCAACGTGAGGGTGGAGGTAGAGACCACGAAACACTGGTGAGATGGGGTAGTGGTGGTCACAGTGATGACCACGTCCTGAGAGGGCTGGACATTCTCCCACACCGCTTCACCAGCGTCGGGGTCGGTGGTGGTCGACTGCCAGCGCCACCGGATGTCCTGTTAAGCAGAAGGTGGAATAGTAGTGAATAGAAGAATGGCATATCACGGGAATGAAACGGCAGAGAGTTAAAGCATTGTTAAATATTAGAACGTGGTTTTTGGACAGGTACCTCACAAATTCGCGCCTGAGCGCGCGTGCGTGCGTGCATATGTGTATAAGTGTACTAGCCAAGAAACATGTATGTAGGCACCAGACTTAAGAAGAACAGCAACAAACGTTTTTTCAATAATTTTTAAGTGCATATCAATAGGTAATGACAAGTTTCCTTTTTTTTAATCAATGTGGTGACGATCACCTTTCCTTTTCAGTGATGCGAACATGGCTTTGGACGCTTGATCAAACAGTGTTTCTGAAGTAGTTGGATAATTCATTGTAATTAGACTTAATTCAATTCTCAAAGGTAATGAAAATCGTATCTATGTTTTTGTCATTATAGATGAATGCAAGTAGCTTACGAATCTTTCCTCTGTAAATTATGAAAACTTTTGTTTTTGTAACATCTACTTTTAAATCCCACTCCTGACAATGATTAAACATAGAAAAAAATCATGATGACACTGTCATCTGCATGTAGGGAAAAAAACACATTCTTCACTGTGACGGACTGTTTTTCGTCCGGTTGTTTTCATCCGCGTCTGCGTCTGTTGGTCATCTGTTTGTCAGCAAATTTTCACAAAAGTTACCGAAATCGATTTTGACTAACGTTAGTGGAAAGATGAACTAAAGCCAAGAACGAGCCTAAAACATGTCCAGAGATCAAAGTGCAAATCCATTTTTTTTTTCATTTTCATGAATTTACTGCAAAATAGAGACCCCCCCCCCCCCTTCCCCCAAATCTTGGTAAATATTCTGAAATAAAAAAACCCATCCAATTCAATAACAAAACAAAGGGTTCAGATGTCGTGATATTTGGTGTGAATCCGGTTTACAACGCGGATCCAGTGGGTATTTACTGACTTTGGTGGAAGTCTGCTTTCTTCCAAGTGCCCTTCTGGCTATAAGATAATTTGTGTTCCATGACTGTGTATAGATCATTGTTATTCACCCTTACGTGTTCTTCAATTTTTTTTATTTCTACATACAAAAGGCATCATATTTTCATAAGCGTTATCTTCCTAGTACGTACAGCACAAAAAAAAAAGAAAAAAAAAAAGGAAGACTAATCAAAACCAAATATGCAAACAAAAAAACAACAACCGAATACACAAATCTCTCTCTCTCTCTCTCTCTCTCTCTCTCTCTCTCTCTCTCTCTCTCTCTCTCTCTCTCTCTCTTACACACATACACACACACACGCGCGCGCGCGCGCACACACACACACACACACTTACTGTCTAGCTGGAACAAATCCCATTCATCTTTAATTCTCATGTCTTTTACGCCATATCGTTTATCAATATAATCAATATTATAATCAATTATTATGTATTTAAAACTTCCAAAGTATTATAAGTTTCATGGCTTATCAATGCTTCATAGCTGACCCAATGTGCTAAGAAAGTAGTATATTCCATGTGTATTAGTGCTGAGTGTTTCTCCATTCTGTACCGTTTTCTCAGATCTGTATGAACGTGTCAACACGTGGATGGACATCATTCATTCTACATGTGTACACACAAAATTTGGCCGGTACAATTATCATATTAAAAACCACATCTGTCTCATAGTTATTGAAATATCCAAAAACTATTAGCTCTTTTTCTAGTTTTAAGTTTTTCATATTGTTACACTTCTGTCCATATTATCATGTTTTCCCAGAACTGTTGAACAACACTGCACTGCCAAAGTAGAATAGTTTCTTTTTCGGTTTGACAAAAAATTGCGGTTTTTTTTTTATCATGACCAGTCCCTGTGTTTTTCAGCATTGCATTCGTTGCTATTACTCTGTGAACTATTCTAATCTGGAACCATTTTAGTTTTACTTCTTATATTTTATGTAATTTATAAAAGATCTTTCAATTCTTTGTAAGGTTATCATCCATTTCTTACAACATTTTGGTATCCAGTTATTCTTTGTTAAAATGCTACGGAGTTCCCTTTTGAACCCAGAAAATTATCTTTATCATTATACTGTTTCCTCTGGCCTTATCAGATTCAATTTTGATTCCTTGTTCTTCTACATATTGTAATAGCTCGTGTACACCCGCAGTATGCAAGAAAATCTGTATTAATATCATATTTTTGTCGAAATTCTTCGAAAGTGGGAAAATGACAGTGCCAAAAATATACACCTTTGTCAATTCAATGCTTGTAAATTATGGGTTGACTGCCCAATTTAATATCATAATTATAAAAGACTGGTTCTGTCATAAATTCTTTTGAAATCGTGAAGTTAATGTTATGTGAAACAGATGCATAAGCTTTCAGTGCATGCTTTCAAAATCGATTTACTGCGGCACTGACAGGCAGAAATGGTCTATATATTTCGAAGGTTTCTTTTATAACAGGGAATATTTCTATAATAGTTTTTTTTCATCTATGAGTGCTCTATTCAGCTTGCGTATCCAAATAAATTTTAGACTCGTGATAATCTTTTTTGCATCCGGTAAACCAAGTCCTCCCTATTCTTTAAATTTTTTTTTTTTTTTTTACATTTTTAATGTCAGTTTTTCGCTTCATTCAGTCTTTTTCTTTCTCCACACGAATCTGAAGCACATAATTTATAACTCATTTATAAATGTATTTGGTGGGTTGGGTAATGACATCCACAACTGGTTAATCTTTGAAAGAATCGGAGATTTTAGAGGGGTAATGGACCTCTTAATCCAGATAGTAAACTGAATTCTGATTTCTGATGATTTATCATCATCATTAGTTTCATCATAGTCGTCTAAATCTACAGTAAACCACACTCCAAGTATCATAAATTTTGATAGACTCCATCCAGTGGGGTAAGAATCTGACAGAAGATCTTTAACTACTTAACCACATGGCCAAGGGTTTGCCTTCATTCATGAACAGACCAGACGTTCTACTAAAACATTCAATGTTAATGATTATGACTTTGAACGACTCGGCATCACACTCTGTCATCATATGTGTGTCGTCAGCAAACTGGTCTACTTTATGTTCTTCATAATTAACTGAAACACATTTGGTCAATCTATTTTCTGTTATCATAATTCCCAGTATTTCTGCACACACTTAGAATAGGCACTGGGTCACCTTGTGTTCATAATATTATTATGTTCTTGATAGCTCTTGTAATTTTGTAAATGCGTATTTGTTATTCTTGGTCATTATCTGTATTCATGTATAAATCCACCAAAACAAATTTTGATAGAAAACAAAAACAACAGCAGCAGCAGCAGCAGCAGCAGCAACAGCTTCCTCAGACTTTACCGGGTTTAGTAGACAGTACCTTTCCACTTTATTGGTCAGAACACGTAAAGTGGTTTATAACATCACTACAGCTAATCTTCCTGCCCCCACTTCTCTCACCCCTAGTGTTTCTTGAAAAACTGTAGTTGTTTACTATTGCTTGCTGGTATCAACACTACCACAGGGAGTGTAACTCCAATCGTTCTCTACCGTTTTGACGCATATGAACACTGTTATTGCGACAGTCATCAATATATTTCCATTATTAAATGCTATTGCGTTGTTCTCATTAAAGCGAATGATCTGTGCTTTGTGGCTGTGAATATCATCTTGTGGAAAAGAATAACAATGAAAGAGATTCAGAATGCGCTCTGGCTCCCGAGAAAGTTTCAGTGGCTTACAGCACTAACATTCTTATAGGTACGAAACTATAAATTTTGTTTTGAGCTCTTAACGCTTGGTGCTATAGTGAAAAGTTAAAAAAAAGTAAACAAGTCACGAAGACCATTCGTTTCCTTGCTTGAATTGAAAATATGTGAACATTGTACATTTTAAACTATTTAAAGTCATACATCTTCTTCCACAAATTTTTGCTCTCCTTCCCCCATCTTGCTTCACCCCGTCCCCTCCCCCTCCCCAAGAAAAAAAAAAGAATCCAGCATCACATCAATGACAAAGTAACGCTGCGCATTTTTGTGGAGATGTCAGACATAGGGATTACCCAGTCAAGACGGTTATTTACCCTCTGTTTGCTGACGTTACTGATAAGCGTAGTGCACACGTACCGCTTTCCACCTTTTGTGTCAGACTTTGCCTTCTTCGTTGTGCGAAAAGAAGATACTGAAATGAATGCGGATACATACACATCACCAGCAAGAATGTGTTCTTGGCAAAAAAAGCAAAAAACTAACTTAATAAAGAAACAGATAAAAAGATTACATGACTAAATGAACAAATAGTTAATACATAAATAAAACATATAAAGGAACATTTATCAAAAGGTCGGACATCTTTATTTGATTCGGCGCACAGCACCACTTAAAAGAAGAATAAGAGGAAGAAGAAGAAGAAGAAAAAGAAGAAGAAGAAGAAGAAGAAGATGATGATGATGATGATGTTGTTACTTCAGCTGCTGTTATAACTTCCAAAAATGATGATAATAATAATAATAATAATAGGATCCCATGTATGCAGTAAACGTCGGTAAATTTCATACATGTTATTCAATCTGACGGCTAAATAATCTACAGTGACACTAGAGCTTCTAGAACAATACCAGGGCTTCTAGAATGACAGTAGAGCTTCTAGAGTGATGCCAGATATTCTAGGATGAGATGCTGCAATGACGCCAGAGATTCTAAAGAGAAGAGATTTTAGAGTGACACCCCATAGCAACAGCAGAGCTTCTAGAATGACACTACAGAGTCGCCGGTCACTAAGGAGTGATACCAGAGATTCTACAGTGACACCTGAGCTTTTTGAGTGACGCTTGAAATTCGAGAATGACGTCTTGAACGTGATGATTTTCTTAACTATTGTTGCCATATACTTGGAAAGAAGTAACGTTTCTATCCTTATTATCTGTGCGTGCGCGCGTGTGTCCGTGCGTGCGTACGCGCGTTCGTGCGTGCGCGCGCATACATGAGTGCTTGCGTGTGTGTGTGCGTGCTCGCGCGAGCGTATATATATATATATATATATATATATATTATATATATGTGTGTGTGTGTGTGTGTGTGTGTGTGTGTGTGTGTGTGTGCGCGCGCGCGATTTCATTTGTCTACAATGAAGATTTCAAAGCAGAGAAAAAGCCAAACGGTTAATTCAATAGTTTATGATAACCATTCTGGCCGACTAAATTATCTTCACTTTGATGCAGATTTGATGGAGAAAAGCCTACACTTAGGAAGTGATTACGTGCAGATCCAGTCTTACTTTCGTCGCTTAATTCCCATCAAGGGTTCATCTGGTATGGAAGAATTAGCGTGACGTGGGTGAGGAGAGAGAGAGAGAGAGAGAGAGGAGAGAGAGAGAGAGAGAGAGAGAGAGATTTTATTATTATTTTTTTTTAATCAGAAGGCCATTGGCCCATTCTGATGGGGACTAAGTCAAATTACAGTTACAAACGATAATCACACACAGTGTAAATACATATCTACCAGTACAATACAAAGTATTAGATTGAATATCTAGTTAATAATGACAGCACGTCTTGCAGAGGCTTTATATAGCATCGTTACAATGTGAGAAGATGAAAGTAAAATGCATAACCTGAACATACATAGATTCATGTAATATTTTCTTGGAATGAATTTTCTTTTCATTGTAAGCTGGACACAATGGATTTCATATTCTTCAGCAGATAAACATAGTAGACATAACAACTGTGACTCAGTTGTTCTTGTATACCTTAAAGAATGTGTCAATATAGATGAAACTCCAAATCTAAATTTACTTATGGGATCCTTGTAATTTATTTATATTCATAGACACATTGGGCTCCCTTAGATAAATGTTTTTAAACATTCTATAAAATCTGTATCTCTCACTTGTTTGCGTATGATTGTCCCATTCCTGCCACCTGAAATCAGTTATCAGTTATTCTCTGTCTAAATTATTTAATGAACATTGAAACCGACTCTACACCCTGATTATCCCAAACATAAGAAAATCCATATTTGTCTAAAGTTGTAACCCACGTATGCTTCCCCTTTTCGTCAAGAGAACACAACATTCTATATGCCTTACATGGTAATCTATGTTCCCCCATACGGGTCAGTTCTAACCAGAATCAAATGCAACGTACATAAGAGTTTAAGTGTGTAGGGTATCTACCCAGATCGCCATACAAGAAATCATTCTTTGTTTTTATATCTACACCTAAGAACTTTTAAAGACCATATATGTGTGTACCTTTTCTATTTCTAAAGCTGCCTTATCCAAAGCCCATATTTCAAAGCCATACTGTACTATAGGCTGCACTTGGGCATCGAATAGCTTAAAAACAGTTCAGGTGAATTATTCTGAAGTTTATACAAAGTTCTCGGAATTGCTATTAATCCTCTTTTGCTTTACTCACCAACTGGTCACATGCTATATAGAAACTAAGTTTGGTTGAAAAGCACAGGCCTAGATACTTATAGCTGTTAACAACTTCATTTCTGTTGTGCCATATATCCATTTTTCCCTTGAAGCTAAATAAATACATTTCCTGACAACTATATTATTACTTTTATTAATATTCACCGTCAATTGCTGAAAACTGGATGCTGTATACAAACTATTCAAGTGAGTTTGTAGTCCAACCACTGTTTCTGACATCAAAATAATATGATCTGCAAATAACAAAATAAACAACTCGGAGAAATCAGGAGAAAATGTTATACCATGCTTTCCATTTTCAATTATTTCTAAAGCAGGTTCATTAATGAACAAAGAAAACAAAACTGGGCTGCACACATCGTCTTGTTTTATTCCTCTTGAACAAGTGATAAAACCTGTCAAATCTGCCTTTTTCTTACTTTTGCTTTAACATTATTAGACATACTTCCTATAGAGCCATACAATTTGCCCCTTATTCCATTTTTGACAGGTATTGGTCACAAAAGTTTTCTTGATATAGAATAGAAAGCTTTTTCAAAATCTATAATTTTCTATTGTTCACCAACTGCTTTTGAACTGATGCTAAAAGTGTAAAAATATGATCCATTGTTGAATAATTCTGTTTGAATCCAGCCCGATAACCATCAGTGGTATTATTTTCTTCAATCCATTTTTGTAGTCTTACATTAATTATTGAACTGTAACTCTTACTGCTTACATTACTCAGCGATATGCTCCTGTAATTATTCGGATCATCCACAGCTCTCTTTTTACGTAATGTACAAATCATGGATTTTGTCCATTGCTCAGGATATACACCTTTATCAAACAAAGCACTGAACAACTTAACCAAAAACATAACAACGTGATCACCAGAAAACTTAAAAAATTCACCTTTTATACCATCTGGAGCCGCTGATTTTGAATTCTTTAATTTTCCCAATACACCAATAACCTTTCCGTTCGTAATTGGCCGATTAAACCATCTCACTTCATTAGCTTCAACTCGATAACCATACTCCTCTTCTGACTTTGTATTATCAGCCTGCTTGTCAAGAATATTTTCAAAATGCAAAAAAGCAGTCATCAGTACTAATGTTACTGCATATATACCACCTCGTTTGGGAACGATTTTGCGAACTGCTTCCCAGAGAGACTGACAAACAGGCAGACAAACAGACAGAGACAGAGACAAAGACAGAGACTGAGAAAGACATGGTGAGAGAGAGAAAAAGGTGAGGGGGAGGCTGATTCCAGGGATTCAGAATCTTAAAATTTCAGCCCCTCTTTGGCAAAAACACAATCCAAAAAAAAAAATAATAAAATAAAAAAAAAAAAAAAATAAAATAAAATAAAAAAAAAGAAAAAAAAGAAAAGTAAAAAATAAAAAATCGAAAGCATTTCACTGACCTGTCTTGGAGGAAAGTATCAAATAAGTGAATAAGAACAAAACTAAAACATAAAAAAGACGATAAAGCACGCCGTCAGCAATTATTTTCATAATAATGTTGACGTGTGGATCAGTGTTTTGTGTTTTATTAATTCTTGCTAAACACTCAATTCGACATTTTTAGACATATTTCATGGTAGCAGTGGGTGATTCAGAGTGATGTCGCAAAGTTTTAAATCCCCTCCGTGTCTGGGACTGGAGACAGTGTGTGAAACGTAGAAACGTAAAACAGACTTATACAAGCTAGTAATGGAAATGAAGCCCGAAAAACAAGCGTAAGCAGTGACATTATCATAGACAGGACAGGCAAGAAGAGCAAGAGCCTTAGAAATCGACATTGCAGAACTGAACTCGCGTAGCGGCATGGACATTCTTATGAATGCACAGTATTCATTATTTCTTCAAGATGAGATTAACCTGGCATAATCTGCCTACTCGAGTTTTGAAACATTTAAAACAAATCTAATTGCAAAGTGAGACGACTGCAGGCGGAAATCTAAACAAATCTTAAATAAATGTTAGCGAACCGCCCAGAGAAACGTGGACAAAGAAGCGATCAAAGCTAAGTGAATTTTCGTTATTTTATTCGTTTGTATCTCACCTGAAGAAGACCTAAGAGGTCGAAACGCGTTGTGTTTTGTCTTGTGACTCGTTTGTCCACGTTTCTCTGGGCGGTTCGCTAACATTTATTTAAGATTTGATTAAAGAAGCAAATGTGTCTTTGGCTGACTACATTATTGAATATGAGAGACGCTATGGCATTTGTAGAAAGCACAAAATGGAATATCCAGATTCAGTTCTAGCATTCAAGCTGCTAGACAATGCAGGATTGTGTGAAAAACAAAGGTAGTTGGTCTTAAACACAGCATCCGACAGAAAATTGTCATCTATGAAGTTAGCTTTAAAGAGAATTTTTGGAAGTTCCTCTGAAGCAAAAGTTGAAATTCAGATCACTGTCAAACAAGAAAAGTTATGACAAAAGGTTTCTCAAGAAACAAAGGAAGCAGCTCTTCTGATCAAACTGTTTCAAGTTACCAACAATTATAGAACAAACAACCGAAAGGTACAACCCCGTTAGACAGAAATGAAAAGAAAACAAAGTGTGCCATTTGTGAGTCTGTGTGTCATTGGGCAAAAAATTGTTCTCACAAACAGTGCAAACAAGAAGAAGTGAGAATGACAGACACTGACGTTGAAGAACAACGTGAAGAAAAATGCAACTTGACATTGTTCACCAAGGAACACAAAACAGAAAATGAAGTATTGATGACAGAAGCTTAAGGATGTGCTGTGATTGATACAGCATGTACCAACACTGTGTATGGGAAGAGTTTGTTTGAACAATATGTGGACAATTTGCATGAAGATCAAAAGAAAAACATGAAGACGAAGACAAGTGATAAGATCTTTAAATTCGGAGATGGTGCTCAAGTTCCCTCCTGCATGAATGCATCAATCCCAGCTCAAATTGGCAATGTAAAATGTAACATTGAAACAGAAGTTGTGGATGTGGAACTACTACAGCTTTTGTTAAGCATGGAATCCTTGAAGAAAGCGGAAGCTGTACTAGACATGAGCAATGACAAAGCTACAATGTTTCAGCAACCTGTGGAGTTGAATTACACTTCCACTGGACACTACTGCATAGACATTGTTGGAAACAAACAAGCGACTGAAAAAGATTGTGAAATCCTTCTGATGACAGATAATCTAGATAAAGAAGAACAAACAAAAACTCTTTTGAAGCTTCACACACAATTTGGGCATTCTTCTACAGAAAACCTACGGAAGCTGATGCAAAATGCAGGAATCAAAGACCCTGATCTGTACAAGAAAAATTACAGAACTAGTAGATGAGTGTGATGTGTGAGCTCGTCATAGAAAGACACCGCCAAAACCAGTAGCAGAACTACCTTCTGCAGATGACTACAATCAAACAGTGGCTGTTGATCTGCATGAGCTAGGAAAAATCTTTGGTACCTCCATATGATTGACATGCACACCAGATTCAGTGCAGCTACAATCATCAAAAGCAAAGAGTCATCAGTTATTGCACAGAACTTCATGAAGTACTGGATTGAAGTACATGGCCCACCAAAAATGATAATCATTGACAATGGTAGAGAATTTAACAGCGGAGAATTTCAAGACATGAAGTGAAGACGACTGCAGCGTACAGCCCATGGAGTGATGGTCCGGTAGAACGACACAATCAAACACTTTCAAACATGTTGATGAAGATCATGACAGACAAGAAAGAACTTGACTGGGAGACGGCTTTGTGCTGGGCATTGGCAGCAAAGAACAGCATGGTGAACACACATGGTTTCAGTCCATACCAACTAGTCTCAGGAAGAAATTCAAACTTTCAATCTGTTCTCACAGATAAGCTACCTGCTTTAGAAGGCACCACCAGAAGCAAAACAGTTGGAGAACACATCACAAGTCTACATATGTCTAGAAAGGCATTCACAGAAGCTGAAAGTTCAGAAAGAATCAGAAGAGCTTTGAGAAAGTAAACACGGTCATCATTTGACATCTATCAGATGGAAGACAAGATCTACTACAAACGACCAGATGGTGAAGGGTGGAAGAGACCAGGAACGTTTATCGGACAAGACGGTAGTGTGATCTTTGTACATCATGGTGGGACTCTAGTCCGTGTACATCAAAGTAGGCTGCGAAGAGTGAAAGAAGACACAAAACAAGAGAAAACAACTCCAGTAGTTGAGCAGGATTATCACTCTCAATCTGCTACACGCGACTGTCAGGAAGAAACAAAACAAAGAAAGAACCGTAGTCACGGTGCAAAATCTTGTCATGAGGAAGAAAAGCGCACAGAGAGCAGCTGTGCAGAAACATCTGATTTTGATACAGAATAAAAACTGAGACGGATGAAATGAATGAAAACAACGTTGACTTGAGTAAACTCTAACCAGGTCAAATGATTTCGTATTAACATATGGATAACAGAAAAAGAATTTCTGCAAAAATATCGAACAAAGCTGGCAAATCTAGCGAGAGATACAAAAACTGGTTTAAGATCCAGTGCACAGAACCAGAAGAATATGAAGGAGGAAGAATGTTAGTTGACTTGGCCAAAGTAAACAAACTAGTTGTATCATCTGCAGCGCCTGAATCAGCAGTGTGTTCGGATCAAACTGACACTGCAATGATGATAGAAGGAGTTTGTTTTGAAGAGACAAAACAAAAAGAATTAGAGAGCTGGAAAAGAAATCATGTCTACAATGAAGTGGAAGACACTGGACAAAAATGTTTTTCAACATGGTGGATTTGTACACTTATGGAGCCAAAAGAAGGAGTCATTCCAAAAGCTAGGCTAACAACAAGAGGATTTGAAAAAAAAATGGAAATGAAGACATGCAGAAGCTTTCACGCACTTGCACAAGTGAATCATTGAAAGTGATGTTTGCACAAAGAAAACGGACTCCATGCTCTATGGACATCCAAACACCCTTTTTACCAGGAAACGAAACTGACAGTGACATTTTTGTGAGACCCTCAAAAGAAGCTAACAGCTGAGGAAGTTGTGTGCAAAAGGACGTTTATGGACTGAATAATGCTTCTTTGTAATGGTACAAAAGAGTGAAAGATGTCCTGCAGAAACTCGGAGGAAGGGTATCAAGAGTCGACCGAGCAGTCTTATTCTGTATGAAAGGAAGTGAAGTTGTAGGCATCTTAGCATGACATGTAGACGACTTCATCTGGGGCTGAAAAGACTAGTCGATGGCATAAGAAAAAACGTTCAAGGTTGGAAAAGAAGAAAACAGAGCATTTCAGTACATTGGTTTGGAACTGTCATCTAATCTCTCTACAGCAAACCAAATCTGGAGACACCTTGAAGCGAATCCACAGCGAAAAGAAAAGAATACAAGAAAAACAGACTGACATGCTGATGAGAAACAGGCTTACAGGTAAAAAGTCGGGCAGATTCTATTGACGTCTCGCCAAAGTCGTCCTGATGTGTCATTTGATGCTTGTCAGCTTGTTTCAAACATAAAAAATGGAAAAGTAGAACATCTGATAGAAGCAAATAAAGTCATCAAAAGGATGAAGTCTGAGCACGTTTCATTATTTGGGATCTGGCCCTTTGAAACTGATAGTCTATACTGATGCTTCCTTTGGAAATCTGAATGATGGAGGAACACAAGGTGGACACATGATCTTCTTAGCAAATGAGGAAGGACAAAATTATTCCAATTTGCTGGAATTCAAAGAAAATTCACAGAGTGGTTAGAAGCACATGGGCTGGAGAGACACTGGCTATGGCAGAAGGCATTGATGGAGCAATAGTTGTTGCTACATTGTTCACGGAGATCACAACAGGAAAAGCAACCACAGATGGTCTACCTCCAGTCTGTATGACTGACCGCAAATCTCTACATGATGCTTTGAAATCCACAAAGCAAGTGACTGAAAAACGCCTGAGGCTGGAAATCAGTGGAATCAAAGACTTGATGGGGAAAGGCATTGTGAAAGAAGTGAAGTGGTCCGAAACTCAGAGGCAGTTGGCAGACTGTTTCACCATGAGATGTGCTACATCAACACTGCTGCTGAAAGCACTTCTTCTTCTTCCCTTGAGCGACCAACATCAACATTTTGATGGCTACTGTCACTTTTGGAAGGAAGCATGCGCGCAGCAACAAAAACAAACAAAAAAACAAAAAACAAAACAAAACACAAAAAACAACAACAAAAAAAGCAATCACTGGGGGCACGTACCCTCGCGAGGAATGCCTCGAGGGTAGGAGCAGAGACTGCGTGCGGTTCTAAAGTTCCAGTCTCTGATGGTACGTGGGATGAAGGAGTATTTCCTATGATCAGTTCTACAGAAGATGTGGTAGGCTAGGTTGTGACCTTGTCGTGCTCTGGTTTGGGGTCTCATGTTTGGGGCTTTTACATTTACCAGCCCATAGTGAGTTTTAACAAGCATTCCCAAGCGGGCAGTTCTGCGCCGTTCCTTAAGGGTGGGCCAGTTTAAATGATTCAACATATCGCCAACGCTGGATTTGTTCCTGTATTGATTTAGGACGAATCTAGCTGCCCTCCTCTGTACTGCCTCCAGTTGGTCGATTTGTTGTTGGTGGTAGGGGTCCCATACACAGCTGGCGTACTCCAGAAGAGGTTGTATGAGGGCCTTGGCTGCTGTTGCCTTGATGGTCTCCGACCCAATCCGGAGGTTGCGTCTCAGGAAACCTAAAGCTCTGTTGGCTTTAGCACAGGTGTTGTTAATATGGGTGTTCCACTTGCAGTCAGATTGAATTGTGACGCCTAGGTATTTCGCAGAGGAGACCTTGTCCAGTACATGTCCGTGCAGGGTATAGTCGTGACTCTTTTGTTCTCTGCATTTTGAAATCATGAAGATATTACATTTTTGGGGGTGGAAGGACATGTCCCATGCTTTTTCCCATTTTTCAAGTTGATGCAGATCGTCCTGGAGGGTTACCTGGTCTTGTGCTTTTAGCACGGCCCGCTGAAGTAAAGTATCGTCCGCAAAGAGTCGGGTGTCCGATTTAACATGTTCTGGAAGGTCATTAATGTATGACAGGAACAGGACTGGACCTACTACCGAGCCCTGCGGGACCCCAGACCTCACCGGGACAAAAGTTGACGTGACCCCTTCAACAGTGACGGCCTGGCGGCGGTTGTGGAGGAGGTTGTAGAGCCAGGTGTTCACTGCTCCTCGTACTCCGTAATAGGCGATTTTGTGCAGCAGTAGGTCGTGGTTTACCTTGTCGAACGCTTTTTCGAAGTCCGTGACTACGACGTCTACTTGTTTGCCTTGCTCTAGGTTGGTGGTGACTTCCTCCATAAATTCTAACAGTTGCGTCTCGCACGATCTCTGTTTCCTGAAACAGTGCTGTTGGTTGCAGTGGATGTTGTTCTGTTCCAGATGCTGGATCATGTTGCTAACTAGAATATGTTCCATAATCTTGCAGGGGACACTAGTGAGGGACACGGGTCTATAATTACGTGGGTCGTAGTGATCACCTTTCTTGTAGATTGGCGTCACTAGAGCCTCTCGCCAGTCTGAGGGAACCTGACCTGAGCTAAGAGAAGTCCTGTATATATATGAGGGTGTGAATATGGGCAATCTCTCTAGCTAACTCTTTTAGAAATCGGGGTGGGATCTTGTCTGGGCCTGGGGCCTTGTTTGGGTTTAGGTCCTTGAGTAGTCGGTAGACACCCTCAACGGTGATATTGATCTCACTCATGGTTGGATGTGCGGAAGATAACAGGGATATGTTACACTTTTGTTCAAATTCCTCATAAGTGTAGGTTCTTCCTTCACTGAAAGCCTGGTAGAACTGGTGTTGAGGGCTTCTGCTTTGCCTTTGCTGTCGCTAACTAGCCTACCATTGACTTTGAGTGGTGGGATGCCATGAGATGACGACCTTTGGTGTTGGATATATGTCCAAAACTTCTTTGTTGATGGTTTTCTTGAGTGATCTAACGGTGGAGCCGAGTCTTGTTCTGAGTTTGACTGTGTAAAGAGTGAGTGGACGTAAGTCCAGTAAGCTCTACGTAGAAGTCTCTGAATTTCCCTCTTCAGGTTGTGTACTTTCTCTTGGAGGTCGGGAGTTCTTTGTTTTTTTCATCTTTTTGTGTGTTCTGTTTCTACGTGCTATCAATCTGCTTATCTCAGGGATGATCCAGGGATGTGATTCTCTTGACTTACAGGTTTTATGAGGTATGTGTTCTTGAATACTGGAGTGAACGGTGGTCTTGAACTTGTTCCATTGTTCCTCAACGCTACTGTCGGTGTCAGTTTGCAGACTATCGGAGAGTGTTGCCCTCTTTCATTGATACCCTCCCAGCTGGCCTTGTGGCAGAGTGGAATTTGGCGCTGCGGTTGTGTTAGTGCTTTTGGTCTGGTTGACAATTCACAGTAGACAATGTCATGGTCGGAAAGGCCTGGCATGACACTGACTCTAGGGATCATCTCTGGGACATTCGTGATGATCAGGTCCAGGGTATTAGCAGCCTTATCATGACGCGTTGGCTCAGGGCCATGTCGTTGAGCAGGTCCATCAGCTGGTTGTGGAGGCCGATGGAAGTGGTACCTGGCTTGAGGGTCTTCGTCCGCCAGTCCCAGCCTGGGAAGTTCAGATCTCCAGCCATGTTTCTGTGCCCATCACTATGTCAGGCATTACACTGTCCAACAAGTTCAGGATCTCTGCTTTTTTGCCTGCTGCTGAGTGGAAGTTTATGTTCAGGATTCTAAGGGGTCTGTTTTTTCCCGTGTTTTGCCTGATCGCTTTGAATGGTGTTCGCTTTCTACACCATGGAGGTCAAACACGATTTTGCTGTCGTTGTCAAAGTCACACATGTAGCAAAACCATTGTGCTTCAGTGTTGTTTAGATGGTTGTACGTTCTGCTGTGTAGATTTTCACAGGTGGCATGAAACCAATGTCCACATCGCTCATAGGCTACACCCCTCTGGTCCCATCTCACTGAGATATCGCAGATACCACAAGGGAAGTGTGATGGATCGGTGTCTGTTCGATCTGGGCTTTCCTGGCTCGTACTACTTCTGCTATTGCTAGCGAGGGGTTCACGCAGAGGTTGTTGTTGAGACATTATGTCTGATAACAGTGGGGGCAGGCAACGGTTTACTTTATGCAGAGGTGTAGCACACAACTGAAAGCAAACGAGTGCCACAAGAATACTTACAATGCTGATGGTATTGTGAAGGTTCATTTTTGGCTATTAATAATTTGTTTAGGAACAAAAGTACGAGAATAAGTATGAAGAGGAGTGAGATAGTTATGCATCTCTGGTGGCTAGTAGTTTTGCAACTGGGTTAATGATGATGCAACGTGAATGATGGGAATACACTTGTAAGCACAGAGTGGATGAATGGTGATGAGAATGTTGACTAAATACCCACAAATGACAAATGACTAGGCAAGCACGATATCAGGATTGCTGGCCGTTGACTAGAATGTGAATGACTAAAATGTAAATCACTGAATATTGACTAGAGCGCTCAACGAAAGTTCGTCAAGATCGGCGATGGTGAAGATTGAAACTGGCGCCATTTTGGCGATCAACCGGTGCGACTAGAAAATCACCAACAGCGAAACCCAGACAGCACACTGATGAACGTCACGAGCAAGATTTGAACTCTGGATAGAGCTAAGCTAAACACTCTCACAGACACGGTCGTAATCTCAAAAACGATAGTATATAAACTCAAGAAAAACACTTTCTGAACTCGGTGGAATAAGAAAACATGTCCGCTGCTTGCGCGCATGCGCCTCCAACACTTGAGGATGGAAAAATCATGCATAAATTTTCTTTACTTTTATGAAGAGAGATGAGTTTGATAACAGTAGGTTATCAGCACATACGTCGATCGATAGATTTCCGACATTGGTTTTATTATCGGGAGTGACCATGTAAAGTAAAGATTGCACATGCGCGGACAAGGGAGATTATTATTGTTACTTGGCAACATAACGTCACCGTGGTAAAGAACGGGAGGAACAACGTGTGTTGTTATCGGCAGGACAAGCCAAGGTGGCTGTATTGTAGTCAGTTAGTGATGTTTTATTAGTTCTTGTTGAACATTCATTTGGACATTTTTGGACATATTTCACTTTGGTTTGCGGCCCCCACCCCTCATCCTTAAACACCCCTCCCCCGCTAACCACCATTCATGTAACACACAGACGCCCATTTGTTCACGCACATGTAGGATCTGAAACACAGTTCCCCTCAACGTCTTGCTTTTATTTTATCAAAGTTCTCCTGAAACACGTGCACATGACCACATGTGAAACCCATGAATCATACCAAAGGATGTTTAAATACCGAAACGCTCGCGCGCGCGCACACACACACACACACACAAACACGTACGCACGCACACACACACACACACACACACACACACACACACACACACACACACACACACAAAGAGTTTCAGTTTCAGTTTCATCAAGGAGGCGTCACTGCGTGCGGACTGGTCCATAATACACGCTACACCACATCCGCTAAGTTTTGAGACCACGCTACGCATGATTTGAAGCTGATGGATAAATGAATTAACAACAAAGATGAGACAATTGAAGAAGAGGGTCTCGTGGCTACGACTCAGCAGGATTATTTCCCATACAGAAGGTTGGTGAATCATTGTAATGACCAAACGAATATTCATTTGTAAACCATCTGCTGGAAATAAAGACTCTAAACTTATTACTTCAGTCGACCTATCCTCCGTCTCGATCGTATTTCATCAATCGGTTCTTCGTAACAGATTCAAAAGGGACCTGACGACAGCCGGGTTAAGAATTTGTTTACTGTTATAGTCCCTCTGGCAGAATGTCTGTAGGTGTGCCTTGAAGGACCCTGGAAAAGTTATAGATTTTCACAGCCCTATATCAATTTCTCAAACTGCATTCACTGGCCTCTTAAATAGAAATTTGAACCGTTCAGGATCCTCTTCTTTCCATCTGAAGATCAGATTGAGGGAAGGAAGATCTGAGTAAGTCTATTGTAGAGTCTTGGAGAAAATCGTCAAGTCAGTGCTTCCTTTCCATCACTTTCCGAACGATCCTATCATGTGAGAGAGTGGGCTGCGAAAAAGGAAAATTGAAAAGACTAAATTCACCCTGAGAGTAGTGCGTGCCAGCTCGCCCTAAAGACCAGTATTGCAACGAAAGCCTCCGCTCTGATCAGGCACCATCTGCTGAAAGTTCGAGGCACAAGGCAGAAGCGAATGAAATAAGCAGGTCAGCAGAAAAATCGAATCAAATTTTGAAATAAAGTAGCAAAAACTATCAGAATAAATATTGTAATGTTCGTCGAGGCATCGTGATGTTTATTATACGATTGATCGTGCATAATAAACTCATGTTGGATATATCTACATCATTCTGTCTTATTTGGATGCTCCGAAATGCTGTTTTGACAACATCGATGGACCCATCGACTGGATCAGTTGATGGATAGTACCCAGGAACAATTGAGTACTGGATATATTCCAAATATGTTCCAAACATGCAGCTGGGCAAGTAAATTGGAAATCGAGACAGGGATTTTAAAAGTTAATGTCTTCACGATTTCTTTGAGGTGAAGCGAAAGCTCAGTACCTTTATTCAAACTGAAATGATCGCCGACTTTGTCGTTCTCATTCTATGTGCATTAAACTGATACTGGTATAATATTCTACTGGTTCAATAGTTATTTTCATAGTACAGTAGTCTTCCGTCGATTTGTTTCGGTTGGCTTCCTTTCACATGTAAGTTCAGTCCACATCTGGTACGTCGTCACCCTGTGTTGACACAGATTGCCTTTATTCTAGCAAAATATGTCTAAGATGAAAACGCCTTTACAATAGAAAATACAATCTCAAAGCACTGAACAAGTGGGTTGAGTGAGAGGAGTTTCATGGCAAAACAAACGGCCCCTGAGCGGTGTTTGTATCCGTTCCATTTCTGTTATAATTTCAACACCAGCACGGCTTGCTGGGAAGGCTATGTGGCATTACTGGAATTTCCCACGACTTTGTGCTTGTGTTTGCTTTCGATTTCAATACTTCTTATCACTGAACGGCAAAAAACTGCGATTTCTCTCACATCCTGGGCTCGTGAAAACTTTGGCGTGCAATAGGATTTTTTTTTTTTTATCAACTGCCTGGCTGCTTGGTGTGTGTGTGTGTTGTGTGTGTGTGTGTGTGTGTGTGTGTGTGTGTGTGTGTGTGTGTGTGTGTGCGTGCGTGCGTGCGTGCGTGCGTGCGTGTGTGTGTGTGTGCGTGCGTGCGTGCGTGCGTGCGTGTGTGTGTGTGTGTGTGTGTGTGTGCGTGTGTGCGTGTGTGTGGTGTGTGTGTGTGTGTGTGTGTGTGTGTGTGGAGAGAGAGAGAGAGAGAGAGAGAGAGAGAGAGAGAGAGAGTAATAGAAAATCAATACTTCAAACATGGTTTACAAATACTAGTGCCTTATTCTATATCAAATGCATTGATGTGCTTATGGATTTTAATTTGAAACCAATTTCCCGAAAATTCAAACTGACTGTGCCAATACCCTTGATCATTCAGTACTTTTTTTCTATTGAATCGAAATAAATGGACCTGTAACATCCATTTTGACATAGCACGGGACAGTTTAACATGCTTTTTTTTTTAATGATTTACTAGCTTAAACCAGTAAGAAAGCAGTTTACCTTAGTAGACACGTGTAAACTGACCTAATTCACCATAAACCATTTTCGTATGAGTTGACATCCTATGTAATAACTTGAAAACTACTTTACATAAACGGAGCCAGAGTTCACAACCTTACAATAATACAGGCACAATCATTCTGTCAGTAACTCTTATCTAAATATCCAGCGGCAACGTAAGTTTCCCAAATGTTCTTATAAGTAAAAAACATAGCACATGAAGCCTTATCATACAGATGTTACAACGCACCGACATTTTCTTATAAGTACGAACATAGCTCGTAAAGCCTTATCATACAGATGTTACTGGGCACCGACATTTTCTTATAAGTAAAAACATAGCACGTGAAGCCTTATCATGCGGATGTAACTAGGCAACAACATTTTCTTATAAGTAAAAACATAGCACGTGAAGCCTTATCATGCAGATGTAACTAGGCACCGACATTTTCTTATAAGTAAACACAGCTCATGAAGCCTTCTCATACATGGATTACTCGGCAACGTTGAACTTGTTTTATATTTAAAGTAAATAATACGCAGCTACTAAAACCTGGACACAACTGCCATGTTTTGACCATTATGAATAAATGTAAGATGGTTTGTAATTTTGCTAACATTAATCTTTAGTTTCCATAAGACGCAATACTGCGAAATAGCATTTAATGCTTTTTGCAAGTCACGAGCAGTCTCAGCACAGTTCGTGTGTCGTCTGCCTATTTCTAACGATGAAAACATTTTTAGCACGACACTTTCACCGATGTCATCATTAAGGTTTCTACGTGTTAAATCAGGTCACGCCATTCATTAGAGGTCACGCCATTCATATTTTATCAGAAATAATGCATGCAGATCGTTTAAGTGTACTGCAAATAATACTGGAAATTCGTTCTCGCCCTAGTAGACTCCAGCAAAATACTGGAAATAAACTGAATACAAATCACCAACCTTAACGCATGACACGACATGAGCGTACATATCTCTAACAGTGTTTGGCATTTTATCATTAATACCACTGTTCAAAAGCTATTGTCACAAACAGCTCATATCAGTTCTATCAAAAGCTCTCTCATAATCTGTAAACAGACAATGCATTTTTTTTTGGACAAAGGCAATATTCCAACAGGGTTTTAAAGTCTAGTCCACAATAGACTGCATTGTTCTGAATCCAGCTTGTTCAGGAGCAATGGTAGCATTTTCATTTGACAATTCTGTTATTAAAGACCCCCATGTCATCTTCGCCATCACAATTATCATCATCATCATTATCAACATCACTTCCAGAACCATCACCATCATCGTCATCATCACTGTTAACACGCTCACCTTTATCATTTTATAACTGATGTCGCATTCATATCTGTTATATTCATATTTGTTCTGGTCAACAAAATTGAAAACAGTGTTAAATTTATCATCGTAGTTACCGTTAACATTATCATAATCATCATCCTCGCCATCGTTGTTGTTTTGGGGTGTTTTTGTTTGCTTCATACTGAAGATCAGTCTTTCTTTTTTTTCCATTTGACTCCCGCCTTTAAAATTTTTTCGACTTTCCAACGGATCCATTTGTTGTGAAAGCTTTCGCACTGTTTCTAAAATGATAGCAAGTATGTCTGGATGGGGGTTTGCATCAGTGTTACTTTTTTATTTTTCACCAGTGCCAGATTGTCAGCAATAGCCAGTGGCCTATTTTTCTCTATCTGTGTCGGTGACAGAGGGTCTTCCAACAATGGACTCTCGGGTTCGTCAATGTCCGAGGTAGACGTACAGTCCGATCACTGTCGTGAGACATGATGGAAAACGACGGTACTCCACACGGTAGGGAAACAAAGACGCAGCACAGAGTGGGCCATCCTGACAGTTCAGTGACAGCGTGAACTGACGGGGTTGGTCGCATGAATTTCTCAAGTGCATTTGCAGAGTGGAGGGTTGCAGGAAATGAATAAGAATATAATTGCAGACACTGGAGGGGATGGGGAGCAGAAGATATCAACAAGAAAACCATCTTCCTCAAACGTTGCAAAGGATCTGTATTTTCTACTTGTTTGGAGATTTTAATTCCACTTTTTGCCCATGTGATAGAGACTGGAAAGTATCCATTCACAAGAAAATTTCATTCATTGATGTTTTGCTGGTCAGCGACATAAATATAGTTAATCAATGTTTTACTGGTTGAGGTTACACGGACAGAGGCGTCAATAATCGAGAGCAGTTGTATAAGGAAAACTTATCTGATGAGGTTTCAAAAGATCAATACGAAAGTCACCTCGCAGTAAAGTTTCAGTAGCATCAAGAACTGCTGTACTAATCATGGCAGTGAACCTGTCCATCCATGCAGCATTTTCAGAGGGGTTTCTGTAAAACGTGTCGATTCCATAAGGCTTGGTTATATTCGGCCTAATTTCTGTCTAGACTGACTTATTTGAAAATCTTCAAAGTGACACAGATGATACGGTTTAAAGTTTTATGAATTATACACTTGGAGATTGGGAGGCACAGAGTGTTGGCGAATAATGTTATTACCAGGATTGATAACACTGTACTGTCTGTCAAATCTGAGGGTCTTGATTATGTAAAACCGCAAGACAAGAAATGGTTTGTCTGTATTTTCTAATACCATGGATGCCTCAGGTAATTTGTTTTGAATGCTGTTAATATTTATATGACCAACGCACAGTCCACGTTTCTGAGATCATGCTGTAAATTATGGACCATGGACCAAATAATTATTTTGAGGAAAAGCAAACTCACTGAAAGAGAGAGATGGGGGGGGGGGGGGGGGGGGGGGAGAGAGAGAGAGAGAGAGAGAGAGAGAGAGAGAGAGAGAAAGTAAAACATGTGGTAAAGCAGGACACAATTCCAAGCTATGGCAACACACAAATGAGTTCTGTACACTGGAAAATGGAAAATAATAATACTAGTGTAGGTCTCTCACTGTATGACAACAATGGAAAAAAAAATGTAAGAGCAAGTAAATCTATCTGTGCATTACTTCCCTCATGAAAAACATGTGCTGCGAGTGTTGAAGGACTACTGTCCGAACAACATAGAGTCACACAATTTCAACGCCCAGAGGGAAGTGATACTAATGATTAATTAGGGATGGGTTGGGTTGATTAATATTGTATGTAGTTAAGCAAAAATAAAGCACACTGCTTTTCTGAATAAATATGGAATTGTCTCTTGCTTTCTTCAAAATTATTATTAACGTAGTTCTAAGTTGCTTTTTTCCCGTCTTGTTTTTCATATCTCAGTCTGCAACTAGGGTACACACACACACTTCAGAACGATAAAAACATATTGTTTATAGCTCTGCACCTCTCACCTGTGTTGGGATATAAGGAATACAGTGTTTTGAATTTTGTGATGCACATGTGTACATACATACACACACACACATAAACTATATATCTACTTTAAAGTCACATCACCCAAGCGCACAAAACACATACACACACACACACACACACATACACACAGGGGTAGAAGCGAGAAAAAAGTCCCCGATTCTGAAAATGAATTGGGGCTTTCCACCAATCCTGAAATTTGGATTGTGACCATCCTATCCATTATCCACTTCTGAAATTTATCACGATGGGTTACGGAATCCTGTATTTTTTCTGGCAATTTATGAGAGAGAGAGAGAGAGAGAGAGAGAGAGAGAGAGAGAGAGAGAGAGAGAGAGAGATTTTCGAGTACTATACTAAGCAACTAGCAAAGCTTCAGTCTGCACACCCATCTCTCTGTCTTTCAATTTGTTAGTAAACCATAACAAAATAACAATAGACGTCACAGAATAAACGGCATGAAACTACAGGGGAAAAACACACAAACAAATCACCACCATCTGCTCTTTATTTTTGTGGTTCATGTAATTCGTTGTGGTGGAGCCGCTATAACCCCCCCCCCCCCCCCCCCCCACCGCCATCACCACCTCTTCCAAAAGCCTCATATTAGAGAAGATCGCAGCACATAGGGTGTAGGCATGAATCAGCAAAGATTTCTCCATACAAATAAAAATGAAGAAGACATCAGATTTATAGACATGAAAAAAGAACAGTTAAAACAGATAAGGGAAAAACGAATGGAGGGAGTATTGTTAAGGTCCAGAGCTCGATGGATAGCGGAAGGGGAGAAAGTGAGTAATTATTTCTGTAATTTAGAGAAACGTCACTATGTTAGCAAAAATATGGCTAGATTGATAGGCCAACATGGCAATACTCTAACAAACCAGAAAGACATTATTCAAGAAGTATATACATTTTATAGATCGCTATATGCAAAGATTGAGGTAGAAAATTGCGAAATTAAAGATTTAGTAGAAAATATCACGTGTTTAAATGAAGAGGAAGCAAAAGGATTAGAGGGGAAAATAAGTCTAGAAGAAGCTACATGTGTTCTAAAGAACATGAAAAATAATAAAAGTCCCGGTACAGACGGTTTCAGCGCGGAATTTTTTAAAGTTTTCTGGAAAAAGATAGGACTCTTTGTTGTAAGAGCACTGAATGCGAGTTTTGAACGAGGAGAACTTTCAAATGTACAGAAAGAAGGAATCATTACTTGCATTCCGAAACATGATAGACCAAGACAGTATATAAAAAACTGGAGACCTATCTTGTTATTAAATGTGATTTACAAAATTGGGTCATCCTGTATTGCAAATCGTTTAAAGATAGTACTACCAAAGATCATCAGTGAAGACCAAACCGGATTTATGAAAAATAGGTATATTGGGGATAACTTAAGACTGATTTATGATACAATTGCCTACTTAGATAAACATGGGTTACCAGGATTGCTGTTAAATATTGATTTTGAAAAAGCTTTTGACTCGATAAATTGGGAGTTCATGTTTAAAGTATTAAAAACATTTGGTTTTAAAGAAGACATACGTAAATGGATAAGTATATTCTATAGAAATACTAAATCTTGTGTTATAGTGAATGGCCAGGTGTCAGAATGGTTTCAAATAACAAAAGGTTGTAGACAGGGAGACCCCATATCTCCATATCTTTTCATATTGTGTGTTGAAATATTAGCAATGACTGTCAGAGAAAACACAGATATTAAAGGCATTACGGTGAATAATGTTGAACTCAAGCTGACACAGTACGCTGATGACACTGAATTTTTACTGGCAGGAGACAGAAAGTCTTTTGAAACTTGCATAGATGTACTTGATATGTTTAATTCTGTCTCAGGGCTCCATATAAACTCGGGCAAGACTAGTGTGATTTGGCTAGGGAGTCGCAAAAATTCCACAGCTCGTTATATGGAACATTTAGGTTTAAACTGGAATCCGCCGAGATTTCGTGTGTTAGGTATTTGGTTCACTAATGATTTAAAAGGATGTCTTGAAGTTAACTACTCAGAAAAATTAGCAGAAGTAAAGTATCTGTTCAAAATATGGGTCAAACGTCAGATCACACCTCTTGGCAGAGTTGCAATATTAAAATCTATAATCCTTTCAAAGCTGACTCATCTCTGGCTCCTTTTACCAAACCCACCAGACATATTTTTTCAAACGTGTCAACAAATTTGTTATAAATTTATTTGGAACAGGAAACCAGACAAAATCAGTCGAAACATTTCACACAATAGTGTGAAGAATGGGGGCATTGGCCTTCCTGATTTGAAAAAAATTTGTCTTATCTTTGAAACTTTCATGGATTCGTAAAGCTGGGAAAACAAAACATAAATGGAAAAGTCTTTTGTTGCATAACTTTCCCAAGTGGGAACTTATTGATAAGTATGGACCAGAGTTTGTGTCAAAATTCACTAAATACAATCAGTTTTGGTCAGAAGTTCTTGAAGCATATAAGGTGTTTTACTACAAATGCATTCCTAAAAATTCTGCTGAACTTCTCGCCGAACCTTTATGCTATAACAAGAGGTTTCAAATGGGAAGAAAATTTATCGTCTCACAAGTATTGCATAACAAAAACATATTCTGTGTTGCCCATTTCTTTGATGATAATGGGCAGTTCCTCACTTACACATGTTTCAAGGATAAGTATGATATTAATATCAATTTCCTCACTTACGCTGGTTACAGATCTGTAATACTTGACTATGCAAAAAAGTCTGGCATTAATATAAATAACAATACATACCGAAACTCATCATTGTGTTTTAAACAACTGTTTGCAGTTCACAAAGGTTGTAGATTATATTATGATATATTGATTACAAATAACGTAACGCCTAAATGCTGCGAAAAATGGGATGCCAAGCTCTCAACATCCCATGACTGGAAATCTTGTTTTGTATACGCACACAAGATACAGGATATAAAACTCCAGTGGTTTCAGCTAAAAATAATACATAGATGTCTGTGTACAAATATCATATTAAAGGAAATTGGTGTAAAAAATAACGATAGATGTGACTTTTGTGGAGAGTATAAAGATAGTATTGATCATGTGTTCTGGAATTGTCATTATGTACAATTGTTCTGGAATAATCTCACTGATTTAATGAAAGAAAGATGTATGAATGCACAAAATGTGCGGCTAACAGAGTCACTGATACTATTTGGTAATGATGCAGCAATTTCTAGTGATGTAATCTTTTATTTTATAATTCTCTTTGCAAAATACTATATATACACTTGTAAAGTACAAAACAGTCTACCACAAGTAAGTGCATTTATAAGGAAACTAATGAATCAGTATAAAATTGAAGAACACATCGCATACTTAAAATTAAATCATGTAGATTTTACTGTGAAATGGTCAATGTACAAACCATTATTTGTTAATGATTAACTATTTAAACATCGCTCGATCTGTATCCTATGACCCATGTTCACAGATTTAAATGCTTTGTCAACTTTTAGTAACCTGTTATGCTTTGATCTCTGCACACACAGACTACCTAATGTTGCAGATGAGTCTGTACATATGTCTGTTCTGACATCATTATCTCTTTTATTGATGGTTATGTTTTTGTTTTCTGGCCACTGTGATTTACTTTGTGAAAGTACCTTGTGTCAACATATTGATTGAATGTAATCCATCCAGCGTCTCTCTCTCCTCTCTCTCTCTCTCTCTCTCTCTCTCTCTCTCTCTCTCTCTCGCTCTTTCTCATCTTCTCTCTTTTTCTCTACCCCTCCCTCCACTTCTTCTGCAAAACCTACTTTTCTTTTCTTTTTTCTCTTTCAAATGAGAAATGTGGAATTTTTTCTTGCTTGTGTGATTGCTGAATTCTCTTTTTTTCCCAAAATTCCTTATGTATGTTCTGTGTTCATGTAAATGTTTGAAATGAAATTTAAAAAAAAAAAAGAAAAAAAAAAAAAAAGATTTCTCCATACTGACTGGAACCATACTTGGACGTTCGGGCACGCAGCACACATAGACATGCATAGTAGCGACATTGATTTTGTACACGGTTTCTGCACCAATCTATCCTTACCAAGTTCATTAGACTATACCCATTTTCAGCGATATTTTTCCACATGGTTCTTGCTCATTCTTTGTAGGCTTTCAAAATCTTGTTTTGTCAAGTACTTCATCCCTTATCTAGCTGTATGTTTCCGCAAGAATTGAACATCTTTTCTCGTCTGGATTGACAGGAAGTCGCTTCATTTAGCTGAGACTTCGTATTTGCCCAAATGATGGTTTAATTCATCAACAATTTTCTTTCCAGAACAGGTCATCTGTATTAAAACATACAAGGCACAAAATACAGAATATTCATGATGGATCAAGGAGAAAAAAACTTAAGCGCCTGTAAGGACCTCAACACAATATGGTTGAACCAGAGACTGTACTAAGACAATCTCGCCAATCTGGAGATAAAGTTTTCCAAAATTTTCTAATCTTGATTTAAAAAAATTTAATATTGAAGACTTACTACAACCCCTACTGATACAATCGTAAAGCATTTGCTGTAGGTTGGTGCCACTTGTGTTAAGTGGGGTCATTGCCACACAGCTGAGGGAAAATGCCGGAATGAGTGGAAGAACATTGAACTGAACAACAGCAGTGGCACCATCAGTGGTATTGCCAGTGGTTGTGGATGCCATCTGTGCTTATCACAGTACGGGTCAGTCCGCCACGTGGCAATGCTGTAGCAACTTCTGGGTGGTTGGGTGGTGGGCGGGGTGGGTGGGGGTTGAAGGCTGTGTTAAGGAGGGTAGGAAAAGCCTCCGAGTTGTGGGGGTCAAGGGGTATGTGGGGATGGGTGGAAGGGCTATCTGGTTGGGACATACAAAGAGAGAGAGAGGAGAGAGAGAGAGAGAGAGAGAGAAAGAGATGAAGAATGAATGAATGAATGAATGAATGAATTGAATGATTTATTGTGTTAAGCTAAACAAGCCCATTCACAAGATTGGGAGACGATGGGGGTGGGGGACTGTACAGACACAAACATTAGAAATAAACATCAATACAATACAAGGAAGTACGTCGCGACTGGATCCCAGATCACGGAATTGTATAGACCGTTAAATACAATGATAACACAGGTAACTGTCAATTGGATTTTCCAGATGTTCATCAGTTACAACAGTGCAATAATCATGAAGGATTGTCAGGATTTCGGTTTTCCACCTTTTTGCTGCGTAGAGTGCTGCCTTTCACCTCTTCTTGCAGTTCCGACAGGCGATCATTCATGTTCCTTGCTGTTTCTTCCAAGCACGCCATTAGGTCTGAGATTGTGATGTTTTCTGTATGGGGTGTCTGTGCTGTCACACCAGTGGTATCTGCACAATCACTACTGCTGTCTGTATCACATTGATCTGTTGCTGCCACAAATGTTTGAATTACATGTTGCGTAGATTCAGCTACAGACGAATCATTTTCACAGAATGCACCACAGTTTTCATCATCGTCTTCGTTAACACATAGCTTTTTAACATCTGTGTCAGATAACAGGTTTAAGTTCGAAATTACTGTCACTGACTCACTGTCTGCGTCGCACGGTGCCATGTCGATGTGCAGTGTTCCGTGGTGGGACATCGAACTCGGTGTAGGCAGAGGCACAGAACAAGGGGGCTGGTGTGAAGGCTGAAAAGTGTCAGCACAGAAGACTCCACTGTTGTTGTCGCTTCTGTCGCCATTGTACATTAGACTAGGTGGAGTCGGCATGAACAGACCAGACGGGGAAGATGCAGCTTCACTTGCCTTTTGCTTGCGATGTTCTTCAGCCCTTCTCCTGTCCCTGTTGATCTGTGACGGACCTTTTCTCCTGAACACCGCACTGTGAGCTGGGGGTCGCGTGACAGGGGAACGGTCGGACATTGTTGTCAGCCTAAGAATCACCACTGTCTGATTTTCACTGGCTTCGATTTTGAATGATGACAAAGTCATGTCGCGCAGCGCGGAGTTCAGCATATTTTCTAAATTTGCGGGAAGACCTTCAACTGGCATTTTACACGCTTTCTTGTGAAAACGAGCAAAATTTTATCGGAGCTGTGAAAAGATTCGTCTTGCTGGCAACCAGACAAGGGAAGTCACACTCTCTCTCTCTCTCTCTTCTCTCTCTCTCTCTCGACACTGACAGAGTTTTTCTTGCCAGTAGCAAACAAGCCCTGTTGGCAAGGGGGTTACAATTACTGCATTAACAGATTGCGCCAAGTATCTGCAATTGAAAGACATAGAATTCAAATAATTCAACTAGAAATTCAAATCTATAGACGGCAACAAACATCTACACGGATATAAATGCACTCACACATACAACGCACGTGCGCACGCGCGCACACGCACCCATACACACGCGCACACACAGACAGGCACACGCGCGGAAGCGCGCGCTCACACACAGACACAGACACACGCCACACACACACTCACACACACACAAACTCACTCATTCACCCCGCACACCTGAGTAATCCATTGTTTTCGACCATCAGGCCATGAAAATACATAATAAGTGCTAACGGTGAATTCATATTTCGTCACACATTTTAGCTCAACGATTTGTTCGTGATATTCTTTCTTCGAAAATCACTAGCTTCTGCGACAAATCTTGCAAATGATATGGTATTTTGTTCATTCTTGCTGGATAGAATTGCTATGAGATCTTTTCTCTGTGCAGCTGGCTCCATGAAAATTTTGCATCTACTTCGAATACCTGCGTAAGCAGGACAATCAAAAACAAAATGTACTTCGTCTTCACTTTTGTTTCCCTCTACACACATGGGGCATACTTTATTGTCCGATGCTTCGAACCATTTTTTGTTTGCATTGAGACTCAGTGTTCTAGTTCGAAATTTTGTTGATGAGTTATATTTGTGCCATTTATTTGTAACAATCATGAAATATTTTCCCGTTTAAACATTACTTTTAAACGAGAGAAACCATTCATATTTGTCGTTTTCATCCATGCCAGAATGCCAGTTTTGTCTGTAAGAACAAATCAAACGATCCTTAAATTCAGATAAAAACTGTGCAGTACTGCCTACTCCTTGACAAAGCCAGAAGATACCCAAACCATTTTCTGTTAGTATTTTCTTTACACAAGACACCCAATTAAATTTTCCTATATCGTATTGCAGCAAAAGCATTTTATACGCTTGACTGCAGTCTGGTCGTAGGTAAATGAACTAATCTTAACCAGTACTTAATTGATTTGACATAAGCTTGTATAAACAGAGGATATCGACCACTTTCACCCTAAATCATTTTATTTGATGCATGCAACGGTACATGCATAATACGCTTTACTGCATAAGTGGGGACTTTTTCCATGTGGGCGTTGACCAATAGGCCCCACACCTCTGATGCATATGTCAGAACTGGTTTTATCTGGGTGTCGAATAATTTCCGAAACAAAGCCCAGTCATCTGAATTCAGTCTTCTCTAATTGTTCTTAAAATCTTAATGACCCCTCTCTTTCCTTTGCTACACATTTCCAACCAGCATCTATTTAAGCTTAATTTCGTAGTGAAAAACATCCCTAGATATTTATAACTATCACTTCAACTTCTGATCTGCCGTCGAACCATCTTTCACGTTGTGCCAAATGCCCACCATTTCCAAAACCCATGATGTTAGTTTTATTTAAATTTACTGTCAGTGGCAATCTATCAGATACCTTTTTCAAAGCGTCCAACTGATTCTGCAGATGTATCCGCAAGGAGAACAACATCTTCAGCAAACAACATTAAAAATAGCTCTGTAGCCCCTGGTAACATTTGAATCCCATGTTTCCTATTCTCTGAAATATTTACTGCAAGCTCGTTAATAAAAAAAGCAAGTAACTGGGAACTGAGCAGACATCCTTGTTTATAATCAGAATAAATGCCTTTTTCATGAACACATGCAAGGACAGAATCATACATTCCTCGCACAGCTGCATACAACTTTCCATTTACACCGCTTTTCCTCAAAACATTCCACAAGACATTTATATTCACAGAATTAAAAGCTTTCTGGAAATCAACAAAGGCAACATACAATTTTGTCTTTTTTAAAAGGTATATCTGGACTAAGACATACAATGTAAATATGTGGTCTATTGTGCTGTATCCAGATCGAAATCCAGCTGGTTCTTCTATAATTTTCTCCTCTCTTTATGCCCATGCAGTTCATCTTTTATTAAGAATATGTGTCTAAATTTTGCTTAGAACACTGTCAGTGCAACGCCTCAGAAATTATCTGGCTTGTTATTATCTCCTTTTTGTGAAGAGGGATTATTAACGATATTGGCCATGCCCGGGAAAGATTCCTTTATCGAACGGCGAGTTAAACAGAGTAACTATGAAATCAATGACAACAGAGTTGGCACATTTGAACATTTCATAAACAACCTAATCCGGACCAACGCTTTTGCCACATTTCATATGATTTATGCTGTTTAATACCTCATCTCTTGTTATCACATTGTTAAATAATGGTTCTTCTGTACATAGATCTTTATTGTCTACCTCTATATTTGAGTCTTCGGAATCGTTGTTAAAGGCATTGAATACTTAAAAAAAAGTGATCATACCACTGCTTTGAGGTAATTTCATTGTAGATGGCTGGTTTTCTACTAATCGATCTAATGGCTGACCAGAATAGTTTGGAGTCATGAACTGATTTTCTTAGCTTGTCTAATCGTTTCTCATCGAATTCTCTTTTCTTCTCTCTTTTCATTGTTGTGTATTCTTTTCTTTCCTTAACATAAAGTGTTTTACGTTCTTTTTTCAATTCACTTAATTTAGCTCTTTGATGTTGCTTCACGCATCTTTTGACAATTCTTTTCTTTTTCCCACACTCGCTGTCAAACCAGTCATTCACTTCACTCTTCCTTTTCCCCACAAATCTCACCATACAACTAGCAGCACTACATAAAGCATTCATAAACAACTCTAAACATGAGTTAACATCAGTGTTAAGGAATTGTATGGCTCTTTCGGTACACTGTCTAAATTCTTATGAGTTTAGTTCCTCCCTATAGGTTTCTGCACATTCTTCAAACCATATAATGCGCTTCTCTTCGAAAAAAACCACTGGACATTCTTGTTTCTTATCAATGCTACTAATTTTCCATTTCATTACCAATGGCAGATGCCAAGAGAACAAACAACCCCCAACTTTCATACTGCAGTGTTTGAGCAAGTCTTGTGATACAATAAAATAATAACACTGCTACCACTTGAGAGAGAGAGAGAGAGAGAGAGAGAGAGAGAAGAGAGAGAGAGAGAGAGAGAGAGAGAGAGAGAGAGAAACAGACAGAGACAGAGAAACAGAGAAAGACAGAGACAGACAGACAGAGAGCATGAAAATAAACAGTTACAAAGAACAACATCAAAATGGAGATGCTGGGATCACAGCACACACACACACACACACACACACACACACACACACACACACACACACACACACACACCACACACACACACACACACACACACACACACGCACTCCACACACACACACACACACACACACACACACACACACACACACACACACACACACATGTCCCTCAATGCTAGTAAAACCCGATGCATACATGTCACTTTACGTCAAAAACGGCAGAAAACGAAATCTTCATTCGCGCCATGGTATGCCCAAGGACAAAATATTGGAGAGGCTCCATCGCATAAATTCTTAGCTGTTATCCTTGATGACTTATCTTGGTCTTAGCACATTGCGGATCTTGGAAAGCATATTTCTAAGAGAATATATCAATTTTCAGAAATAAAAAAATCTAAATCTTCATTCCAGAAAGATATTCTTTCATGCGCATTTCCTTTCTCTCATCAATTATGCATCCACGTTATAGGATAATGCCAGTGACACTAATCTGAAACAAGTTTCAAAACGATTTGACTGAGGGCTGAAGATGAAGCAAAATTTAGAAAGAAAAGGGGTTAGTTACCGCCACAGATAGAGACAAACAAATTACAGGATAAAACACAATGCATTTCCACCTCTTGGGTCTTCTTCGGGCAAAAAGAAACAATATTTAGGACAATGAAAACGAAGAACGAGAAACAACTTACTTTCTCATATTCGGCGCAAAATGGTTGTTGGATGAAAACAAGGCCGTTAAGGAGGGAATCATGGGAGTTGAAATAGTAATGATGACCGTGTTGATAATGGTTATAATGGCAATGATAGGGATAATAGTAGAGATGATGAAAACGTATATATTAAGAGGAGGGATACTGGTAGAGGCTTTTCTTTCTTTCTTTCTTTCTTTTTTTTTGAGAAAAAAGGGGGGACGGGGGGTGGGGGTGGGGGGTGGGGGTGGAGAGCGTGAAACAGTAGGGTTTGTTTGTTTGCTTTGTAATTATTGTTTTAATGGTATGATATATTAGTGATGGTAGTGATTATGGTGGATTGATAATAGTGCTTAGTGGCAAGGAATAGAAATGATACATTAAAAACATTCTAATGGGTGGTGACAGTGTGATAGTACTTACATGTGGGGGTGTGGGTAATGAGAATGATGATTGGAAGTGATCAATGGGTGAGGGGCTGTCGTTGTTGGAAAAAAGGGGAAGAGGGCAAGGTGGGGGGAAAGCTCATATCTCTCTGCCCACACATGTGTGTATGCACAGGGAGGAAGAATGGGAGACTCATGCACACAGTGTTATTGGAAAAGTAAACAGTAAACAGTACTGTTAGATGGTGTTCATTGTGGTAGGTGAAATAATCTGTTGGCATTAATATAATAATGTTGGTTGAGAAGAAATTGAAGTGATCAATGAGAAAAGGGGTAATGTGTCTTGAAAAACAACGACAACAAAAACACAAGGGGGAAAAAGCATGTAAACAGTTTTACTGGTGAATGATGATCACAATGAGACTGATTGTGAGAAGTGAGATAGTGTTGGTATTAGGATAATAGTATAATAATGTAATAAAATAATATAGTAATACTGGTTGAAAAGGAGGGAAAGCTCATATCTCTCCACATGTGCATACGTGTGCATAGTGGGGAGGATGGGGAAACTCATGCCAACAGTATTACTGGAAAAGCTAACAGTACTATTGGATTAATGATTATTATCATAAGTGAAATAATGTGTTGGGATACCCATCAAACAGAACTACTGGGTGGTGATCATAACGATAACAGTTATGTGTGGGGACGTTCTTGTACTGATGATAATAGTTGGAAAGGGAGATTGGGGGGGGGGGGGGGGGGGAGGGGCGGGGGGCAGGGGGGAGAGCTGGGGGAGGGGGAAGGGACAAAGGGAGGGAAAGCATAGACCTACGTGTGCGCAGGCAGGAAAGGGAAACTCATGCCAACAGTATCATTTGAAAAACCAACAATACGATTGGATGATGATCATTGTCATAAGTGAAATAATGTAATGGCACTAGTATAATGCCTGTTGGGGGAAAATGGAAATGATCAATGACTGATGGATGATGACAAAAAAGCAGAAGAGCACACAAAACAAAGTGTGAAGTAACGCAGTTTTAATGCACGACACAAAACAGGACACGACACAAAACAGGGCTTGTCCTGTTTTGTGTCGTGCATTGAAACTGCGTTACTTCACACTTTGTTTTGTGTGCTCTTCTGCTTTTTTGTCGTGTTCCAGTAACGCTGCAGTTTGTTTCTTTTGCTGCCTGATGGATGATGATCATTGTCATAAATGAGATAATGTGTTGCCATCATTATAATGTTGCTTTGGAAAAAAAGGGACTGATTAATGACTATTGGAAATGATAATTGTCATAAGTGAAATAAATTGTTGGCATTGATGTAATGATGCCGGTTGGGGGGAAATGGAAATAATAAATGACTGTTCGATAATGAATATCATCATAAATGAGGAAATGTGTTGGCATTAATATAATAATGCCCACTGGGGAGAAAAGGGGGGGGGGGGGTAATCAATGACTGTTGGATAATGATCATTGTCATAAAAAAGTAATGTGTTGGCATCAATATAACAATATAGTAAAATAATACCGGTTAGGGAGAAATGGAAATGGTCAATGGCTGTTGGATGATGATCATTGCCATAAGTGAGATAATGTGTTGGCATTACTACAATAATGCTTGTTGGGAAGAAGTGAAATAATGTGATTGCATTGATATTGTAATGCTGGTTGGGGAGGAATGGAAATGATCAATGGCTGATGGATATTGATCACTGCTTAAAAAAAAAAGGGGGGGGGGGAATGATTAATACTGGTTGGATGATGATCATTGCTACAAGTGAGGTAATGTTTTGGCGTTAATATAATAATGCCCATTGGAGAGAAATGGGGATGATTAATGACTGTTGGATAATGATCATTGTCATAAATGAAGTAATGTGTTGGCATTAATATAATAATATAATAAAATGATGCTGCTTGGGGAGAAATGGAAATGGTCATTGGGTTTTGGATGGTGATTACCATCTAGCCCATTTCTCCCTAACGGGCATTATTACATCAATGTGTGTGTGTGTGTGTGTGTGTGTGTGTGTGTGTGTGTGTGTGTGTGTGTGTGTGTTTGTGTGTGTGTGTGTGTGTGTGTGTGTGTGTGTGTGTGTGTGTGTGTGTGTGTGTGTGTTTGAACTTGATGTTCCAACAAAAGTTTTGTTATTGTTTCATATCTGATACAAGAGTTGTTATACATTTGCATGATAAAATTTGAGTGCTTTTAAAATGTTGTTTGAGCTTGTGGTTATACACTTTATTAGTTTCTTTCTTGTTTATGAGGGCAGGATGTAAGAAAACTGGAAAGCTTATTCTTTCACCCTTAATAAAGATAATTTTGACCTGACTTAACTTCACACACACACACACACACACACACACACACACACACACACACACCACACACATGCACACACGCACGAACAAAGACGCACACAGGGATGACTGAGGAACTCCCACCTTCTTCAAGGTATAGTTGATGGCACGAGGGAAGATCCCCCCACTGATGGACACTTGTTTGCCCGACACCTTGTTGGTCACTGTGTTCTCACTCTCTGTGATTGCCAGCTCCGTCGGCTGCTGTGAGGTGTTCTGTTCTCTGGCTCTGTGAGCCAGGATGAGGGTGACCAGCTTGTTCTGACTCTGCAGACCTTGGCAGAGGACAGTTGCCTTGGTGCTGACCATGCTGACTATGCTCACTGTCTCGGGTATGATGGATATCACAGCTCGAGACTCTGATCAAAAGGCATATCAGAGAGAGAGAGAGAGAGAGAGAGAGAGAGAGAGAGAGAGAGAGAGAGAGAGAGAGAGAGAATGACAATGACAATGACAATGAAAAATATCTTATTGGCCACTCAACAATTAAGCCCTTTAGACATGGGGGCATGTTTGAACATAACTCAGTTAAATAAATCGCTCACCCACCCCTCCCTTCTCCCTACCGTCATCCCCCGCCCACAACTCATTCTGACAGCTTCCTCCCTCTCTCCATCGCCCCTCCTCCCACCTCCACCCCACCTCTAATCCACGCCCCTCCTCATTTACACGCTTATGCACATACAGGCACACGACGGCGGATCATCTTGACAAAAATTTCAATGATTAAATGTATCATTAGTTGCTTCTTTCAATTGTCTTTTTTCTAATGTTCATAGCTTGTGGTATGAATTTTGCTAGATCTATTATCACGTATTCATTGTTGCTCAACTTTGCAATACGATATACGATTCTAGTCAGTAATATAAGAGGGCGAGCCAAGTACAGTACATTTACTTTAAGAAGGCGAGCCAAGTACAGTACATTATTTTAGGATATCTTTGTATGTCGTGCAACAGAATAAGAAATGAACTTCATATTGGTTTCTTTTTCACACGACGGACATTTACTATCAACCTATTTTTCATCAAAAACCATAGTTTGCACTTATTAAGCCCATTAACTTTTGGTCGAAATCTTACAAGGTTATATCTGTGCCATTTATTTGTAATGAAAGACAAGCATTTTTCTGGTTGAAGTATGCTCTTAACAAAATAATACCATTTGTATTTGTCATTGTTTTTTATGCTGAATGCTACTTTTGCATATTACGACGAAATAAGTCTGTCTTTAAATTCAGCAAGAGAATTATATTCCCTTGCAACTCCCTTAAAAACCCACACCATACCAAATCCATTTTCATATAAAATGTTTTGCACGCTGGTTATCCAACTCAGTTTGATGCTGATCAAGAAGCATAACATATGCTTGTCTGCATAGGCGTGACATAAGCAATTTAAGGAGCGTTAGCCAGTATCTCATACATTTCAAGAGTTGTTTTTATATTATGAGAGTTATTCTTATATTATGATAATATCTACCGATTTCTCTATGGACCAGTTTCTTTGAGGCGTGCAGGGAAATGTTCAGAAAACTTTTCAAGCCAAATCTATGTACAGTTTCAATGAGCTCACTAGCTTTCTTTAGACCCAAACTTTGGCTGCGCAAGTCACAATTGGTTCAATCTGTGTATCAAACAGTTTTAGAAATAACTGTAAATCTGCTGCATTTAACATTCTTAGTGACTTTAATATCTCAACGACCCCCGTGTTTCCTTTCCAGCAAGCCTCAGACAAAGCAGTAGTGAGACTCAACTTTGTTGTGAAATATATTCAAAGATATTTATGTGGAATTTGTTACTTTAACTTCATCATTTCCATAAAAACATCTTTCTCGGGCAGATAATACCCCCCCCCCCCCCTTTCTAAATACCGCAATGTTTGTTGAAGATTGACTATCAAGCATAAATGGCCTGCTTCAATTTTTAAGTTATTGAGTTGATACTGAAGACCAATTACTGAGTCACACAATAAAATATCATCATCAGCAAATAGTAATGAAAACATTACTATAGTACCTGGAATAAACTAAATATCATGCTGACCTCTTCTTGACAAATCGATAACCAGCTCATTAACAGAAAATGAGAAAAGAAAGAGGCTCAACAGGCGACCTTGTTTCACATCTCTAGGACATTCAAAAGAATTTGAATAACAGCATTTATCACGTACACAGGCCAATGCAGAGTCATAAAAACTTCTAAGGCACAATACAGTTTCCCCATTTACACCAGTTTTCCTCAGGATAGTCCGCAGCGCATTTCTATTCACCGAATCAAAGGCTTTTCTAAAATCAACAAAGGCAACACACTGTTTGGTATTCTTAAGCAACTGAAATCGAATTTCATAGTGATGCTTACAAATAGGGGAAACATCAGCGAGGGAGTTGACTCGAATGCAGCTTCGCCTAATGGATGGGATTGCAGTGAGGGGTCTTATCTGGTAGTTTGGAATGTCAGTTAAGATGCCTGGAGACTGTGGCCACTTGGCAGGTCCAGACCTTTGACTATGGCTGGTTTGGGCGAATGGGTTTAGAAGACTAATTAGAGGTTGGGGAGACAGCCATTGAATTTGGTGACACTGTAATTGGTGTTGTCGTTGCTGAGAGGGCCTTGAGCCTACCTTTGACCATGGCTGGTCTGGATGGATTGGCCTGGAAGTCTAATTAGAGGAATAGGAGACAGCCCAGGGAGTCTGTGATGCTGTAGTTGGTGTTGTCTTTGCTGAGGACGGATTGAGCCTTTAGAGAGGTAGATTTCTGCAGGTGAAAGTAATTGGTGACAGAGTTGACACATGCTGGATTTTGCCTTAGATACAGGGTCTGAAAGGTCTGTCTTGATGTCCTCCTGTGCCCTTCCAGATCCAGCCACTTACATAATGGTTGGCTCCGTTGTTTGTCAGGCCGTGTAGTTTAAAATGTCAGCTCGAGGTTTGGAGACAATTATGGCAGCCCGGCAAAGACGGATCTGACATCAACCTCAAATGCCTCCTTGGGAACATCAAAATGCTTCTGTTGATTACAAATACACTATGTTAAAGAAAGTGATAATGTAAATATTTTAACAACTGAAGTTTGTGAACATTTAGAAAACAGCTATTCAAATCATTTGAAAGTGTTTACAGATGGGTCCGTCATGGAATCATCTGACAGTGGTTCTGGCTTTGTAATACCAGCTTTAAAAGTCCGGAAATTATATTATTTAGGGAAGGGGTTTTCAACCTTTACCTCAGAATTATATATAATACTGAAGGCTTTGACTTACATATAACTATGATACATCAATTGCTTTTTATAAAATTTACTGTGTAGATTCTAAATCATTTTTACAATCATTAGCGTGTTGGGACTGGAAAGTCAGAAAAAAAAGTTTTTTGAAATAAATCATTTACTATATTTTTTATATCTAAAGGCATAGAAATTACTTTTTGTTGGGTTCCGTCTCACTGTGGTATACTGTGGAATGAAGCAGCAGACAATCTGGCAAAAGAGATAGCGAATAGTCAAGCTGAAAATCCATTTAAAAATCCCTTAGATATGTCCTCTTGTGAATTTGTTCAAATTATGGAAAAATACTTTCACAGGAAAATTTTAATCAGAAAATGTCTGCTTCACCATTGTGGATTAATTCATAAAATGAGACTGAATACTTAGAACACTAAATACTCTCATGGCATTACTTGTGTCTGTAGAGAAAACATTTCTGTGCATCATCTTTTGTTTGAACGCTCGGTGTTGACTTTGCTTTATCATGAGAAAGATATTGTGATGAATAATTTTGGCAATATCAGTAATGTTCTACATGGTTCATATGTTGTTGAGATTGCCATAACTATTTCCCAGCTACAGGTTGCATTTTTTTTAATCAACAAGTTCTTGTTCCTCTAAGGTATTTCAGTGTGTAATATGCACACATAAGATGGGAATTGAAAGTACTAAAATGGGTGATGAGCTGCGTTCGTAGGGTTTTTGTTCCAATTATAATTATCAATTTTTATGTCTAATATTATCTCGCGATGAAAAGACTTTAAATAAAACCACTGAACTGAACTGAACTGTTCTCAACTCTGCATCCCTGAGAGAAACATCCACAGCCCATTCGAGTGTGCCTGAGGGCTTGAATTTCCAGCTGGCCTAGCCCGGCACGTCTCGTTTCTTAGGCCCTTAATGTAGTTTTGCTGCTTGGCTCAAACTGATTGGGTCTTTGTTTAGTCTTGGAATAGCAACACATGCAGATGGAGTTGTAGTTCAGAACTATGTCACAGTCATCCCCAGGCTATAGAAATCTAACCACCAGTATGCCAAGTGAATGAGAGCATCAAATTTGCCGATAACTGCCTGGACCAGACCATAAAAATAATGTATCGCTCTGAGCTGCCGAGATACTTACTCACATACAATCACACGCAGCCAAATCTAAGTCTGAACTGAGAAAAAGACTTCTGGTCGGAGCTACATATGATCTGGACCTTTTTAACAATGTTGAAGGAAAACGTGTGCTGGATCACCACAATATCAGATCGATCTGCAAGGGAATCGGCTCGCTCTAGCAACAATATTGTCAACCATGGCAGAGGGTAGTAATGATGATGAATAACATGTCTATTTTATGCGGATTTTGCGCAGCTACGTATTTAGGAAATCACTGATACAAATATTGCCTTGCAAAGTACCTTTTGATATGGACAACATGTGTACACTCCGTTTTGCTTTTCCTTCATTTCTTGTGTTTTCTCTCCACTTAAAATGTCACTTACTGTTATCGTGTGCCATCGTGTACCGGTGGAAATGGAGGACACGTATAAACATCGCATGCATCCTATGTGAGAAACTGGAGGAATAAATGAGATAAATGAAAATGAGTGACTGATATTTGAATGGTACGGGAAACAACTGAATGAGCGTCAGTAGGCTGCTCTTCGGCCGGCTCTACCTGGGTAGGCAGCCCGTTGAGTGAGTGAGGTAGTGTGTTTATTGTAAAGCGCTTAGAGCTTGGTCTGTGACCGAGGATAGGCGCTATATAAATACCCAATATAAAAATAATAATAATATCCGCCCAGCTTCTTGGGCATAAACTCGTTCTTTTATTGTCAGCAGTAACAGTGTTCAGGGTTTTCGCAATACTATTCTTGAAGACAGCTAGAGTGGCAAGACCAGGAGAGTGCAAACTCAAAATGTAACCACCAAAATGATATTCGACTTTCTTCACAAGCGCTTTTTTTTAAAACAGTCTGCCGTTGCCTTTCTGCTCAAACACCTCCATTTTGTCCATGGTGTTCAACAGTATTGTATAATCTGTGAATTACTAACAGGAAAACTGTTGAACATGCATCAAATTATATATAACTAAATAAAACATAATTAGTTTATAAATGTCTCTTTTCACGACATGGGTAATATTCAAGACGGTGTGGGTTTTTCTGCCCCGACCGGCTCCTACCCAGAGTTGAGTTTGCTGCGGACTCAGTTGGGAAGACTAGGACCACACAGTCGAGTTTCATCCACTTAACGGATGCGTTTCTGAGAGTGTTGCTCAAATTTCCTGACCAACACTGCAGGTGCCTGTATCTCTCGGGCCTGGTTGACGCTGGGATATATTATCAAAGGAAGCGTAGAGTACAGCCCTGTCATGTAGTCTCAGACCGAAATGGAAATCCGTAGCATCATCTTAATCATCCTCATTCTCATCGATCAGCATAAAAAAAAATGTCTCAAATTCTGTGGCCGTTCATGCCCTGCTCTCATGATGACCTCAGTTTCGATGTCCTCTCCACGTCTGTGGTCTTGGTTTGGTTCCGTCGGGTCACCGGTATCGGCGAGTCCATGGGGGCTGTCGTTGGACGGACGTGGTGGCGCCCTCCGGAGGGAGAGCTCACTCACGCCGGCTCCGCGACTAAGCAATTATTGTCGTCAGTAGGGGGCTTAGTAGGTAGTGTCCTGCGTATGTTAGATCAGAACAGGCGCCACTGAACACCAGCGAAGTGACTCGGCAGCAGTGCAGTGTCTCCTCCGGTGGGTTGCCTCTTGACGACTTGACATTGACTGCTCCCTGTGGATTGCCGGTGCCGGGGGCTGCGGCAGGACCGACCGGTCTGCGGCTGTGGACGGGGTGTCGGAATGAGCGGCGTGGGTGCTCTGCCTCTGAGGTGGCGCACAGGTTGGGACAGCCCCCCCCCCCCCCACACCCCCCCAATATATATATATATATATATATATATATATATATATATATATATATATATATATATTCAAGACGGGATATATGAAATTAAGATTCTAATTTTGATTTTTTCCCCCTGGTTTTGGTAGTACATAAAACCTTTATATCCAATAACGACATTATGGTCGCCATCTTCACCACCATCATGAACTGAGCAGAGATCAGAATGATACCTCTTTGAACATTAGAACTGGCTTCCCTGTTCCTGAAAACCCATCCCTATACACCTAATTTATGGTTGTATATGGCATACTTCAAAAGTTATAGAACAAATTTGCTGCTATCAAAAAATTTTGATAACGTAAATCCAGTCCTAGATACGTAATATATGATTTAATATGACATACGTCATATATATATATATATATATATATATATATATATCTATATATATATATATATATATATATATATATATATGTCCTGCCGTTGTCCTCCGTCTTCAAGATCACTGCACTGCACTTGTGTCTTAAGAGGTTATCTTTTTATATTTTCTACTTTTCACAAGAAAATGTAGCTTGTTTTGCTGTTTCATTATTTTCTTTTGCTTCTTAAGTGGCACCTTTGGATGGTTTATTGAAAACTCAACAAACATACTACGGTATTGTACACCAGCCTTTTTCTGGGATAGTATTCTGCTTAAAACCGAAAAGGCAGAGGAGTCAAGTTACCACTTTTCGCGGTCACTGAGGAGAAACAACCAGATTTCGAAATACCGGTATCTGACCAGGAGTTATATGTTAGTGAGTTTCCTCCCCATTGGAGATTGTCTCCCCCTTGAAGACTATAAGCTTGCTGAAGGCTCATTTTGAGAAACATTTATTATTCCCCATTCACCCACTCAAGCACATACTGTAAGTTAGGCAGAATTATCTACCACTGCAGATATGATTGCTGATCTCCCCCTATTTCTTCAATATAAGACATAAGAGCAAGCTTTGTTTATAATTGAATATATATATATATATTTTTTTTTTTTTCAAAAATAATATTTTGGCTGCTATCTTGGCTCACATCTTTTAATTGTGAAAATGTCAAACAGAAGCAATGTAAACATCTAGAGTGTAGAATATTGCAAAGAAATTATTGTTGCAAGACATTCCTATGCTATGACATCAAACGGACCTGTGCGACCGGACCAGTGGAGAGAGAGAGAGAGAGAGAGAGAGAGAGAGAGAGAGAGAGAGAGAGTTTGCATGTCATGTGCGTAATTACCCAAATATGAACTGAAATATTTACAGAGCTACTTATTCCGCAAACATATTCCAAATAGCAAAGTGTTCATCTTGCCGTGATAAAAGACCATGACATATCTCTACCTGGATTAAACGGTGAATTTATCAGCACTGTAAATATGTCATCTTCAGGTGTGTCACCACAGTAAGGTGTGCCATCTTTCAGGATACAGCACCGATAGGTCCTACCGTTGTCCTCCGTCTTCAAGATCAGCCTGAGCACTCTCCAGAGGGTCATATATTCACAGCTGTCGGGTGAAGCTTGTTTTGTATTAGTGATGTTAGGGGTGCCGACTTTGGTCCAAGAGGAAGACCCCTTGTTCTTGTATTCCCACAAAACTATAATCTGCACACACACACGCACACAAGCACGCATGCACACACATACAAGTGCGCACATATAATCAACTGTCTGTCTGTCCATGAACATTAAACACCACATTTGGCGTGTAGCCGAATACTGTTTCTTTGAAAAAGGATACCTATTCCCAATCGAGGCTTCGTTAGGTCTGTAATACACACATGCAAACATGTTTTCACAGCGTCAATATGGCTAAAAATTAAAGGTTCAGCACACACACACACACACACACACACACACACACACACACACACACACACACACAAACAAACAATCCAAACAGTATACAGAAGACATCGGTATACAAACCTGTGTGTTTGAAGCCATAGTGCCACCATTGCCGGAACAGTTCAACATCAATATGTTGCCCACTTTCAAATCGCTCACAGAGCCCAGCGGAGTGACTTGAAAATGACCGGGAGTCACTGAAAGTCATCGGAAGGTGTCAGTGCGTATCAAGTAATACATAAGCGCTACAGATCATATGCTTAGCTATAAGGTTACATTTAACTGAGTGAATAAATAAACAAGGGAAAATTTGGGAAAAAGGTTTCATTGACGAGACTTAGAAACCGCATGCAAGGAAAACACAGTA
>CM065722.1:53067271-53074771 GCA_033310375.1 Conus canariensis | reverse complement strand
AATTCAACAGCTCCCCAAAGCAGCCAGTGAAGGGTAGAAAAGTCAAACGAAATGAAAGTGTGGCGAAGAAACAAACTGCTGAAAAACTCAAATCATGTATAAAATGTAAGGGCAAATCTTCGAGCTTATGCCTGTGGATCCAGTTTAAGGATGCAAGGGAGATCAAAACGTTTCAACAGTCAGAGTGGTCATTTCACCTATTGAATAACCTAAGTATTTTCAGCAGCAATCTCATCCAAATGACAAAGCAATAATATGTTGAACAAGTTAGTAGTGGGAGAAAACATGTGAAGGCTAACTGTTTCCTCCATCATGATATCGATGACTTGGCAAAGATTCGAAGGGAAAAACAAAAGCGGGGATTTGTGGATGGGGAGTAAAGAAAATGAGCGGGAAAAGTCAGGGATATGACAGGGCTGTGGTGTCGGAATGAGCGGCGTGGGTGTACTGCTGGCACAGAAAATGGGACAGCCAAAAAAATTAAAAAAAGTTTTAATGAGAGAAATAAAATCCTTCGCTAGTAGAGTCATTCACCATCGACACTCAAGTCTTGGAGTCAGAATTACTCATTTTGCCTGCCTTTTGTCTCCTGGATCGGACTCGTCAGGGATACACAACTGATCAGGTCTGTGGTCCCTTGGCATCATATAGAGACATATCACATCTACAATGCCATGGTATTGTTACGACCAAAGGTTCAAAAACGGAATCCAACAGCACCCCAAAGCAGCCAGTGATGGGTAAAAAAGTAAAACGAAATGAAAGTGTGGCAGAGAAATAAGTTGCTGAAAAACTCAAATCATATATAAAATGTAAGGGCAAATCTTTGACTGTATGCTTGGGGATCCATTTAGGGATGCAAGGGAGATCAAATGTGTTAACAGTCAGAGTGGTCATCTCAACTGTTAAATAACCCAAGCATTTTCAGCAGCTAAGAATTGTGCGGGAGAGCCTTTACTTGGATCTCGTAAGAGATTCAATCCCCCACCCCCACCCGCTACCCCCCAACTGGCAAAGCAATATGTCGAACAATTTAGAAGTGGGAGAAAACAAGTGCAGGCTAACATTCATCCAGCATGATATCAATGACCTGGCAAAGATTCGAAGGGGAAAAAGGCGGGGTGGGGAGTAGAGAAAATGAGAATGAAAAAAGAGGGAAATATATTATAAATGTAGAATCGTTCACTAGCAGCCTATGGAGACCATCGTAACCCATCTTGAAGACAGAATTATTTATATTGCCTGCTCCAAAGCCTTTCGTCCACTGGATTGGACTCATCTGGGAGACACGGCTGATTTTGTCCATCAGCAGCCAGCGAAGGGTAGAAAACTAAAACGAAATGAAAATGTGGTAAAGTTATAAGCTGCTGAAAAACTCAAATCATGTATAAAATATAAAGGGCAAATCTTTGAGCTTATGCTTGGGGATCCATTAAAGGATGCAAAGATCAAATTACTTTGCAGACCAAAATGCGTCGACAGTCAGTGGTCAGCTTAACTGTTTACATAACCTATATATATATATATATATATATATATATATATATAAAAGAGAGAGAGAGAAGAGAGAGAGAGAGAGAGAGAGAGATGGGTTATGATGGTCCCCATAGGCTGCAAGCGAAGGATTTTTTCTGTTTACAATATATATATATATATATATATATATATATATATATAATATATATATATAATTTCCTGAATTTTCATGCTCATTTTCTCTCTCCCCCCCCCCCCCCCCCCCCCACACACACACACTTTTCCTTTTTGTCCCCTTGCAAATCTTTGCCATTAATTTAATGACAGAGCAATTGTTAGCTTTCACTTGTTTTCTCCCACTATTTATTTGCACAACATGATATTGCTTGGTCAGTCAGTGGAAGATTGAATCTCTTACGAGATCCAAGTGGGGGGGGGGGGGGGGGGGGGGGGGGGGGGGGGGGGGGGGGGGCTGTGTGGCATTTGGTGCGAAGGCGGGGGGGTTCGTGGGGTCCGACTGTTGCCACTTATATTTCTTGTATCTTAAATGGATCAAGCATTAGGCTCAAATGATTTCCACTAATATTTTGTTCTTACAGATTCCAAGTTAGCTCGATTTCACACATATTTTAGTTTTAGTTTTTGCGTTTTTTTCATTATTTTTTCTTATTTTATATTTTTTATATAGTTTTTGCCGTCATTATTTTAATGATGGAGGAATTGCTAGCCTTCACTTGTTTTCTCACACACACAGACATACACATATGTGTACTATATATATATATATATATATATATATATATATATATATATATAGTTCCATATCATGATTCTATTGCTCAACCAGTTTAATATTGCCATTTATGGTATGTTCGGCTACTTAATTAGGTTAGGGATGGATTGACTCTTAGATTTCCTTTCCTTGTTACCTTTTTGTCTGATTCTTCCTCCGCAACTTATTCTGTTGTAAAACACAATAGTCTCTCCCCCCCCCCTCTCTCTCTCTCTCTTTCCTTATTTTTCTCTGTCTCTTTCTCTCCCCTCTCCTTCTCCCCCCACTCCCCCCCGTCTCTCTCTCTCCCCCTCCCTCTCTCTCTCTTTCCCTCTTACCACCTCTCTTCTTTCATCTCTCGTTGTTGCACCACCTCTTTCTCCCCCCCCCCCCCTCTTTTTCCCTTCTTCTATTCTTCTCTCTTTTTGTCTTTATATCTGTCTCTCGTTCTCGAGTCCTCTCACTCCCGGCCTCTCTCTCTTGATTTAACCCCCCCCCCCCCTCTTCTCCACCCCTCATTCCGCGCCCTCTCTTCCCCCCCCCCCCCTGTTCCAACCCCTCCTCTCTCTCTCTTGCATTTCCTCTCTCTATTCTTTCCCCTCATTTTCCTGACAAGATTTTGGTACCATTTTGGGTCCCTTTCCCTGTGATCCCCTTCCCCATGTGTCTCCCCTTACCCGGTCTTCCCAGAGTTCATAGTTCATCCCTATCCCCCCACCCCTCCCCCACCTTCTCCATTCCCCCCTCCCCTCCCTCTTAAATACAATTTAATAATCTTAATGGAAATTTTAGTCCAGTGATGGTATGTGTTTTTTTGCAGCCTTCCCTGAGGAAGCCTTGAAGTAAAGGCGAAAGCTTGGAGGAAATGAAGAGTTGTGGAGTGGGAATGGAAGTGCGGATTTTATTACTTGTGTTTTTAACTAATGACTATATCCAGCACTCTTCGTCTTTGAGCGGTGCTCAGCAAGCAACAGGCTTTACTTCAAACACACACATATATATATATTCAATTATAAACAAAGCTTGCTCTTATGTCTTAGATTGAAGAAATAGTGGGGTGGGGGGGGGGGGGGGGGGGGATAAGCATTCATATCTGCAGTGGTAGATCATTCTGCCTAACTAACAGTATTTGCTTGAGTGGGTGAATGGGGAAAAATTAAATAAATGCTTCTCAAAATGAGCCTTCAGCAAGCTTATAGTCTCCAAAAAGGAGATAATCTCCAATGGGAAGGAAAGCCACTAACATATAACTCCTGGTCAGATACCGATATTTCGAAACCTGATTGTTTCTCCTCAGTGACCGCGGAAAGTGGTAATTTGACTCCTCTGCCTTTTCGGTTTTAAGAAGAATGCTATCCCAGAAAAGGCTGGTGTGCAATACCGTAGTATGTTTGTTGAGTTTTCAAAAAACCAACCAAAGGTGCCACCTAAGAAGCAAAAGAAAATCATGAAAGAGCAAAATAAGCTACATTTTCTTGTGAAAAGTAGAAAATATAAAAGATAACCTCTTAAGACACAAGCGCTGAGGGCCAGTTCTTGGAATGAATCCGCAAGGGACTAAATTACAATAAACTAATAAATTCCAAGGATAAGTACCGAGCACCATTCCAGCAACTTACAGAGCAGCTTGGTGTTGCAATGACTGCAAGAATTATTCAATTATAAACAAAGCTTGCTCTTATGTCTTAGATTGAAGAAATGGGGGGGGGGGGGGGGGGGGGGGGGGGGGATAAGCATTCATATCTGCAGTGGTAGATCATTCTGCCAAACTAACAGTATTTGCTTGAGTGGGTGAATGGGGAAAAATTAAATAAATGCTTCTCAAAATGAGCCTTCAGCAAGCTTATAGTCTCCAAAAAGGAGACAATCTCCAATGGGGAGGAAAGCCACTAATATATATAGATAGATAATGCTCAACAAGTAAGCAGTGGGGGAAACAAGTGCAGGTTAACAATTCTTCCATCATTTTAGTAATGACTTGGCAAAGTTTGAAATTTAATGACAAAAAAAGGGGTCGAAGATGAAGAAAATGTATATTATAAATATAAAAACCCTTCACTAGTTGCATGAGGGAACCATCGCAACCCCTCTTGAAGGCAGATCTATAATTATGTCTGTGTGTTTGTCGTTTGATCTCCCTTGCATCTTTGGGTGGATCCTCAAGCGTAGGCTCAAAGATTGTCCCTACATTTTATACTATTTGCATAATGTCTTTAGTTTTTCAGCAACTTTTTTCCTCCCCACACTTTCGTTTGGTTTCATTTACTACTCTTCGCTGGCTGCTTTTAGGGGTGCTATTGGATTCTTTTTTGCACCCTTGGTGGTGAGAACACCACAGTATTATGGACTGTGGTGTGTCTCTATTTGACGCCAGGAGCGCAGACACAACCAGCCGTGTCTCCCTGATGAGTTCCGACCCAGCGGACGAAAGGCCTCGGAGCAGGCAATACAAATATATCTGCCTTCAAAAGGGATTGCGATGGTTCCCTTATGCAGCTAGTGAAGAGTTTTCATATCTGTAACATATTTTCTTAATTTCATGTTCCCAGTTTCTCCATCTTCAAACTCCCCCCCCCCCCCCCCCCCCCCCCCCCCCCCCCCCCCCCCCCCCCCCCCCCCCCCCCCCCCCCCAGTCCAAATCTTTGCCAAGTCATTACTATGAAGACAGTTCAGTTGTTCGCTTGCGCTTGTTTTTCCCCCACTATTAGATTGTTCGTCTATGTATTTGTCTGACTTTATTCAAGTTTAAAAGGCTGTACCAGTCTTGAATAAAAGTTACTCTGTGTTAGGTTTTCTTTGGATTCTCTCTTGAGGGCACATAAGACCGTATGGCGAAAGCTTGGCTGTGTCTGGAGTGGCACTGTCTTCATCTGTCCGTGGGCAGGGGTGGTTGGGTCTGTGGGGTGTGCTCGGCAGCTGGAGGTGTGGTGTTTTCGCCGGTGGGCTCTGCAGTCATGAAATACGGGCTGGTACACCCATGGGGATGCTACTTTAAGGCTGTTATGAGCTGCATCCTGTAGTCTGATTTACCTCTGTTCAGGAGCAGTTATGTCCCTTGATGTCTTAATGGAGTGTCCTGCGCGTGCCTGTACCCATCGTCAACACAGCGCAGGCCTCCAAGGGTGGTACAGGACTGCTCTAAAGGCAGGTGAAGACAGTGCTTCTCTGGGTCCTCCCCAGCACCTTCGGGTGTTTCTTTTTCTTCTTTGCCTTAACTAGGCTGACCCTGGAGAAAGGTCCAGTGACGGTGAGGAAAGACCCACTGACCACAGGGAAAGTCCTGTTGACAGTGGGAAAGACTACAACTTTGGATTCTCTCTTGAGGGCACATAAGACCGTATGGCGAAAGCTTGGCTGTGTCTGGAGTGGCACTGTCTTCATCTGTCCGTGGGCAGGGGTGGTTGGGTCTGTGGGGTGTGCTCGGCAGCTGGAGGGTGGTGTTTTTCGCCGGTGGGCTCTGCAGTCATGAAATACGGGCTGGTACACCCATGGGGATGCTACTTTAAGGCTGTTATGAGCTGCATCCTGTAGTCTGATTTACCTCTGTTCAGGAGCAGTTATGTCCCTTGATGTCTTAATGGAGTGTCCTGCGCGTGCCTGTACCCATCGTCAACACAGCGCAGGCCTCCAAGGGTGGTACAGGACTGCTCTAAAGGCAGGTGAAGACAGTGCTTCTCTGGGTCCTCCCCAGCACCTTCGGGTGTTTCTTTTTCTTCTTTGCCTTAACTAGGCTGACCCTGGAGAAAGGTCCAGTGACGGTGAGGAAAGACCCACTGACCACAGGGAAAGTCCTGTTGACAGTGGGAAAGACTACAACTTTGGATTCTCTCTTGAGGGCACATAAGACCGTATGGCGAAAGCTTGGCTGTGTCTGGAGTGGCACTGTCTTCATCTGTCCGTGGGCAGGGGTGGTTGGGTCTGTGGGGTGTGCTCGGCAGCTGGAGGGTGGTGTTTTTCGCCGGTGGGCTCTGCAGTCATGAAATACGGGCTGGTACACCCATGGGGATGCTACTTTAAGGCTGTTATGAGCTGCATCCTGTAGTCTGATTTACCTCTGTTCAGGAGCAGTTATGTCCCTTGATGTCTTAATGGAGTGTCCTGCGCGTGCCTGTACCCATCGTCAACACAGCGCAGGCCTCCAAGGGTGGTACAGGACTGCTCTAAAGGCAGGTGAAGACAGTGCTTCTCTGGGTCCTCCCCAGCACCTTCGGGTGTTTCTTTTTCTTCTTTGCCTTAACTAGGCTGACCCTGGAGAAAGGTCCAGTGACGGTGAGGAAAGACCCACTGACCACAGGGAAAGTCCTGTTGACAGTGGGAAAGACTACAACTTTGGATTCTCTCTTGAGGGCACATAAGACCGTATGGCGAAAGCTTGGCTGTGTCTGGAGTGGCACTGTCTTCATCTGTCCGTGGGCAGGGGTGGTTGGGTCTGTGGGGTGTGCTCGGCAGCTGGAGGGTGGTGTTTTTCGCCGTGGGGCTCTGCAGTCATGAAATACGGGCTGGTACACCCATGGGGATGCTACTTTAAGGCTGTTATGAGCTGCATCCTGTAGTCTGATTTACCTCTGTTCAGGAGCAGTTATGTCCCTTGATGTCTTAATGGAGTGTCCTGCGCGTGCCTGTACCCATCGTCAACACAGCGCAGGCCTCCAAGGGTGGTACAGGACTGCTCTAAAGGCAGGTGAAGACAGTGCTTCTCTGGGTCCTCCCCAGCACCTTCGGGTGTTTCTTTTTCTTCTTTGCCTTAACTAGGCTGACCCTGGAGAAAGGTCCAGTGACGGTGAGGAAAGACCCACTGACCACAGGGAAAGTCCTGTTGACAGTGGGAAAGACTACAACTTTGGATTCTCTCTTGAGGGCACATAAGACCGTATGGCGAAAGCTTGGCTGTGTCTGGAGTGGCACTGTCTTCATCTGTCCGTGGGCAGGGGTGGTTGGGTCTGTGGGGTGTGCTCGGCAGCTGGAGGGTGGTGTTTTTCGCCGGTGGGCTCTGCAGTCATGAAATACGGGCTGGTACACCCATGGGGATGCTACTTTAAGGCTGTTATGAGCTGCATCCTGTAGTCTGATTTACCTCTGTTCAGGAGCAGTTATGTCCCTTGATGTCTTAATGGAGTGTCCTGCGCGTGCCTGTACCCATCGTCAACACAGCGCAGGCCTCCAAGGGTGGTACAGGACTGCTCTAAAGGCAGGTGAAGACAGTGCTTCTCTGGGTCCTCCCCAGCACCTTCGGGTGTTTCTTTTTCTTCTTT
>CM065722.1:53054771-53064771 GCA_033310375.1 Conus canariensis | reverse complement strand
GAAGGTGTACTGAGCAGCTGTTCCCCCACACTCCTCTGTGCATGTGAAACGTGGACATTATACGTACGGCATGCCAAGAGGCTGAATCACTTCCACACAACCTGCCATAGAAGATTGTTAAACATAAAATGGCAGGACAAAATCTCAGACATTAAGGTGCTCGACCAAGCAAGCCTGCCGAGCATCCACACCATCCTGATGTTGTCTCAGTTTCGATGGGCAGGTCATGCGGCTTGCATGTCAGACCACCGGCTACCCAAGAGACTTTTCTGCTGTGAACTGCAACAAGGAAAGCATTCCCATGGAGGTCAGAAGATACTCTCAAAACACCCTTGAAAGCGTTTAACATCAACCCTGACACATGGGAACAAACTGCTATGGATCGAGCTAGATGGCGCAACTCTATCCACAAAGGTGTCAATTTATGTGAAGAAAAGAGGTCAGCTGCAGCGCAACAAAAGAGACAGGCGAGGAAAGCCCGCACCAGCAATCAAGGTCTCCAGGTCTCCCGCACCAGCAATCAAGGTCTCCAGGTCTCCCGCACCAGCAATCAAGGTCTCCCGGTCCCACATTGCCTGTCCAAGCTGTCACCGCACATTCCATGAACGCATCGGCTTGATCAGCCACCTGCGTAGGCACAAATAATCTCACCCTCCTCAACCCTAGACGATTGAAGTGGTCCTCGTCAATACGACGGACGAACAACGACAACAATTACTACTACTGATATTACTACTACTTCTACTTCTGCTGCTACAGGCTAGTTTGGTACAACTACTACTTCTGCTATGTTTAATACTGCTCCTGTTGTTCTTGCTGCCGCTATTGATGCTGCTGTTTCAACTGCAGCTGGTGGTGGCGCTGCTGCTACTGTTGCTGCAGCTGGTGCTGCTGTTACTACTACTGCTACTGCTACTACTTCTACTGATTCCAGCTCTATACAGCGACCACTATCCTATGGTAGTTAAAGGTGGGCCGACCTTGTTGAAGACATAGGTCAGACTTGACTGCTGTACTGAACCCGACACGTGTGTGTTGAGAAGATGCACGTTGTCCACTGCCTGTCCATTACTGACAGCTGCGTCGGCTGTTGCATAGCTCTGTCAAAAACATCAGAAATCCATTGTTAGAGGCGTTTACATGGTCATCAAAACAGCGTCCGAGAAGACATGAGGCAACTAAATTCTTCGATACATTAACTAATCCCTGCTTCCTATGAGGATGCCGGGGACTCTTCCAGTGCAGATAGCCCCACCTCCCTCCCCCCTACTCCCCGCGCCCTCCCACGCCTATCTTCTCTGTTCTTTTTTTTTTCTTAACTTCTGCAGTGTTTATTTACAAACATGGTCTCTCATAATCTTTTTTTTTTTTCATTTGTACATTTTTATCTTCTTTTTTCCCCCTTACTTCTCTTAGTCTAGGAGATTGAGCAGTATGGAGGGCAGTGTCCGCACAGCCTAGTCTCAACCGTTACTTGAAAAACGTCAACAGTTTAGTTGTCGCGCCAATAATCGTTTTCGTCGATTGTTTCTTTTTCAGGATGTATTTTTTTTTCTCCCGAATGAGTTTGACAACCCTGAAAAGTCTCTGTGTGGTCGGCTGGGCTTTAATAATAATAATAATTGAAAAAAATCTGAAAGTAATCCCCGCACGAACTAAAACTGCGTTTCATTCATGGTTTGTGACTAAGCAATTATTGCGGTCAGTGTTGGGCTGTCTTGCGTATGCTGGATTGGAGCAGGATCCACTGAACACCACCGATCTGACTCAGTGCCGTGTCTCTTCTGGCGGATTGCCTCATAACATTTTGCTGCCAGTTGTTGTATGTGGACTGAGATGTTAGTGTCCAACAGCATGGCAAAGCAAGGTGTGACTCCATAATATTGGATGAACCGGGATGACTTGCAAGTAACTGGGGTTGAAAATAAAACAGCGAAAGAAGAAAAAAATAAAAATATGAAAATGGGGTCTGTTCTAGTATGCCTAATTTTTGACACATGATATATTTTGAGCACAGTATGTAGATCGTTGTGTGACTAATCAGTGGTATACTGGTATCATATTACATAATACAACCAACTTGCTCGTTTGTTTGCGATTTCCTCTTCAACTTTAGATCAAAGTTATGCACTCACTGAAGTTTTGATTTCATCACTAGAGGATACAGATCCGACAAACAAACCGTACGACGTTTTCTGCGCTCCCTTTTCTCAATTCTTCTTCCTTCGATGACATTCTAAGCATGGTTAAGGCAAAGGTTGAGGTGTGGCGATGGGAAAGGGGATGGGGGATGAAGGGAGACTGAGGTTTGGGAGGGGGCAGCGTTGAGATAAGGGAGAGGTGGATGGATGGAGGGGAGAACAGGCGGGACGGGGTGGGAGAAAGGGGAAATATGGGCACATTCTCAGAGGGACATGGGGGTGACAAGCGGCAGGAACAGTATAGGAGAGGTAGTGGTGGTGGAGAGGGTTGGGGGAAAAGTGGAGTGTGTGTGTGTGCGTGCGTGCGAGCGCGAGCGCGCGCGCGTGTGTGTGTGTGTGTGTGTAAGTGAGTGAGTGTGTGTGTAAGGGGGTGGGAGGTGGGGGCTAGTTATATCATATGAGCCAAGTATAGATTAAGAAAAAATGTTTCCTCCCTCCTCCACCCGCAGCCCTCTCTAGCTTCAATTCCTCTTCCTAGCTATACCAGATTTTTTGGTACCCATCCTTCTCTTAACCCTCTCCAGACCCCTCTCGCTCTTGCCTCTGCATTCCCCCTCTCCTTCTTCTTCCGCGTCCCTTCAGTTTTTATTTTTCGTGAGTTTTGTCATACATCTAATTAAGTTATCAATCAATCGATTTATCAATCAATCAATCAATGTAATTCTCCCGTCCCCACTCCCTCCCTTTCTTCGCCCAGCCTCACGTGCTTTACTAAGTGTGATCATTGTACCGAACGCTGGCTTTTCCTCTGACTGACGTTCTTAATATCACTTCATGTTGAGGAGACTATATGTATGAGCGGAATGCTGGCACATCCTCCACCGTCCACGACAGTCGAAACCAGAAGTCATCATGTTTTAGATCGATCTTAATTTCCACTTTCTAATTATCGGAACTCGGCATTTAAGACACTATTAACGGAAATGTAACGACAGTCCAAGGTTGAAGAATTCCCAGTGATTGAATAATTCTTCACTCTTCAATATTCACCAACAGTTACTTTCGCGATGTAACTTTAGAGGACCCCGTGGCTTATTTAAATCTCTTTAACTGATAGCTAGATCAGAACAAAATGGCGTATTTCGAGTCACTAATCCATGCAATGGCGACGTCGATGATATAGAATTATTGAGATTATACTGATGATCTGGACAAGTACGACGCTCTGGAACTTTGTCCAGAGATTCTATATCGAGATTCTCATTGAAGACAACAACGCATGTCTTCTCGCTAAAGTAACTGTTGGTGAATATTGAACTTGTGTTACCCAAAAACAGTAAACAAGTTGGGTATTTTTTGCTCCCATAAGAAAACCTAACACAGAGTAACTTTTATTCAAGACTGGCATAGCCTTTTACACTTGAATAAAGTCAGACAAATACGTAGACGAACAATCTGATAGTGGGGGAAAAACAAGCGCAGGCCAACAACTGAACTATCTTCATAGTAATGACTTGGCAAAGATTTGGACTTAGGAGAGGGGGGGGGGGGGGGGGGGATTTGAAGATGGAGAAACTGGGAACATGAAATTAAGAAAATATGTTACAGATATGAAAACTCTTCACTAGCTGCATAAGGGAACCATCGCAATCCCTTTTGAAGGCAGATATATTTGTATTTGTATTTCCGATTTTGTGTTACCCAGTTAAATAGACCTGTTGCGGAAAAAAATCAGGGGACCAAAATGCATTATGACCAATATTTCACAAAAACGCGGGAACTGAAAAAAGTACATATGGCTGAAATGCCGAAGGTTTTTCATGACGCTAGTTTGAAAAATACCAGAATGTTGTAAAAAGTATTATCAAACTTTGCTTCTCATAATATATGATTTTAGTGCATATGCTGCTAACAAATCACTGGACCCACTGGTCCTCCCCCCCCCCCCCCCTTCCCCCCCTCCACTTTTCGCCTCATCACTTTTGAGACCATCTTAATGTTGTCCTGTGCTAAAAAAAAAAAAAAACAAACATAAGAAGGATACGGCATCCTTTTGGGAAAAAGCATGGCTGAAATGGCATCACAACCAATTTATCCACTAAAGTGCAGTAACTTACCGAGTACACCTTTTACGAAAGGAATCTCGGAAAGTGTCTTGAATTCTTGAATTTATGGTAAATGCCAATGTTTTAAGCACTGTATTTAGAATGAACAGAAAAATTAGTCCGGAAACACACACACACACACACACACACACACACACACACACACACACACAGAGAGAGAGAGAGAGAGAGAAGAGAGAGAGAGAGAGAGAGAGGAGAGAGAGAGAGAGAGAGAGAGTACAGGTCAATGCATGTGGCTGAAAACGAAGGACTGTTAGTGAACACGCATCGTTTTAAAATCTCCAGTTAGTCAAAAATAGCATGTGTCAAACACGTGTACGTTAGACCTTTTGCGTAAACGTTCTCAGCTGTTTGAACGGAGCCAGTGGCCTACACCAGCACATAATTCATTGGTTGTTTTCAGTTTCTTTTGATTCCATTCATTTCTGGCGAATGTTAGCAACTTCACTGACAACTTTAATGTGACTGATTCTTGCTTTCGGGCATTTCTTGTTTCCGGCAAACTTTAGCACCTTCATTGACAACTCACATTTGAATCTAACTATCTGATACGTCTGTTACCATGGTGACGATGTAACGAAAATTGACAGGGAGCATAGAGGCGTTGAAAATGATAAATTAAATCTTAAGAATTTGATGAAGATTTGTTCTAGTAAATTATCCTGCGCGCGCGCGCGCACACACACACACACACACACACACACACACACACACGCACACACACATATATATACACACGCACGCACGCACACACACACACGTACACATGCACACACACACACTCCAAAATCTATGGCTATGCATATGCATTGTGAGCTACACTCACACCCAGAGAGAGAAGGAGAGAGAGAGAGAGAGAGAGAGAGAGAGAGAGAGAGAGAGAGAGAGAGAGAGAGAGAGAGAGAGAGACGGGTACATAGAATGTGTGTCAGTCGCACTTCTCGAAGTTAAAACATTAATAGTAGGAAAAAAACATATACGAGTCACACAATGGGGACAATTTACTGTTGTAATTGAAGAATCCACAGTTTTTCCCAGAGCGATCTTTTTAATGACATCTCCGGGACAGGTAATGGCTTGACAAGTGATGATGACACCTACTCCAGCTGCCTTGGGGTCAGCGGCTATGGTCACATCTCGGCGATTAAGACTGATGCTGGCACCTGTCTGTCTGGCTGCTTCTACAGCATCAAGAAAAGAGAAACGGAACAATGAGACACAATAACGTACCCCATGGGGTACAACAAATCAAAAGTTATACATCTTCTTTTCTTTTTTGTGAACTCCGTGTGGAGTCACTGGGCCACCACATTGAAGAACAAGCCACCAGGTTCCTCCAGTTCTGTCCTATATGTGTGTCAACGCCTGGGTCTCTGCAAATGTTTTCCATGCCCACTCAGCAAAGGTGTCCGTCTATTTCAAGACACTATTTTCTTTCATAAGAACTTTGTGCTGTGGTGGGAACACATAAACACATGACATATGAGTACACAACATTGAATAATGTAAAATGTGCAAATGCACTCACACCTGCACATGCCCACAAATTTAAAGACAATGATAATAAGGCTTATTTCTCACATAAAAACTAATCAATAACTCTACCCAACATACACTCCATTTTACATCCAGTCAATTTAATAAAATCAGCTGTACGCTAAAATAAACCGTAAAAAAGGGGCACACACACACACACACACACACACACACACACACACACACACACACACACACACACACACACACACATTCTACACGGGATAAGAACTGAGATAATTTTAAAATCATTATCACTTGATTATCATCCCCCCTCCCCAAAACATCTACACTCTCATTCCATCCCCCCCCCTCCCCCCCCCCCCACACACCCACCCCTCTCTCTCTATCCAAGTCTCGCCCTCACCTCTATCTTTATAACGACAGCATTAAACATTTACTAGGATGGTCAGGTCAGTGATTATTCAATGAACGGATTGAAATAGGCAAGAAACTACGATTCAGTCTGTTGGTTTCACATTTCAGTTGCCGGAATCGTCTATCTGAAGGCATCTTTTCATAAAAGGGGAACAGAGGATGGGTTTCATCACATACAATCTTCTGAACTTTCTTAGGCACTCTTTTTTCAAACATTTATCCTAAACTTTGTTGCTTAACACCAATAATCTTACCACACCGTTTCACAATCTTTTCCAGCAAGCATTTGTTTTTCACATTTAATCCACCATACCACACTAAAAATGAAAAAGTGATCACAGATTCAATATTGCTTCTGTAGAATGCTTTTAAAATGTCACAGTTCACTCCAAGGTATCTTGATTTCTGTAAGCAATACACTCTTGACTGACATTTTTTATACACACAGAGAGAATTAGAAGTGAATGTAAGTTTGTCATCGATAACAGAACCTAAGTACTTATACTCAGTCACCCTTTCAACCTTGGTACCTGAGATCAGCAAATCTGGAATAGGATCAGCATTTCTTCGGAAGTCAATGATCAGCTCCTTTGTTTTCTGGACATTAAGATCAAGGAAATTGGTGTCACACCACTGTGTAAAACTTTTCACAATTTCATTAAAAGCTCTATCTGAGTTGGAGAGATCTGTGACTGCAGTATCATCAGAGAATTTGATGATAAGGCTGTCATTATTTCCTCTGTAGTCATTAGTGTAGAGAGTAAACAGACAAGGAGAAAGAACTGTACCTTGGAGAGCACCCGTTGATGTATAAGAAACGGATGAAACAGAGTTATGAAAGCGAACCCACTGGGGGCGATTTACCAGAAAATCGATAATCCAGAGAATGAGAAAAGAGGAGATGCCAAGCTGCTTTAGTTTACTGGCCAAAAGATGGGGCTGTATAGTGTTGAAGGCAGTGGAGAAGTCAACAAGCAGAATACGTGCGAACGACTTGGGCTTTTCTTAGTGTGTAAAAACATGATGGAGAAGTAAAAGTGTGGCGTCTTCAGTGCCTCTGTTGTGTTTATATGCAAACTGAAGGGAATCAAGCTGATCCCGAGTCTGTACTAAGAGTCTTTTAATAAAAATCCGTTCAAAACATTTCATAAGAATAGACGTTAAAGCAACAGGTCGATAATCGTTAAGAGTTTGGGGACTGCGTTTTTTTTGGTACAGGACATATCACAGACGTTTTCCAAATCACAGGGACAATGTGTTGTTGCAAAGATAGGTTAAAAAGCTTGGTAAAAGGACCTGCAAGCTGCGAACTACATGATTTCAGGAGTTTACCCTCCAAGCCATCAGGGCCTCCCGCTTTTTGCACTTGTTCCATATCTTCCCCGTTGTTTCGCTCCTTCATTGTTTTCTGGAGGATTGTTTTAGCAAGGCCATTGGATCTTGTTACATGGCCATATTAACGAAGTTTTGTCTTTCTGACTGATGTCAGAAGATCTCCGTACGGTCCTTTGTGTTGTTTGAAAGTTTGACTCACTTATCAGTTGGTCATATCAGTGTAGCTGATGTTTAATATCTTGTGGTAGCATCTCATTTCCAAGGCTGTGAGGTTCCATAACTCGCCAATGGAATATACCCGTGTAGAAGTACCTTAATCTTGTGTTTCATGGACGTATTTTTGTCCTTTAATACAGATTTCAATCTGGACAGTGCTATAGTTGTCTTTGCTTTCTCTGCGAGGATTTCTGGTTTGGATCCCTCACTGCTAATGATGGGTCCTAGGTAAGTGAACATCTGAACAGGGTCTAGATTCTGGACGCGGACAGATTTATCAGTATCAGTTTGTATCAGTCGCCGTCCTTGGTCTGAACATTCCTGGCATTTCTTTGCTTTGGTTCGGTCAGGTCCTTCACAACCTTAAACACTTTTCGTGTGTTGTTGTGTTGGGTTCTTCACTGTTATTCTGTTAAGCTTTCCTCTGCTTTCTTTATTTCTTGACCAATTTCTTGTTTATGGCGCTGTGTTTCTCCTTATTAGTCTTCTTGAGTAGTTTAAATATCTTTCTGGTATCACATCTCTCCAAGATGTTGCTTAAGATACATGATTCCGATTTCCATTTCATTATTCTTAAGACCTCTGTTGCTGCTTTTAAGTAAGGTCAGAAACTTTCCTTCGCCACTAGTAACCATGTAAACCTAGTATGACCTACCTGGAAAGCTAACCATTAAGATAGGCAGCTACTCCTGGCTTGTTCTGGGCCTCTGCCAAGTAAGATGGAAGACCAATGATGAAAGATAAACAGAAGAATGGCATGCCCTGTACTACAGTGCAGAGGTCCAGGAAGACCAACATGTACATGGAGCGGTATTTCAGTCAACAGAAACATCCGAAACGCTGTACTGGGATGCCACCCTGGTTCCAGCAGGATTATAACCATCCGCCTGTGAGCGAAATCATTCAACATCACAATTAGTGCAGACATATGCTCCCAAATCAGACTATGCCAATGACCAGACTAAAAATTCTATACCGAGCTCCAGTCATCCGCAAAGTTGACAAAAAGGACATCCTCGTCGTTAGGGTGACTTGAACGCGAGGTTGGTAAACATAGCCAAGAAGACTGAATCAATGTTTACAACAAGACCACAAGCGATAAAAAAAAAACAACTACGCCTGCTAGAATTTGTCATTGATAATGTCTTGTTTCTTCCCAATACTCGTGAGCATAAAGCATCCTGACAATGGACATGCCTGACCCCGACCGGTCAGTGTTACAGCCAGATAGGTGACATCCCTGTGAAGATCCAGTGCAGGTCTGGCTTCAATAAAGGCTAAAGCCAAACCATTTTCAGGTGCTGATGTTGATAGTGAACATGACCTTGTCATGATTAACTTTAAAGCACGTTTGAAGAACAAGAGGAGAGTGAAAAACAGCTCTCTCCAATGCAATCTTGACAAACTCCATATTGAAAAATTATGACATCGCTTGACCACCACTTTTAGAAGACTTTGAAGTCCTCACAATGTCAACCACGTGATGACAAAGTGCAAGAGAGATCCTAGGTTACAAATTACATGCAACTGACACCATTTCCTGTAATATTTTGGATAACCAAATGTCATATGAACTAAAGACTGGCTAGTTCAGCAACATGCTTATGGTATATTCTTCTATCGGTTCTGTACAAATAGGTTTCCATCTGCATACAACAAAATTATTTTCAACATTGTACCATGTTCATGCCTCACTCAGCCAGAATTTCTAACTTCCTGTTTTAATCCAGTCCAGTAGTTTCTTTGGTTATGAATAATTGTAAATCGTTAAAGTACAAAACAAAAACACAGATGTGACTAATTCGCTGCTTGACTGACGCCTGTGAAGCACTAGAAGAGACTGCATGCTGACTTTCCAGTTTACAAAATGATGCTGCCTTGTCGAACATATCATTTGTGATTGTCAACATTGAACAATTCAACCCAGTGTTTACAGGTGTATCTATAAGGAGGTCACGTTTATTTAATCAAATTCTCTTTGATTTTCTACAAACAGGTACATAATTTCTCTTCTCATAATACAACGACAAGTAGATATATGATTAACATTGGAATGCCCGGCAGAAATGAGACAGCCTGCCCCTAGTGTAGTGTTAGTATATCTGTTCCTAAACATGCTGGCAGAGTATGCGATAGCAGCGGAACAAGAAATACCCCTATTGTTTCTTGCATCGTCGTCTTTAACTATTCATTTTTATATATTTAATTGCTCATTCATTAAAACTTTTGCAGCTGACTGCAAATGTGTCAATGTAGTGTTTGTCTATG
>CM065722.1:53007271-53049771 GCA_033310375.1 Conus canariensis | reverse complement strand
CATGACTGCAAATCCCAAACGGACTATGAACATGGACCAAATGGAATATCCATGTGTCTGTGGAAAGCGTTTCGCTACCACCCGTGGCATGAAGATCCACAGAACAAAGATGGGATGTGTGAAGACTCATCTGAATGAGCAGCAGCGCACTGCATCAGCAGATAAGACGTCGGAAGACCAAGGCCAGGATTTAAACCACAGTGCCAAGGACATCCACGCTGTTGGTTCGGATGAGGAATTTGCACAGGCCCTCGATGCCAGGCGCCTGAAACTCAACCTGCCACGAGCAAACGAAACTGAAGATTGGGAGAAACTGGATGCAAAAATCGTCCAAAGACTCGATGCACTGATAGGGAAAAGCACCCTGGAACACAAACTAGCCACATATGGGGACATTGTGTATGCCACATGTAGAGACGCCTATGGAGCAAAACTACCAAAAGAGAAAACACCTCCAAAGAAATCCAGACGCCAAGAAAAGATGGACAAGATCAGGGTCCAAAAGAAAAACCTCAAGATGCAAATGAAGACCGCACTGCCAGCTGAAAAACAAGGCTTGGAAAAACTGTGGAAAGACCTGAAAGAAAAACACAGTGCCCTCAGCAAAGCGGAATCTGCGAGGAAGAGGAAGAGCAAAAAGAAGAAGACACAAGAGCGCTTCTTCAGAGACCCCTTCCAGTTTGCCAGAACACTGTTTGAGCAGCCAAAATCTGGGACCCTAAGTGTGGACAAAGGAGTTCTTGAGCAGCATCTGAGGAAAACATACTCTGACCCACAGAGCAAAGCACCACTCGACATTCAAGGTCTGGTGTGGCCAACCAACCCTGAGGAACAGTTCAATGGCAAGCCTCCAACGTTGGCGGAAATCAAGAAGGTGGTCGACAAAGCCAGAGCCAAATCATCACCAGGGCCAAACGGAATACCTTACCAGCTTTACAAGAAATGTCCCAAGGTGCTGGAGTGGCTCCACAGGCTGCTGCGATCGGCTTGGAGAAACCAGAAGATCAGCGGCCAGTGGATGACGGCAGATGGTGTGTACATCCCCAAAGAGCAAAACTCAAGTGACATTAGCCAGTTCAGGCCAATATCACTACTGAACGTCGAAGGGAAAATCTTCTTCTCTGTCATGGCAGCAAGGCTGACCAAGTACCTGATGGAAAACAAGTACTTGGATGTGTCAGTCCAGAAAGGTGGCATCCCAGGCGTGGCGGGCTGTGTAGAACACGCCACAATGATCTGGGACGCAATCCAAAAAGCAAAAACAGAAAAGAGAGACCTGGACGTAGTGTGGCTTGATCTGGCAAACGCATATGGATCTGTGCCCCATGAGATGATACAGTTGGCTCTTGAGATGTACCATGTGCCAAAGAACATCCGCGACATGCTCAAGAAGTACTTCAATGGCTTCTCAATGCGGTTCTCTACCAAGGAGTACACAACAGACTGGATCAACTTGGAAGTGGGTATTGCAATGGGCTGTGCAATTTCCCCAATACTGTTCGTGCTGGCAATGGAACTCATCTTGAAAGCAGCAACAAACAACGCGAGACAAACAGACCTTGGCGATGGATACAAGATGCCTCCTCTCAAGGCCTTCATGGATGACACTACAGTGATTTCATCCAGAGAAGACGAGACACGTCATGTGCTGGAGAGGCTGGACGACATAGTTGCCTCATCCAGAATGAAGTTCAAGCCAAAGAAATCACGGAGTCTCTCACTGAGGAAAGGAAAAGTGGCCGGATCTGTGGTCTTCAGTGTTGCCAACCAGGCCATTCCAACAGTCACAGAAGAACCAGTCAAGAGCCTTGGAAGATGGTATGATGATACGCTGAAAGACACACAAAGAGCAAAAGAAACCAAGCAGATGGCGGAGGAAGGCTTGGAGACCATTGACCAGTGTGGGCTCCCTGGCAAATACAAGGTCTGGTGTCTGCAGTTCATGCTGATACCAAAGCTGCTATGGCCTCTGATGATATACGACATCTGCACCAGCATAGTGGAGGCAATGGAAGCCAAAATCAACAAGTTCACAAGGAAATGGCTTGGTGTCCCACCCTGTCTGACTGACATAGCGCTGTACTGTCGCCAAGCAAAGCTGAAACTACCCCTGAAATCCATCCTGGAGGAATACAAAGCAGGGAAGATCAGACTTCAAAGCATGCTGGAGGACTCAGGAGACAAGGTGGTAGAAGCAATCAAGCCCCAGCTGAAGACAGGCAGAAAATGGAAAGTTCAAGAGGCGATGGATTCTGCAAAAGAAAGTCTCAAGATCAGAGAAATAACAGGACACACACAGACCAACAGACAGGGACTGGGGGTGACCAAAACTGAATGGTGGTCAAAGGCCAAAGGAAAAGCCAAAAGAGACATGATGATTCAGGAGATGAGAAAAGAAGAAGACCAAAAAAGACTCCAAAAAGCAGTCCAGCAGAGCCAGCAAGGGCAATGGACAACGTGGGAGAATGCACTCCAAAGAAGTCTCACTTGGAATGACATTTGGCACATGGCCCCTCTCAGGATCAGCTTCATTCTCAGATCTGCATATGACCTTCTGCCCTCAAATGCAAACCTGGTGAAGTGGGGGAAAACAGACGATCCTGCATGCCCCCTCTGCCATGAAAAACAAACAGTGGAGCATGTCCTAAGCTCATGTAAAGTAGCCCTGGCTCAAGGAAGGTACACATGGAGGCACAACCAAGTGCTCAAAGAAATTGTACAAGTAGTCTGGGCTAGTACCAACACCACAAAAGGGAAAATCAGGACTCCAAAAGCACCCGCAACATTCTTCACGGCAGGAGGCAGCAAATCATGGCCAAGAACAACAGTGCCACTCGAAACATGCAGGCAGAGTCTGCTGGACGGGGCAGATGACTGGGAGTGCACTGCAGACCTCCCAGAATGGAAGAGTCACCCAGAGATCATCAGCAAGAGTGGCATGAGACCAGACATAGTAGTCCACTCTAAGTCAACCAAGCAGCTGATCATGATCGAGCTCACGGTGCCATATGAGAACAGAATGGAGGCAGCTCAAATCTACAAGACTGAAAAGTATGCTGATCTGGCAAACAGCCTGAGGAGAGAAGGCTATCAGGTCAAAGTCCTCACTGCAGAAATTGGAGCTAGGAGGTTTGTAGGAACGTCTGCATACAGCCTCATGAAACAGCTCTCAGTTGCAGGGAAGGAAAAAACCAGAGCCCTGAAAGCAATGGCAGAAGCGGCAGAGAGGTGTTCAAGCTGGATCTGGTCAAGGAGGAACAAAAGTGAACTTCATAAGGCTTAATTTCCCTACAAATATCAGGTGTCCCTGTGGCTCAGTGGTTAAAGCGCGAGTCATTAAGTGGAAAATGAGCATGTCCAGAGGGTCATGGGTTCGAATCCCAGCCATGGCTCGTCCCAAGATGGGAAAAAAAAAGGGGGCAGCAGAGGGACATCCGGAGTCATGAACCGGGTGTGGCCCAACCCCCCTAGAGTGTCAGGAGATAAGGGCCGAAACACTTGCTTGAAGGGGGCTTCTCTTCTGAGGACTCTCTGCTGCCACGCTCTCCACGAGTTTCTTTCTACTGTGTATCTTGCCTGAAGAAGACCTAAGACGTCAAAACGCGTCGTGTTTTGTCTTGTGATTCGTTTGTATACGTTTTTCGGCAGAGCCTTATCAATAATTTTTCAAATAATAATATTAATAATATAACAATAATAATACAAAGAACACCCTCAACTATTATTACGCAGACTTCACTGGTTGCCGGTCAAAGCCAGGGTGACATATAAAATCGCATGCCTCTGTTTCAATGCTGTTAAATCTGGAACTCCAGCCTATCTGTCTGAACTTCTAAACTCATACTGCCCAGCTAGAACCCTTCGCTCGTCTTCTGACTTGTTGCTCCTGGTTCCTCCCAGGTTCAAATGCAAAAGAAGGGGGGATCGTTCCTTCTCCTTCCTGGCTCCTAAAACTTGGAATTCTCTTCCACACGACATAAGGCACTGTGACTCTTTTCCAGTTTTTAAAACGAAACTAAAAACTCATCTTTTTACCGTCTATTTCGGCTGATAATTTAAAAGTCCCGGTCATACACAGATGTCAGTTTGTGTGAGTGCGTGTGTGCGAAGGTGCGCGTGAGTGGTTGTGCGTGTCTGCTTTCCCGTGTGTGCTGTGCGTATCTGCTTCCCCGTGCCTGAGTATGCGGTTTGTGTGCGTGTGTGTGTGTGTGTGTGTGTGTGTGTGTGTGTGTGTGTGTGTGTGTGTGTGCGTGCGTGCGTGTGCGTGTGTGTGTGTGTGTGTGTGTGTGTGTGTGTATGTGTGCGTGTGCGTGTGTGTGTGTGTGTGTGTGTGTACGTGCGCGCGTGTGCGTGTGTGCGTGCGTGTTTTCGTTAGTCCTTGTATTGTAAAGCGCTTAGAGCTAATCTAGGACTTGCGCTATAGAAATATTCATTATTATTATTAATAATAATAACAATAATAAAGTGGTCAGGAAGTGTCAATTGAATTTTATTCGTGAAGAAAAGATTGAAGACACAGTGAAATGTCATAGGTTCGTCATGACCGACGATGCCATTAGACTAAAACATTAGATTAAAACAGTTATAAACAGGATGGCCCATCACAGACCTTTGTAGCCTAGTAAAAAAAAAAGGCGTGGTTGTTTAGTGCTTTGGTCACCCATATATTTTTGCTGCAAGCTACCCCGCCCCAATATGGGTCACATTTGCCCTCCAGAACCTGTCAACACGTCACATCAGTTCCTGGCCGCACTTGGAACAGACAAATAGGCATAAGATCTGCAGTCTTGCGGTCACACTTCTGTAGACCTTCACTACACTCCGCCCTCCTATTATCACCCATTACTAAGTGGACTCCGATCGGAAACAAAGCTACCAGATAAGGTAGGCCATTGTGGCGACCCTCTTTAAAAAATCAACACAGTTACTGAACAGACTTGCAGTCCACCCGGCAAAACTACTCTCTTGTACCCAACTATAATACTTCTGATAACCACCATTTCAATTTATTTTACAGACTTAAATTATTCAATCAATATCCGCACAATCTCATAATTTTTGCCAATTTTGATCACAATCGTTCCCACAGCACAAGGGACATACAGTACACGCATCCGTTATTGAACAGTATTTTCAAATCATACGACTTCAGCAATCAAAAACCCATTATACAAATCACCAGCCACAATTTCCAAATAAAAAAGGAAGAGAAGGGAGAATTCATTTTCTTCAGCAGCATTTTGTTGAATTTACGCATCCTAAACGGACGTCTCCAGCCAGCAACCTAAGACTTATCTTTGCCATACGACTGTCCCAGTCCACCACACGAACAACAGGGACACATGTTTGGTTCACAGTGGATCAAATATCGTTCACAGACACAAAAAGATGAAGTTGCAGGCCCCTTACACTGCCTTGCCGAACACTCGAAGAAGGCACCGATCTACTAGTACAACACGCCTCATCTGGCTTCGAGCACAAACACAGATCAAAGTCTCTGCAGATCGAAGTCTCCACCTTTCCTCCAGAAACAGTACTTGAACAGCTTTGATGGTTCAAGTGAAACAACCCAGCCAAAGCCGTTTTTCAATCGAAGGAAGTCAGATTTGATTATTTGATCAGACCGAATAAGTCTGACACGTCTGAAAATGCCCAGCTTGTCTGTGTGTATAGTGGACCCGGCCCCGGCCGTGCGCCGCCCATCCGGGACCAAAAAAACCCTGCTCCGGCTCATCTCTTTTCCAACTTATTGGTCACAGCCCAGGGAGTTAAACCGTTCATTTGTAAATTTTAACTCCCTGGGAGTTAAACTAGAATATAAAAAAACTAACTCCCTCTGTGTTTCAGTTTGACTCCAGGGGAGTTATTCTGACATACCACCAGAATGACTCCCATTCACCACCCACCACCCACTCCTCGCTACCACCCATGCATCTTATATATATATATAATATATATATTATATATATATATATATATAACACTAGCAGGGCACCCGGCGTTGCCCGGGATATGAACATTCTTTGCGATACTCACGTGACGGCAAACATGTATTAATTGCTTTGATTTACAATCAATCCCCCTCCCCCCCCCCCCAAACTTCTTCCCACCCCCTCCCCCCACACAAATACACATTCTCTCCTCTCTCTCTCTCTCTCTCTCTCTCTCTCTCTCTCTCTCTTATACATTCTATTGTTTTCCGCCTGCCTCTGGCCCCTTTCCTCTGGATCTTCCCTAGTACGTCGAGATGCTTTTCTCGCTCGATTTTCCGCCTGCACTCACTGTTCCCATTCCCATTCTTCTGATTGCCCTTAATTTTGTAGGAACAGACTTTGTGCAGAAGTAGTTTATTTCAACGGGTCTGTGTCTAATGTAAAAATAGTGTATCAGGCTTTGCACTGTACAATCATTTTTCTGGCCCCTCTCATTCCTCCCTTTTCATCCCCCTACCCTGTCCCATCCATGTTGCAAAATTACTTACCGTTACTGGACATACGCATACCGAATTTTATCAATAGCGGTGTAAATTTAGAAAATAACGGTTTTTAACGGTCAATGTTAAGTTTTGGTTCGTAAAATTTGCATAACATTGATCAGCGCTTAAAACTGTATGTGCATACGGAATGTTATCAAGATGGGTGAAAATTTCGAAATTCAGAAAATAACGGTTTTTAACGATCAATGTTAAGTTTCGGATCTTGAAAATTGTATATCATTGTTTAGCGTTCAAAACTGCACATGTATATCGAATTTCTTCAAGAATACTCTGAATTTATAAAATAACGTTTTTTAACGGTCAATTTTAAATTTCGGTTCGTAAAAGTTGTATATCATTTTTCGGCATTTAAAACTGCACATGTATACCGAATTTCATCAAGAACAGCCTAAATTTTGAAAACAACGGTTTTTAAACGGTCAAATTTAATGGTCATAATGACTATCTAATGACCTTATGTTGCCCGCTGGATGTTCCTGTAGGCTTATGTCAAGTTTGGTGGCGATCCGATGACTCTCGTGGCCGCCAACCTCAGAAGATCGGGTTTTAAACAGTTTTTATAGGGTTTGGTGTTTTTAACGGTTTTTAACTGTTATAAATAACGTTTTATAACTGCCAAATAACGGTTCTAATTTTCGAGAAGTAGCCCTGTACCTGTGCAATGTCACAACGGCCATTTGATGAAAAGCAGAGGAAAAAGATGTCTTTGAAACCGTTATAACAGTTCTTAAACGGTTTTTAACGGTTTTATTTTTTTTAGAGATTAGCCCAAAACCATCCTCGGGTCACAACAGACGTACCTGCTAAATTTCAAGAAGATCGGGTTTTAAACAGTTTCTTTTATAGGGTTTGGTGTTTTTAACGGTTTTTAACTTTTTTTTTTTAACTGCCAAATAACGGTTCTAATTTTAGAGAAGTAGTCCTGTACCTGTGCAATGTCACAACGGCTATTTGAAGAAAAGCAGAGGAAAAACATGTCTTTGAAACCGTTATAACAGTTTTTTTTAACGGTTTTAACGGTTTTATTTTTTTTAGAGATTAGCCCAAAACCATCCTCGGGTCACAACAGACGTACCTGCCAAATTTCATTACAATCAGTTGAGCCGTTTTTGAGTCTATAGCGTACACACACACACACACACACACACACACACACACACACACACAGAATTTGCCATTTATATATTAGATATTCGAAATGTGTGTGTGTGTGTGTGTGTGTGTGTGTGTGTGTGTGTGTGTGTGTGTGTGTGTGTGTGTGTGTGCTCTTACACTAACTTGCCAGATCAAGACTTGTCAGGTAGAATTGTTTCCTTCGATATTATTGGTTTCTGTGAATTAGACACGTGTCCTGAATTTTATTGAAAAATGTGTGTTTTTCTGATTGGCTGGCCGACTTTCATTTTTAGCTTGGCATACGCACACCACCACACCTGTGACGAGTCACTTGATAACTTCATCAGATCGGTCCCAAGGAGCCACCCTCTTGTACAAATTGTACAAAAACAGTCACCAACCCCCCCCCCCCCCCCCTTCTCTATCCCATGTGTCTCACACACAAATTTCAAATCTATGCCAACCCTTTTTCTCCTTCCTTCTCTCCCAGATGTAGCGAGTCAATACAAACAATTTTACGTCACGTCGCGACCACTCGTCATTCTCCCCCCACCTACCTTACCCTCTCAACCCCCCCCCCCCCCCTCACTCCCTAACTTGGCGGCATGACACAATGAAAAATTGAAAATTTTCCATTTCTACACCATTTGAGTATAATGGCCTACACTTATGGGTGACTGTTTGATAGTCGCATAGATTCCATGAGAGAGAGAGAGAGAGAGAGAGAGAGAGAGAGAGGCGAGAGAGAGAACGCCAAAGACTGAAGGTACAGTATTTCTACCAAAGGCATCAAACCATTAATTCATGTATATACAGACTTTACATACAGATTATATACAAAAAGGCATAGTAAAATATCAAGGACATGCATAGATGAGCACATGAATATGTACACGGACATTTCCTTTCCCTATGATGATGATGATGATCATGAACATTAAGTCCCCTTCTCCATTCTCTTACCGAAAGACACCTGGGAATAGGTGGGTGGGGAGTCATCTTAGTCATGATCAGATTAACTCCCCCTCTGTTACAAAGTAACTCCCTGGGAGTCAGAAAACACGTGTACACATTAACTCCCATGGGAGTTATTCTAAACTGTGAAAAACTGACTCCCCTTAGTGGGCAGGGAGTTAAACTTTTACACGCCTGGATTAACTCCCGGGAGTTAATCTGTACTAACTCCCAGAGGGGTCATTCTGTTACAGGGTGGGAGTTAAGTCTGATATATGTACAAAATGACTCCCCCCTTAATGTTTCAAGAATTTGTTGAGACTTGTACAAAAAAAGATTTTAGAACATTTTGAAGTTTTACTGAGTGGAGTTATTTTGGCACAGGGTGGAAGTCATTCTAGTTTAACTCCCGGGGAGTTAAAATTTACATATGAACAGTTTAACTCGCTGGGAGTTAAACCATTCGGGGAGTTAAAACTTTTCGTTACACCGGTCCTGGAAACTACTTTCCCCAGCCGTGCGGGTGAAGGGACGAACTGCTCCTCTGATATTTTACACAATTTTTCTTTCTCTCCAACATGGAGAACAGAAAATTCATCGCTGCTCTGAGGCTTAGATCATTCATTTACACAAAAATTGACAAGAGTCATATCAACAGAAATACTATCTCTGCTGCTGGGGATAACATAGCACAAGAAGTGGGAGAAAATGGTAACTAGTAAAAATGTTATCTTCTGTTTTTCTCTCCACCAAATGAACAAAGTTACAAACAAATCTTTAACTTTAAATCCAATACGATTCATATCAACAAAAAGTGCCAGCCACGGAAATGTTTTCTACAAAAACTAAGAAACATTCACATTGACTTAAAAGTCCTTGAAAGTTTTATCATTGTTTCATTCAATTCATTTTGACGTTTTCTTTTACGTTTTAAATATAAGAATGTTTTGAATAGATTGGTAAATCTTCAACTTGAGATCCAATACAATTCATATCAACAGAAAGTGCCAGTATCCGTCCAGATCTACTATGCACGCTTATAAGGACCCGAATAACCGGATGGGGTACGACCTTATAATGCACGGCCAGTCCGTGTCGAGCTGATGACGTCTCTGTAAAAAGAAGCCACTTCCGAGATAGTCCATATCATCCGGCCCCCGAAACGCTGACAAAATGGAAGGCAGACTGACGTGTACGTCCTATTCAAATTGCAATGATAGAAACGTCCAACCAACGGGTTTTTTTCTGACCATGGGGCGACACAGCTTCCACACACAGTCAAATGAGATCTACTTCAACTGAACTAAAACAGCCTAGCACACAACACGATTATTGATAGGAAAAATGAGGGTGAGAGATTTCATCACAGATGCAGCCCAGACTTAACAATCGAGTCTTTCCATACACACACACACAAATCATATTCAACACCCTTCTATATGAAGAGAGCATTTCATTGCTAGAGGGCTTTAAAACTCGGTCAGTAGTAGTTTGGGTCAGCAGGACTCCCCAGGGTTTAAACTGAATATGGCTTTCCCCAGTTCCTCGTTTGTAAAAGTAACTGTTACATGTTATATTTTGCCATTATCTGAATCAGTATTGTCTTTATAGCTAAGGTAACCATGGCAATACTAACTAAACTATCACAGTATTCAATAAATACGTTAAAGGATATCTTAGTTGTCATTTTGAATAAGCTTGAGATCAGCGCTTTCAAGTGACCAAATTCCATTTTAGGAGAAATTCTTTTTCTTCCTTTCCTTTTTGTATGCTCAAACACTTTTTTGGTTAGTGTCCCGGTTAGCTGCAGATCTTTTCTTTGCTTTAAAAACTTCCCACGTTTACATTCTCATGCTTGGCTGAGAAAAGGGCTGACTTAATGCTTTCATTTAAGGATTTTTAAAAACTGTTATTCTTAACTTTCAGCATATCATTTACTCATCCACGTGTTTCACGGATATGACTAACTTCATTAATCACATTCATAAGTATAGCACTTTTTACAGTAGACGACAAACCGTTAAGTGTAATAACCATATTGTGTCCAGTCTGTTGAATCTTAAACACTATGAAGTTTTGACTACCATCTAAACTGCTGTTCACTAATAACCATCGGAATCAGTTTTGCCACCAACATTCAAAATGTTTGCACAGTGAAGTGGATCCAATAGTTTTACAGACATTGCCCAAGGGTATCAAATAGTACAGAAGTTTTCAAAAGAAATGGTGTTTGTTACCGCCACAGATACAGGCGAACAGATTACAGGACAAAACACAGTGCATTTCGACTTCTTGGGTCTTCTTCAGGCAAAAACAAATAACATTTAGGACAATTAAAACAAAGAACGAGAAACCACGTATCTTCGAACATTCGGCGCAAAATGGTTGTTGGATGAAAACGAGGCCGTTAAGGAGGAGATCATGGAAGTTGAAAGAGTAATGATGACCATGATGATAATTAAGTTTCAAAACGAAGTGACTGAGAGCGGAAAATGAAGCAAAATTTAGAAAGAGAGGGGGTTAGTTACCGCCAAGGACATAGACAAGCATAGCACGGACAAGACACAATGTATTTCGACCTCTTGGGTCTTCTTCAGGCGAAAACAAATAACGTTTAGGACGGTGATGATGAATAAAAAAAAACAAAACACTTATTTAGTCATGGTCGCCACGCGTCCAAAATGGCCGCCGGGCGGAAACGGGGCCACCCAGCAGGAGATCATGGGAGAGTGGAGAAAAAAACAAAACAAGCAAAAACAAAACAAAAAAACAAAAAACAAAAAAAAAACAAGCAAATAAAAAACAGATATACAAGTAAACGACATTAATGGGTGGTGATGGTGATGATAGTAGTTATGTGTGGGTAGTTGGATTTGGGGGTGTGGGTAATGCTAACAAAGTTAGGTGTAGGGGGGGCGGGACAAACAAATAATAATAATAATAAAAAAATAAATAAATAGAGACTCAATAAGTAAAGAAACAAATAAAATTGATTTAAAAATTAAATAAATAGATAAAGAATAAGAATAAAAACAAAAAAGAAATAAAATGAAATAAAATAAATAAAAATAGCAAGAAAATAGTAATGAAAATAATAATGAACATATATCAGATAAGATAAACAAAATGAATAGACAAACTTGGACGAATTTCAATGTCAACACCCTCCCACCACTTCACTGGTCAGACTTGCAGAATTAGTCCTCACCCTCAAAACCTTTCATTTCAATAATCACACATTCTCACAAATTAGTGGTGTTGCTATGGGCACCAAAATGGGACCATCCTATACCTGCCTCTTCATGGGACGCTTGGAACACCACCTACTAACCACCTATACAGGCCTCACACCGGAATTCTACAAAAGGTACATTGATGATGGACTGCGAGCCACATCCATGCCCAAATAAGATCTCCTCAACTTCCTCAACTTTGCCCAGACCTTCCATCCATCCATCCAACTAACCTACACCATTTCACAGTCAGTCACCTTCCTAGACATCACCATCTTCCTCGAAGATGGCCTACGCAAAACTTCCATTTTCTACAAACCTACTGATGAACATGCAGACCTAGACTACACATCCTCCCACCACCCATACACTAAAGACAGCATTCCATACTCACAATTTCTCCGTCTTCGCAGACCTTGATCCAGCGGATAAGACTTCACTATACAAGCAGCCAAAATTTTTCACAAACCGTGGATACCCCAGTTCCGTCATCAACAAAGCTCTCAGCCACACCACAGCCATATCCAGAACATCTGCTCTGGAAACCCAGCATCCAAAGGAGACAGACAGACCCACCGCCTGCCTCCTCTTCCACCCACACACCCTCCCCATCTGCAGGATTCTCAAATCGAATTGGCACATGGTACAAAACCACAAACCCGCCTTCCATACCAGACCCATGATCACGTTCAAACGTGATAAAAACCTAAAAGATCTTCTCGTGCGGTCCAAATTGAACAGAATCTCCACACCTACACCACCAGGTACTCATCCCTGCTCAAAACCTGATTGCAAAATCTGCCCTCCCACCAAACCAGACACCATCCTACAGGGCCCGAAAGACTGTTTCACTATTAAACGCACATTCTCCTGTCAGAGCCGCAACATTGTATACGCTATCCACTGCCAGCTGTGTGGCAAGATCTATACAGGTGAAACATCCTGCAGTCTTGAGACACGCATCTCTGAACACCTGGCTGACATCCGCCACCACCGACTCAAACCTGTTGCCCTACATTTCAACCACTCCCAACACATCAACCATGTGAAAGTCTTGGCACTCTGGCAATCACAGAGTGACAACTTTGAACGCACTGCACGAGAGACCCATCTCATTGTCAAACTTGGTACGCTACAGCCCAAGGCATCAACATCCAACAGTAAGACAAATATACAAACCCACCACTTCAACACCAGTCGACAATATCTTCCACCAACACACATTTACATATACACATACATACACACCACCACATAGCCCCCGCTACCCACTTCATACAGAAGTTGCAGCCACCATCCATTTATTTTTATTTTATTTTATTTCATTTTGTTTTATTTCGTTTATTTGTTTTATTTAATTTTATTTACGATTATGATTATTATCAAAACCTAATGCGTGGTGATTGTGATGATAGTAGTTATATGTGGGGGTGTGGGTAATGATAATAATAATCGGAAAGGAATGGAAGTGATCAATGGGTGAGGGGGTTTATTGCTGTAAAACAAAAAGGAGAGGGCAAGGGGGTAGGGAAAGCTCATATCTCTCTGCCTACACGTACGTATGCACAAGGAGGGGGATGGAAAACTCATGCACACAGTATCATTGGAAAAGTAGACCGTTTTGTTGGATGGTGTTCATTATTGTAGGTGAAATAATGTGTTGGCATTAATATAATAATGTTGTTTGAGAAGAAATGGAAATGATCAGTGAGAAAAAAAGAGCAGCGTGTCTTAGGAAAAAAAACACAAACAGAACATTCACACACAAGGGGGGGGGGGGGGGGGGGAGCATGTAAAGAGTATTATTGGTAGATGATGGTCATAACCATGAGAAGTGAGACAGTGTTGGTTTTAGGATAATAGTATGATAATAAAATAATACTGGTTGGAAAGGAACTGAATGGAAATGATCAATGGGAAAAGTGTTGACACGCCAACAACAACAACAACAACACACACACACAATGCACATACACACACATATGCTAAACAAAAACAAAAAAAAAAAAGGGGGGGGGGGGGGGGGGGAGAGGGGGGTACCCATCAAGCAGATCTTATGGTTGGTGATCATAATGATAAGTCATATGTGGGGATGTTTTTAAGCGATAATGATGGTTGGAAAGGATTGGGGGGGAAGGGGGGGGGAGAAAAAAAAAGAAAAGAAGAAGTAAAGAAGAAAAGGGGCAGAGAAGGCGGGGGGGGGGGGGGGGGGGGGGAGGGGGTTAAAGGGGAGAGTGGAGGGAAAGATCATATCTCTCCGCATATATATTACGCACAAAAAGTTAAGGATCGGTATGTGAAAACAGGTGCGTAATAAACTCAGTTCGCTACTGTTATTTATTTCTTAGTCCAGCCAAATTGTCATGAACTCTTGTTCAGCTGTAAGTGGGCGATGTTGTGTTAGTGCGAAAATTGCATGGGATTCTCTACTACTGAGCTGAGCCGCAAACGGAAAAGCGGAAACTTGCGAAAAATGACCTTGTTTTGGACCGTTCTGCCTGAACACATTGCACTTGCCAGATGGAAAAAACCATTATGCACGTGCAAGCACTGCTGTTTATGTGTGAGATGCTGTCGCTCGCTTGGCTATATAAGAAGACATTCCACCAGTAGTAGGCCTGATCTGACAATGCCTCCACGACGAAAATTAAGCGAGTTGGATAGGGGACGAGCTGTTGCATGGTTCCAAGATGGTGTTCCCAAGTGAGAAGTGGCCAGGCGACTTCATGTGTCCATCTCGGTCATTGTCCGACTGATTCAACGCTTCACAGCCACTGGGATTGTCCATGAAAGACGCAGATCTGGTCGACCAAAGAAGACAACCCCACGTGACGATCGTCTCATTGAACGACAAGCCCTGCAGACAAGAACAGCCTCTTCCAGCATAATTCAAAGGCAGTTCAGGGTGGCTACTAACATCAACATCAGCCAGCAGACCATACGGAACCGCCTACATGGGTTTAATCTCCGTTCTCGTCGCCCAGCAGTACGGCCACGCTTAACTCCAGCCCATAGGGCAGCACGCCGCGCCTTCTGCGCACGTCACGTGAGGTGGACACGTCAGCAATGGTCCCAGGTCCTGTTCAGTGATGAATCACGCTTCACTCTTCACCACAACGACGGCCGACTGAGGGTCTGGAGGCGCCCAGGGCAACGCTTTACTGACGCCACTGTCCAAGAAAAGGTGGCCTTTGGTGGAGGTTCTGTAATGGTCTGGGGGGCCTTCTGCCTTCACTACAGAACACCCTTGTATCATGTACAGGGTAACCTGACTGGCATCCGATACCGGGATGAGATCCTTCGACCGCTGGCTGTGCCTACACTGCAGCAGATGGGACCGAGGGCTGTCTACCAGGATGACAATGCTCGCCCCCACAGGGCAAGGGTGGTCAACGACTTCCTGCAGCAGTCTGGAGTCAACAGAATGGAGTGGCCAGCATGCAGTCCCGATCTCAACCCGATTGAGAACCTCTGGGATGAGCTGGATCGCAAAGTGAGGAGCCACCCCCCTCCCAGGGATGCCCAACACCTCTACCAGATGCTGCAGGCTGAGTGGCAGGCGCTTCCACAGAGGATCTTCACCAACCTGGTCAACTCGATGAGGACTCGCTGCGTCGAGTGCCAGAACAGCCATGGTGGTTACACGCATTACTGAGCTTTTGGGAGCATCAGTATGCCCTGTCTTGTGATTTCAATGACTTTGGGAAATCAAATTTGGATACGTACCCACTTTAATCAAATGTACACACCAAACGACTGCTCGAGATTGAAGGCAATTGTGTATCGTTATCACTAAAGAATGGAATTAAATGTTGGCCAAACTTCAACGCATTGACTTTCTTATTTTGATAGTTATGAATGTTTGTGAAAGTGATCCTTAACTTTTTGTGTGTAGCTTAGATATTTGTGCATGGGAGGAGGGAGGGGAAACTCATGCCTACAGTATTCTTGGAAACGCCAACAGTACTATTGGATGATGATCATTGTCATAAGTGAAATAATGTGTTAGGATACCCATCAAACAGAACTAATGCATGGTGATCATAATGATAACAGTTATATGTGGGGATGTTTTTGTACTGATGATAATGGTTAAGGGAAAAGTAAATGTGACGGATCGTTTCCCGTCTGGTCACAAATTTTCATACAACCGTGCTTACCGGAAGGTAGTTGTCCGGAAGCCAGTTGCAAAATTCAGTTGACTGCTGCTCACCGGTGCACTGTTAAAAGCCGGGTGAGTTGAACCGGTTAGGCAGTCTCTGCAGTGATTCCGGCAACGTGACAACACAGAAGGCCGAAGAGGGACTCCAGCTTTTTTTTTGTGGCAGTCAGGTATTTATCACCACAGTGTTTATTTATTAGTAAACCGAAACCGTGTTCCCGTTTAGGAGCGACTGAAACTTCCTCAGCGCACTTGTGAAGGTTTTGTTTAAAAAAAAAAAGTATTGTGTTCTGTTATCCTGTGACTTGATAGGGTAACAAAACGAAATGCTGTCGGAAAACATAGATTAAGTGAGTGTTAAAGGAAGTGGTCTTCAGAAAAAAAAAAAGTTTATTCTGTGACTTAACTAGTTATGAATTCATGTTGGAAAAAATGTTAATTATTTCAATGTGGTTTAGCTAGACTTTGCGAGAAGAGGGAGAGTTTTGATGCTATGGATAATAAGCTCCCAGAGTGAGTGACATAAACTTTTTGCTGGTTTTCATTTTGATGTGGATGAATAGTTAACTCACTCTTGATATAATTATGGAATAATTATGTGTTGGTAAACAAGAGTGTTGTGGAAATCTTTGCCTTGCATATATTGAAGTAGATGAATCTTTTTGAAAAGAAACCTTTTAAAAATCTGGTGGTTATATGAAACGAAATGAACATTCTTGTCGTGTTACAAGCAAGGAATTGAACATTGTGTCGTGACGTTTATAATTTGATGAAAAGTAATCATTAATTGTGTGTAATGAAAGTAGTCATTAATTGTGTGTAATGAATTGTATTCATGGTTTATTGAAGAGGGTCTAGGTGGAAATCTTTTCCCCAATTTGGAAAACTAAATTCTGAAAGGTTTATATGGAAATCCTTTCCTGTGTAGTGTTGTGATTCCGGAAAAAAGGGAATGTTGTAGTGTTATGATTCCGGAAAGGGAATGTTGTAGTGTTATGATTCCGGAAAAGGGAATGTTGTAATGTTGAAGAAAGAATATGCTGATGTTTGTCCCAAGTTGTAGTGGAATATGATGTGGCTAACGAATATAAATATAGTCGTGATTGTAATGAATAGTAGCCATGATAATCAAGGTAGTTAATCAGTTTCCCCCAGGTAGAAGCGTTCCTGGACTGAGGGGAACTGGCTGCCATTGTATGAGGGTTGGGGCCGTAGCCACGTGCTGCCCCTGTTCTCCGCCCTGTGTCGGCGTGGAGAGGTCGGCCTGAGTGCCGATAACCACCCTACCTGCCACTGCGCCCGGGACCGACTACCCGCTGAGCCAGTTGGGCTGGAGACGCCGCTGCTGCCAAGCCAGAGCGCCGGTCCCGAGTTGAACCAGCGACCTGTTGGCCAGGTCGTCGTTGTGTTTGTGTGTGAGCCACAGCTCCTGTGTGAGACTGTCACCTCGTCGCCGGCAGAGACGCCGCGAGTGTGTAGAGTTTTTTTGAGCCACAGCTCTGAAGTGATTTAAGTCCTGTGTTGGACTTGACTTGACCTGACGCGGTGGTCGTCGTCGTCGTCATCTTCGTCATCCTTGTCGTCTTTGTTCCCGTTGTCGTCTCGTCGCTTCCATCGTCTCGCCGTCCTCGTCGTTTTCGCCGTCGTCTTCGTCGACGTTGGAACCGGCAGCCCTAAGAGCTGGCTATATATATATATATATATATATATATAATATAGAGAGAGAGAGAGAGAGAGAGAGAGAGAGAGAGAATGGTACTGAGGATCAGCGCAATCTTAAAAACAGTGCTCAACCACAGTGGGAGCGACATTTGTTATATTAAAAGCAAGTTAAAATGAAGCTTCTAAAAACATCTATAAATTTGTTTCACGCTGTGCGTCGTCAGGATGTGATGAGCTTGTGTTGCCAGTGCCACGTATATATATAGCTAGCTGGTTTGCTGTTGTTTTTTTCCCGTGCTACATGTGTTTCTCAGGTGTTGTTTTTTTTTCGCTGATAGGAACTTCCATCTGTGTCTGCAATTGTTAACCATTTCTGTTCTAACATTTAGAGTTGCCAGCTGTGGTTTACATAGTATAATGTATTTCTCTGTTAGGCATAGATTGCATTTTTTTGAAATGTTGTTGCATGATGCTGCTCTTTTAAAAATTTTCCAAGATATGTTGTAGTCTATGTTTTTATCTTTAAGTTTCCAAATGTATTTACTCAATTCTGTTTGGTTTTTGTATCTTTCTTTGTTGAATGATTGTTTATGGTTTGCATATCTAGTTTTGAATTGGTTTTCCGTGATACCTACATATGTTTCTTTTGCGTTCTCTGATGTTACAGTGGCTTGGTACACAATGTTGTTATAAAGGCATTTGTTGCTTAGGGGGCACTGTTCTTTTTTGGTACAGTTACAAGATTTCCTTTCGTTACCCTCCTTTTTTTCTGTGCTGCTTTTCATTTTGTTTGTTGAATCGATGGCATTTTTAAGGTTCGGCATACATGAATATGATAATTTGATGTTGTTTTTATTGAATATCTTAAATAATTTATGGTCTTTTGGGAAAGATGATGTCAAGATTTTAAAGAATTCTTTCCCTACATTTGTTTTAACTCTTGCATCATATGGGGGATTGTACCATATGATATTCCTTTTCCTGTTCTTTCTGCATCTTTTTGTATCATTGTCTGGATCGTATCGTAGTTTGTAAAGAAGAAAAAGCAACGGGGGGAAGGGGGGGGGGAAGGGGGGGGGAAGGGGGTGGAGTGGGGGGGGGAGGAGAGAAGCGAAAGCTCATATCTCTCTGCCTATACCTACGTGTACGCAGGGAGGGAGGGGAAGCTCATGCTAACAGTATTATTGGAAAAATCAACAGTACTATTGGATGATGATCATTGTCATAAGTGAAAAAAAATTGGTGGCATCAGTATAACAATAACAAGGAAATGGCTTGGTGTCCCACCCTGTCTGACTGACATAGCGCTGTACTGTCGCCAAGCAAAGCTGAAACTACCCTGAAATCCATCCTGGAGGAATACAAAGCAGGGAAGATCAGACTTCAAAGCATGCTGGAGGACTCAGGAGACAAGGTGGTAGAAGCAATTAAGCCCCAGCTGAAGACAGGCAGAAAATGGAAAGTTCAAGAGGCGATGGATTCTGCAAAAGAAAGTCTCAAGATCAGAGAAATAACAGGACACACACAGACCAACAGACAGGGACTGGGGGTGACCAAAACTGAATGGTGGTCAAAGGCCAAAGGAAAAGCCAAAAGAGACATGATGATTCAGGAGATGAGAAAAGAAGAAGACCAAAAAAGACTCCAAAAAGCAGTCCAGCAGAGCCAGCAAGGGCAATGGACAACGTGGGAGAATGCACTCCAAAGAAGTCTCACTTGGAATGACATTTGGCACATGGCCCCTCTCAGGATCAGCTTCATTCTCAGATCTGCATATGACCTTCTGCCCTCAAATGCAAACCTGGTGAAGTGGGGGAAAACAGACGATCCTGCATGCCCCCTCTGCCATGAAAAACAAACAGTGGAGCATGTCCTAAGCTCATGTAAAGTAGCCCTGGCTCAAGGAAGGTACACATGGAGGCACAACCAAGTGCTCAAAGAAATTGTACAAGTAGTCTGGGCTAGTACCAACACCACAAAAGGGAAAATCAGGATCCCAAAAGCACCTGCAACATTCTTCACGGCAGGAGGCAGCAAATCATGGCCAAGAACAACAGTGCCACTCGAAACATGCAGGCAGAGTCTGCTGGACGGGGCAGATGACTGGGAGTGCACTGCAGACCTCCCAGAATGGAAGAGTCACCCAGAGATCATCAGCAAGAGTGGCATGAGACCAGACATAGTAGTCCACTCTAAGTCAACCAAGCAGCTGATCATGATCGAGCTCACGGTGCCATATGAGAACAGAATGGAGGCAGCTCAAATCTACAAGACTGAAAAGTATGCTGATCTGGCAAACAGCCTGAGGAGAGAAGGCTATCAGGTCAAAGTCCTCACTGCAGAAATTGGAGCTAGGGGGTTTGTAGGAACGTCTGCATACAGCCTCATGAAACAGCTCTCAGTTGCAGGGAAGGAAAAAACCAGAGCCCTGAAAGCAATGGCAGAAGCGGCAGAGAGGTGTTCAAGCTGGATCTGGTCAAGGAGGAACAAAAGTGAACTTCATAAGGCTTAATTTCCCTACAAATATCAGGTGTCCCTGTGGCTCAGTGGTTAAAGCGCGAGTCATTAAGTGGAAAATGAGCATGTCCAGAGGGTCATGGGTTCGAATCCCAGCCATGGCTCGTCCCAAGATGGGAAAAAAAAAGGGGGCAGCAGAGGGACATCCGGAGTCATGAACCGGGTGTGGCCCAACCCCCCTAGAGTGTCAGGAGATAAGGGCCGAAACACTTGCTTGAAGGGGGCTTCTCTTCTGAGGACTCTCTGCTGCCACGCTCTCCACGAGTTTCTTTCTACTGATGTATGGGTAAACCATTGACTTCCGGGAATAGGCCGGAGGACGTCCGGGAAAGACCGGAGGACACTGGGAAAGACCAGAACCAAGGGCTTTGTGGGCTGGCTCCCCACTTTGCCTTAAACATGTGGCTACTAAAAATAAAAGGAAAAGATGCTCCCAGGATTCACCGAAAGGGGGAGAGAATGATGAATCCATCGGTGCTCAACCAATCATGACTGCAAATCCCAAACGGACTATGAACATGGACCAAATGGAATATCCATGTGTCTGTGGAAAGCGTTTCGCTACCACCCGTGGCATGAAGATCCACAGAACAAAGATGGGATGTGTGAAGACTCATCTGAATGAGCAGCAGCGCACTGCATCAGCAGATAAGACGTCGGAAGACCAAGGCCAGGATTTAAACCACAGTGCCAAGGACATCCACGCTGTTGGTTCGGATGAGGAATTTGCACAGGCCCTCGATGCCAGGCGCCTGAAACTCAACCTGCCACGAGCAAACGAAACTGAAGATTGGGAGAAACTGGATGCAAAAATCGTCCAAAGACTCGATGCACTGATAGGGAAAAGCACCCTGGAACACAAACTAGCCACATATGGGGACATTGTGTATGCCACATGTAGAGACGCCTATGGAGCAAAACTACCCAAAGAGAAAACACCTCCAAAGAAATCCAGACGCCAAGAAAAGATGGACAAGATCAGGGTCCAAAAGAAAAACCTCAAGATGCAAATGAAGACCGCACTGCCAGCTGAAAAACAAGGCTTGGAAAAACTGTGGAAAGACCTGAAAGAAAAACACAGTGCCCTCAGCAAAGCGGAATCTGCGAGGAAGAGGAAGAGCAAAAAGAAGAAGACACAAGAGCGCTTCTTCAGAGACCCCTTCCAGTTTGCCAGAACACTGTTTGAGCAGCCAAAATCTGGGACCCTAAGTGTGGACAAAGGAGTTCTTGAGCAGCATCTGAGGAAAACATACTCTGACCCACAGAGCAAAGCACCACTCGACATTCAAGGTCTGGTGTGGCCAACCAACCCTGAGGAACAGTTCAATGGCAAGCCTCCAACGTTGGCGGAAATCAAGAAGGTGGTCGACAAAGCCAGAGCCAAATCATCACCAGGGCCAAACGGAATACCTTACCAGCTTTACAAGAAATGTCCCAAGGTGCTGGAGTGGCTCCACAGGCTGCTGCGATCGGCTTGGAGAAACCAGAAGATCAGCGGCCAGTGGATGACGGCAGATGGTGTGTACATCCCCAAAGAGCAAAACTCAAGTGACATTAGCCAGTTCAGGCCAATATCACTACTGAACGTCGAAGGGAAAATCTTCTTCTCTGTCATGGCAGCAATGCTGACCAAGTACCTGATGGAAAACAAGTACTTGGATGTGTCAGTCCAGAAAGGTGGCATCCCAGGCGTGGCGGGCTGTGTAGAACACGCCACAATGATCTGGGACGCAATCCAAAAAGCAAAAACAGAAAAGAGAGACCTGGACGTAGTGTGGCTTGATCTGGCAAACGCATATGGATCTGTGCCCCATGAGATGATACAGTTGGCTCTTGAGATGTACCATGTGCCAAAGAACATCCGCGACATGCTCAAGAAGTACTTCAATGGCTTCTCAATGCGGTTCTCTACCAAGGAGTACACAACAGACTGGATCAACTTGGAAGTGGGTATTGCAATGGGCTGTGCAATTTCCCCAATACTGTTCGTGCTGGCAATGGAACTCATCTTGAAAGCAGCAACAAACAACGCGAGACAAACAGACCTTGGCGATGGATACAAGATGCCTCCTCTCAAGGCCTTCATGGATGACACTACAGTGATTTCATCCAGAGAAGACGAGACACGTCATGTGCTGGAGAGGCTGGACGACATAGTTGCCTCATCCAGAATGAAGTTCAAGCCAAAGAAATCACGGAGTCTCTCACTGGGGAAAGGAAAAGTGGCCGGATCTGTGGTCTTCAGTGTTGCCAACCAGGCCATTCCAACAGTCACAGAAGAACCAGTCAAGAGCCTTGGAAGATGGTATGATGATACGCTGAAAGACACACAAAGAGCAAAAGAAACCAAGCAGATGGCGGAGGAAGGCTTGGAGACCATTGACCAGTGTGGGCTCCCTGGCAAATACAAGGTCTGGTGTCTGCAGTTCATGCTGATACCAAAGCTGCTATGGCCTCTGATGATATACGACATCTGCACCAGCATAGTGGAGGCAATGGAAGCCAAAATCAACAAGTTCACAAGGAAATGGCTTGGTGTCCCACCCTGTCTGACTGACATAGCGCTGTACTGTCGCCAAGCAAAGCTGAAACTACCCCTGAAATCCATCCTGGAGGAATACAAAGCAGGGAAGATCAGACTTCAAAGCATGCTGGAGGACTCAGGAGACAAGGTGGTAGAAGCAATTAAGCCCCAGCTGAAGACAGGCAGAAAATGGAAAGTTCAAGAGGCGATGGATTCTGCAAAAGAAAGTCTCAAGATCAGAGAAATAACAGGACACACACAGACCAACAGACAGGGACTGGGGGTGACCAAAACTGAATGGTGGTCAAAGGCCAAAGGAAAAGCCAAAAGAGACATGATGATTCAGGAGATGAGAAAAGAAGAAGACCAAAAAAGACTCCAAAAAGCAGTCCAGCAGAGCCAGCAAGGGCAATGGACAACGTGGGAGAATGCACTCCAAAGAAGTCTCACTTGGAATGACATTTGGCACATGGCCCCTCTCAGGATCAGCTTCATTCTCAGATCTGCATATGACCTTCTGCCCTCAAATGCAAACCTGGTGAAGTGGGGGAAAACAGACGATCCTGCATGCCCCCTCTGCCATGAAAAACAAACAGTGGAGCATGTCCTAAGCTCATGTAAAGTAGCCCTGGCTCAAGGAAGGTACACATGGAGGCACAACCAAGTGCTCAAAGAAATTGTACAAGTAGTCTGGGCTAGTACCAACACCACAAAAGGGAAAATCAGGACTCCAAAAGCACCTGCAACATTCTTCACGGCAGGAGGCAGCAAATCATGGCCAAGAACAACAGTGCCACTCGAAACATGCAGGCAGAGTCTGCTGGACGGGGCAGATGACTGGGAGTGCACTGCAGACCTCCCAGAATGGAAGAGTCACCCAGAGATCATCAGCAAGAGTGGCATGAGACCAGACATAGTAGTCCACTCTAAGTCAACCAAGCAGCTGATCATGATCGAGCTCACGGTGCCATATGAGAACAGAATGGAGGCAGCTCAAATCTACAAGACTGAAAAGTATGCTGATCTGGCAAACAGCCTGAGGAGAGAAGGCTATCAGGTCAAAGTCCTCACTGCAGAAATTGGAGCTAGGGGGTTTGTAGGAACGTCTGCATACAGCCTCATGAAACAGCTCTCAGTTGCAGGGAAGGAAAAAACCAGAGCCCTGAAAGCAATGGCAGAAGCGGCAGAGAGGTGTTCAAGCTGGATCTGGTCAAGGAGGAACAAAAGTGAACTTCATAAGGCTTAATTTCCCTACAAATATCAGGTGTCCCTGTGGCTCAGTGGTTAAAGCGCGAGTCATTAAGTGGAAAATGAGCATGTCCAGAGGGTCATGGGTTCGAATCCCAGCCATGGCTCGTCCCAAGATGGGAAAAAAAAGGGGGCAGCAGAGGGACATCCGGAGTCATGAACCGGGTGTGGCCCAACCCCCCTAGAGTGTCAGGAGATAAGGGCCGAAACACTTGCTTGAAGGGGGCTTCTCTTCTGAGGACTCTCTGCTGCCACGCTCTCCACGAGTTTCTTTCTACTGATGTATGGGTAAACCATTGACTTCCGGGAATAGGCCGGAGGACGTCCGGGAAAGACCGGAGGACACTGGGAAAGACCAGAACCAAGGGCTTTGTGGGCTGGCTCCCCACTTTGCCTTAAACATGTGGCTACTAAAAATAAAAGGAAAAGATGCTCCCAGGATTCACCGAAAGGGGGAGAGAATGATGAATCCATCGGTGCTCAACCAATCATGACTGCAAATCCCAAACGGACTATGAACATGGACCAAATGGAATATCCATGTGTCTGTGGAAAGCGTTTCGCTACCACCCGTGGCATGAAGATCCACAGAACAAAGATGGGATGTGTGAAGACTCATCTGAATGAGCAGCAGCGCACTGCATCAGCAGATAAGACGTCGGAAGACCAAGGCCAGGATTTAAACCACAGTGCCAAGGACATCCACGCTGTTGGTTCGGATGAGGAATTTGCACAGGCCCTCGATGCCAGGCGCCTGAAACTCAACCTGCCACGAGCAAACGAAACTGAAGATTGGGAGAAACTGGATGCAAAAATCGTCCAAAGACTCGATGCACTGATAGGGAAAAGCACCCTGGAACACAAACTAGCCACATATGGGGACATTGTGTATGCCACATGTAGAGACGCCTATGGAGCAAAACTACCCAAAGAGAAAACACCTCCAAAGAAATCCAGACGCCAAGAAAAGATGGACAAGATCAGGGTCCAAAAGAAAAACCTCAAGATGCAAATGAAGACCGCACTGCCAGCTGAAAAACAAGGCTTGGAAAAACTGTGGAAAGACCTGAAAGAAAAACACAGTGCCCTCAGCAAAGCGGAATCTGCGAGGAAGAGGAAGAGCAAAAAGAAGAAGACACAAGAGCGCTTCTTCAGAGACCCCTTCCAGTTTGCCAGAACACTGTTTGAGCAGCCAAAATCTGGGACCCTAAGTGTGGACAAAGGAGTTCTTGAGCAGCATCTGAGGAAAACATACTCTGACCCACAGAGCAAAGCACCACTCGACATTCAAGGTCTGGTGTGGCCAACCAACCCTGAGGAACAGTTCAATGGCAAGCCTCCAACGTTGGCGGAAATCAAGAAGGTGGTCGACAAAGCCAGAGCCAAATCATCACAGGGCCAAACGGAATACCTTACCAGCTTTACAAGAAATGTCCCAAGGTGCTGGAGTGGCTCCACAGGCTGCTGCGATCGGCTTGGAGAAACCAGAAGATCAGCGGCCAGTGGATGACGGCAGATGGTGTGTACATCCCCAAAGAGCAAAACTCAAGTGACATTAGCCAGTTCAGGCCAATATCACTACTGAACGTCGAAGGGAAAATCTTCTTCTCTGTCATGGCAGCAATGCTGACCAAGTACCTGATGGAAAACAAGTACTTGGATGTGTCAGTCCAGAAAGGTGGCATCCCAGGCGTGGCGGGCTGTGTAGAACACGCCACAATGATCTGGGACGCAATCCAAAAAGCAAAAACAGAAAAGAGAGACCTGGACGTAGTGTGGCTTGATCTGGCAAACGCATATGGATCTGTGCCCCATGAGATGATACAGTTGGCTCTTGAGATGTACCATGTGCCAAAGAACATCCGCGACATGCTCAAGAAGTACTTCAATGGCTTCTCAATGCGGTTCTCTACCAAGGAGTACACAACAGACTGGATCAACTTGGAAGTGGGTATTGCAATGGGCTGTGCAATTTCCCCAATACTGTTCGTGCTGGCAATGGAACTCATCTTGAAAGCAGCAACAAACAACGCGAGACAAACAGACCTTGGCGATGGATACAAGATGCCTCCTCTCAAGGCCTTCATGGATGACACTACAGTGATTTCATCCAGAGAAGACGAGACACGTCATGTGCTGGAGAGGCTGGACGACATAGTTGCCTCATCCAGAATGAAGTTCAAGCCAAAGAAATCACGGAGTCTCTCACTGAGGAAAGGAAAAGTGGCCGGATCTGTGGTCTTCAGTGTTGCCAACCAGGCCATTCCAACAGTCACAGAAGAACCAGTCAAGAGCCTTGGAAGATGGTATGATGATACGCTGAAAGACACACAAAGAGCAAAAGAAACCAAGCAGATGGCGGAGGAAGGCTTGGAGACCATTGACCAGTGTGGGCTCCCTGGCAAATACAAGGTCTGGTGTCTGCAGTTCATGCTGATACCAAAGCTGCTATGGCCTCTGATGATATACGACATCTGCACCAGCATAGTGGAGGCAATGGAAGCCAAAATCAACAAGTTCACAAGGAAATGGCTTGGTGTCCCACCCTGTCTGACTGACATAGCGCTGTACTGTCGCCAAGCAAAGCTGAAACTACCCCTGAAATCCATCCTGGAGGAATACAAAGCAGGGAAGATCAGACTTCAAAGCATGCTGGAGGACTCAGGAGACAAGGTGGTAGAAGCAATTAAGCCCAGCTGAAGACAGGCAGAAAATGGAAAGTTCAAGAGGCGATGGATTCTGCAAAAGAAAGTCTCAAGATCAGAGAAATAACAGGACACACACAGACCAACAGACAGGGACTGGGGTGACCAAAACTGAATGGTGGTCAAAGGCCAAAGGAAAAGCCAAAAGAGACATGATGATTCAGGAGATGAGAAAAGAAGAAGACCAAAAAAGACTCCAAAAAGCAGTCCAGCAGAGCCAGCAAGGGCAATGGACAACGTGGGAGAATGCACTCCAAAGAAGTCTCACTTGGAATGACATTTGGCACATGGCCCCTCTCAGGATCAGCTTCATTCTCAGATCTGCATATGACCTTCTGCCCTCAAATGCAAACCTGGTGAAGTGGGGGAAAACAGACGATCCTGCATGCCCCCTCTGCCATGAAAAACAAACAGTGGAGCATGTCCTAAGCTCATGTAAAGTAGCCCTGGCTCAAGGAAGGTACACATGGAGGCACAACCAAGTGCTCAAAGAAATTGTACAAGTAGTCTGGGCTAGTACCAACACCACAAAAGGGAAAATCAGGACTCCAAAAGCACCTGCAACATTCTTCACGGCAGGAGGCAGCAAATCATGGCCAAGAACAACAGTGCCACTCGAAACATGCAGGCAGAGTCTGCTGGACGGGGCAGATGACTGGGAGTGCACTGCAGACCTCCCAGAATGGAAGAGTCACCCAGAGATCATCAGCAAGAGTGGCATGAGACCAGACATAGTAGTCCACTCTAAGTCAACCAAGCAGCTGATCATGATCGAGCTCACGGTGCCATATGAGAACAGAATGGAGGCAGCTCAAATCTACAAGACTGAAAAGTATGCTGATCTGGCAAACAGCCTGAGGAGAGAAGGCTATCAGGTCAAAGTCCTCACTGCAGAAATTGGAGCTAGGGGGTTTGTAGGAACGTCTGCATACAGCCTCATGAAACAGCTCTCAGTTGCAGGGAAGGAAAAAACCAGAGCCCTGAAAGCAATGGCAGAAGCGGCAGAGAGGTGTTCAAGCTGGATCTGGTCAAGGAGGAACAAAAGTGAACTTCATAAGGCTTAATTTCCCTACAAATATCAGGTGTCCCTGTGGCTCAGTGGTTAAAGCGCGAGTCATTAAGTGGAAAATGAGCATGTCCAGAGGGTCATGGGTTCGAATCCCAGCCATGGCTCGTCCCAAGATGGGAAAAAAAAGGGGGCAGCAGAGGGACATCCGGAGTCATGAACCGGGTGTGGCCCAACCCCCCTAGAGTGTCAGGAGATAAGGGCCGAAACACTTGCTTGAAGGGGGCTTCTCTTCTGAGGACTCTCTGCTGCCACGCTCTCCACGAGTTTCTTTCTACTGATGTATGGGTAAACCATTGACTTCCGGGAATAGGCCGGAGGACGTCCGGGAAAGACCGGAGGACACTGGGAAAGACCAGAACCAAGGGCTTTGTGGGCTGGCTCCCCACTTTGCCTTAAACATGTGGCTACTAAAAATAAAAGGAAAAGATGCTCCCAGGATTCACCGAAAGGGGGAGAGAATGATGAATCCATCGGTGCTCAACCAATCATGACTGCAAATCCCAAACGGACTATGAACATGGACCAAATGGAATATCCATGTGTCTGTGGAAAGCGTTTCGCTACCACCCGTGGCATGAAGATCCACAGAACAAAGATGGGATGTGTGAAGACTCATCTGAATGAGCAGCAGCGCACTGCATCAGCAGATAAGACGTCGGAAGACCAAGGCCAGGATTTAAACCACAGTGCCAAGGACATCCACGCTGTTGGTTCGGATGAGGAATTTGCACAGGCCCTCGATGCCAGGCGCCTGAAACTCAACCTGCCACGAGCAAACGAAACTGAAGATTGGGAGAAACTGGATGCAAAAATCGTCCAAAGACTCGATGCACTGATAGGGAAAAGCACCCTGGAACACAAACTAGCCACATATGGGGACATTGTGTATGCCACATGTAGAGACGCCTATGGAGCAAAACTACCCAAAGAGAAAACACCTCCAAAGAAATCCAGACGCCAAGAAAAGATGGACAAGATCAGGGTCCAAAAGAAAAACCTCAAGATGCAAATGAAGACCGCACTGCCAGCTGAAAAACAAGGCTTGGAAAAACTGTGGAAAGACCTGAAAGAAAAACACAGTGCCCTCAGCAAAGCGGAATCTGCGAGGAAGAGGAAGAGCAAAAAGAAGAAGACACAAGAGCGCTTCTTCAGAGACCCCTTCCAGTTTGCCAGAACACTGTTTGAGCAGCCAAAATCTGGGACCCTAAGTGTGGACAAAGGAGTTCTTGAGCAGCATCTGAGGAAAACATACTCTGACCCACAGAGCAAAGCACCACTCGACATTCAAGGTCTGGTGTGGCCAACCAACCCTGAGGAACAGTTCAATGGCAAGCCTCCAACGTTGGCGGAAATCAAGAAGGTGGTCGACAAAGCCAGAGCCAAATCATCACCAGGGCCAAACGGAATACCTTACCAGCTTTACAAGAAATGTCCCAAGGTGCTGGAGTGGCTCCACAGGCTGCTGCGATCGGCTTGGAGAAACCAGAAGATCAGCGGCCAGTGGATGACGGCAGATGGTGTGTACATCCCCAAAGAGCAAAACTCAAGTGACATTAGCCAGTTCAGGCCAATATCACTACTGAACGTCGAAGGGAAAATCTTCTTCTCTGTCATGGCAGCAATGCTGACCAAGTACCTGATGGAAAACAAGTACTTGGATGTGTCAGTCCAGAAAGGTGGCATCCCAGGCGTGGCGGGCTGTGTAGAACACGCCACAATGATCTGGGACGCAATCCAAAAAGCAAAAACAGAAAAGAGAGACCTGGACGTAGTGTGGCTTGATCTGGCAAACGCATATGGATCTGTGCCCCATGAGATGATACAGTTGGCTCTTGAGATGTACCATGTGCCAAAGAACATCCGCGACATGCTCAAGAAGTACTTCAATGGCTTCTCAATGCGGTTCTCTACCAAGGAGTACACAACAGACTGGATCAACTTGGAAGTGGGTATTGCAATGGGCTGTGCAATTTCCCCAATACTGTTCGTGCTGGCAATGGAACTCATCTTGAAAGCAGCAACAAACAACGCGAGACAAACAGACCTTGGCGATGGATACAAGATGCCTCCTCTCAAGGCCTTCATGGATGACACTACAGTGATTTCATCCAGAGAAGACGAGACACGTCATGTGCTGGAGAGGCTGGACGACATAGTTGCCTCATCCAGAATGAAGTTCAAGCCAAAGAAATCACGGAGTCTCTCACTGAGGAAAGGAAAAGTGGCCGGATCTGTGGTCTTCAGTGTTGCCAACCAGGCCATTCCAACAGTCACAGAAGAACCAGTCAAGAGCCTTGGAAGATGGTATGATGATACGCTGAAAGACACACAAAGAGCAAAAGAAACCAAGCAGATGGCGGAGGAAGGCTTGGAGACCATTGACCAGTGTGGGCTCCCTGGCAAATACAAGGTCTGGTGTCTGCAGTTCATGCTGATACCAAAGCTGCTATGGCCTCTGATGATATACGACATCTGCACCAGCATAGTGGAGGCAATGGAAGCCAAAATCAACAAGTTCACAAGGAAATGGCTTGGTGTCCCACCCTGTCTGACTGACATAGCGCTGTACTGTCGCCAAGCAAAGCTGAAACTACCCCTGAAATCCATCCTGGAGGAATACAAAGCAGGGAAGATCAGACTTCAAAGCATGCTGGAGGACTCAGGAGACAAGGTGGTAGAAGCAATTAAGCCCCAGCTGAAGACAGGCAGAAAATGGAAAGTTCAAGAGGCGATGGATTCTGCAAAAGAAAGTCTCAAGATCAGAGAAATAACAGGACACACACAGACCAACAGACAGGGACTGGGGGTGACCAAAACTGAATGGTGGTCAAAGGCCAAAGGAAAAGCCAAAAGAGACATGATGATTCAGGAGATGAGAAAAGAAGAAGACCAAAAAAGACTCCAAAAAGCAGTCCAGCAGAGCCAGCAAGGGCAATGGACAACGTGGGAGAATGCACTCCAAAGAAGTCTCACTTGGAATGACATTTGGCACATGGCCCCTCTCAGGATCAGCTTCATTCTCAGATCTGCATATGACCTTCTGCCCTCAAATGCAAACCTGGTGAAGTGGGGGAAAACAGACGATCCTGCATGCCCCCTCTGCCATGAAAAACAAACAGTGGAGCATGTCCTAAGCTCATGTAAAGTAGCCCTGGCTCAAGGAAGGTACACATGGAGGCACAACCAAGTGCTCAAAGAAATTGTACAAGTAGTCTGGGCTAGTACCAACACCACAAAAGGGAAAATCAGGACTCCAAAAGCACCTGCAACATTCTTCACGGCAGGAGGCAGCAAATCATGGCCAAGAACAACAGTGCCACTCGAAACATGCAGGCAGAGTCTGCTGGACGGGGCAGATGACTGGGAGTGCACTGCAGACCTCCCAGAATGGAAGAGTCACCCAGAGATCATCAGCAAGAGTGGCATGAGACCAGACATAGTAGTCCACTCTAAGTCAACCAAGCAGCTGATCATGATCGAGCTCACGGTGCCATATGAGAACAGAATGGAGGCAGCTCAAATCTACAAGACTGAAAAGTATGCTGATCTGGCAAACAGCCTGAGGAGAGAAGGCTATCAGGTCAAAGTCCTCACTGCAGAAATTGGAGCTAGGGGGTTTGTAGGAACGTCTGCATACAGCCTCATGAAACAGCTCTCAGTTGCAGGGAAGGAAAAAACCAGAGCCCTGAAAGCAATGGCAGAAGCGGCAGAGAGGTGTTCAAGCTGGATCTGGTCAAGGAGGAACAAAAGTGAACTTCATAAGGCTTAATTTCCCTACAAATATCAGGTGTCCCTGTGGCTCAGTGGTTAAAGCGCGAGTCATTAAGTGGAAAATGAGCATGTCCAGAGGGTCATGGGTTCGAATCCCAGCCATGGCTCGTCCCAAGATGGGAAAAAAAAGGGGGCAGCAGAGGGACATCCGGAGTCATGAACCGGGTGTGGCCCAACCCCCCTAGAGTGTCAGGAGATAAGGGCCGAAACACTTGCTTGAAGGGGGCTTCTCTTCTGAGGACTCTCTGCTGCCACGCTCTCCACGAGTTTCTTTCTACTGATGTATGGGTAAACCATTGACTTCCGGGAATAGGCCGGAGGACGTCCGGGAAAGACCGGAGGACACTGGGAAAGACCAGAACCAAGGGCTTTGTGGGCTGGCTCCCCACTTTGCCTTAAACATGTGGCTACTAAAAATAAAAGGAAAAGATGCTCCCAGGATTCACCGAAAGGGGGAGAGAATGATGAATCCATCGGTGCTCAACCAATCATGACTGCAAATCCCAAACGGACTATGAACATGGACCAAATGGAATATCCATGTGTCTGTGGAAAGCGTTTCGCTACCACCCGTGGCATGAAGATCCACAGAACAAAGATGGGATGTGTGAAGACTCATCTGAATGAGCAGCAGCGCACTGCATCAGCAGATAAGACGTCGGAAGACCAAGGCCAGGATTTAAACCACAGTGCCAAGGACATCCACGCTGTTGGTTCGGATGAGGAATTTGCACAGGCCCTCGATGCCAGGCGCCTGAAACTCAACCTGCCACGAGCAAACGAAACTGAAGATTGGGAGAAACTGGATGCAAAAATCGTCCAAAGACTCGATGCACTGATAGGGAAAAGCACCCTGGAACACAAACTAGCCACATATGGGGACATTGTGTATGCCACATGTAGAGACGCCTATGGAGCAAAACTACCCAAAGAGAAAACACCTCCAAAGAAATCCAGACGCCAAGAAAAGATGGACAAGATCAGGGTCCAAAAGAAAAACCTCAAGATGCAAATGAAGACCGCACTGCCAGCTGAAAAACAAGGCTTGGAAAAACTGTGGAAAGACCTGAAAGAAAAACACAGTGCCCTCAGCAAAGCGGAATCTGCGAGGAAGAGGAAGAGCAAAAAGAAGAAGACACAAGAGCGCTTCTTCAGAGACCCCTTCCAGTTTGCCAGAACACTGTTTGAGCAGCCAAAATCTGGGACCCTAAGTGTGGACAAAGGAGTTCTTGAGCAGCATCTGAGGAAAACATACTCTGACCCACAGAGCAAAGCACCACTCGACATTCAAGGTCTGGTGTGGCCAACCAACCCTGAGGAACAGTTCAATGGCAAGCCTCCAACGTTGGCGGAAATCAAGAAGGTGGTCGACAAAGCCAGAGCCAAATCATCACCAGGGCCAAACGGAATACCTTACCAGCTTTACAAGAAATGTCCCAAGGTGCTGGAGTGGCTCCACAGGCTGCTGCGATCGGCTTGGAGAAACCAGAAGATCAGCGGCCAGTGGATGACGGCAGATGGTGTGTACATCCCCAAAGAGCAAAACTCAAGTGACATTAGCCAGTTCAGGCCAATATCACTACTGAACGTCGAAGGGAAAATCTTCTTCTCTGTCATGGCAGCAATGCTGACCAAGTACCTGATGGAAAACAAGTACTTGGATGTGTCAGTCCAGAAAGGTGGCATCCCAGGCGTGGCGGGCTGTGTAGAACACGCCACAATGATCTGGGACGCAATCCAAAAAGCAAAAACAGAAAAGAGAGACCTGGACGTAGTGTGGCTTGATCTGGCAAACGCATATGGATCTGTGCCCCATGAGATGATACAGTTGGCTCTTGAGATGTACCATGTGCCAAAGAACATCCGCGACATGCTCAAGAAGTACTTCAATGGCTTCTCAATGCGGTTCTCTACCAAGGAGTACACAACAGACTGGATCAACTTGGAAGTGGGTATTGCAATGGGCTGTGCAATTTCCCCAATACTGTTCGTGCTGGCAATGGAACTCATCTTGAAAGCAGCAACAAACAACGCGAGACAAACAGACCTTGGCGATGGATACAAGATGCCTCCTCTCAAGGCCTTCATGGATGACACTACAGTGATTTCATCCAGAGAAGACGAGACACGTCATGTGCTGGAGAGGCTGGACGACATAGTTGCCTCATCCAGAATGAAGTTCAAGCCAAAGAAATCACGGAGTCTCTCACTGAGGAAAGGAAAAGTGGCCGGATCTGTGGTCTTCAGTGTTGCCAACCAGGCCATTCCAACAGTCACAGAAGAACCAGTCAAGAGCCTTGGAAGATGGTATGATGATACGCTGAAAGACACACAAAGAGCAAAAGAAACCAAGCAGATGGCGGAGGAAGGCTTGGAGACCATTGACCAGTGTGGGCTCCCTGGCAAATACAAGGTCTGGTGTCTGCAGTTCATGCTGATACCAAAGCTGCTATGGCCTCTGATGATATACGACATCTGCACCAGCATAGTGGAGGCAATGGAAGCCAAAATCAACAAGTTCACAAGGAAATGGCTTGGTGTCCCACCCTGTCTGACTGACATAGCGCTGTACTGTCGCCAAGCAAAGCTGAAACTACCCCTGAAATCCATCCTGGAGGAATACAAAGCAGGGAAGATCAGACTTCAAAGCATGCTGGAGGACTCAGGAGACAAGGTGGTAGAAGCAATTAAGCCCCAGCTGAAGACAGGCAGAAAATGGAAAGTTCAAGAGGCGATGGATTCTGCAAAAGAAAGTCTCAAGATCAGAGAAATAACAGGACACACACAGACCAACAGACAGGGACTGGGGGTGACCAAAACTGAATGGTGGTCAAAGGCCAAAGGAAAAGCCAAAAGAGACATGATGATTCAGGAGATGAGAAAAGAAGAAGACCAAAAAAGACTCCAAAAAGCAGTCCAGCAGAGCCAGCAAGGGCAATGGACAACGTGGGAGAATGCACTCCAAAGAAGTCTCACTTGGAATGACATTTGGCACATGGCCCCTCTCAGGATCAGCTTCATTCTCAGATCTGCATATGACCTTCTGCCCTCAAATGCAAACCTGGTGAAGTGGGGGAAAACAGACGATCCTGCATGCCCCCTCTGCCATGAAAAACAAACAGTGGAGCATGTCCTAAGCTCATGTAAAGTAGCCCTGGCTCAAGGAAGGTACACATGGAGGCACAACCAAGTGCTCAAAGAAATTGTACAAGTAGTCTGGGCTAGTACCAACACCACAAAAGGGAAAATCAGGACTCCAAAAGCACCTGCAACATTCTTCACGGCAGGAGGCAGCAAATCATGGCCAAGAACAACAGTGCCACTCGAAACATGCAGGCAGAGTCTGCTGGACGGGGCAGATGACTGGGAGTGCACTGCAGACCTCCCAGAATGGAAGAGTCACCCAGAGATCATCAGCAAGAGTGGCATGAGACCAGACATAGTAGTCCACTCTAAGTCAACCAAGCAGCTGATCATGATCGAGCTCACGGTGCCATATGAGAACAGAATGGAGGCAGCTCAAATCTACAAGACTGAAAAGTATGCTGATCTGGCAAACAGCCTGAGGAGAGAAGGCTATCAGGTCAAAGTCCTCACTGCAGAAATTGGAGCTAGGGGGTTTGTAGGAACGTCTGCATACAGCCTCATGAAACAGCTCTCAGTTGCAGGGAAGGAAAAAACCAGAGCCCTGAAAGCAATGGCAGAAGCGGCAGAGAGGTGTTCAAGCTGGATCTGGTCAAGGAGGAACAAAAGTGAACTTCATAAGGCTTAATTTCCCTACAAATATCAGGTGTCCCTGTGGCTCAGTGGTTAAAGCGCGAGTCATTAAGTGGAAAATGAGCATGTCCAGAGGGTCATGGGTTCGAATCCCAGCCATGGCTCGTCCCAAGATGGGAAAAAAAAGGGGGCAGCAGAGGGACATCCGGAGTCATGAACCGGGTGTGGCCCAACCCCCCTAGAGTGTCAGGAGATAAGGGCCGAAACACTTGCTTGAAGGGGGCTTCTCTTCTGAGGACTCTCTGCTGCCACGCTCTCCACGAGTTTCTTTCTACTGATGTATGGGTAAACCATTGACTTCCGGGAATAGGCCGGAGGACGTCCGGGAAAGACCGGAGGACACTGGGAAAGACCAGAACCAAGGGCTTTGTGGGCTGGCTCCCCACTTTGCCTTAAACATGTGGCTACTAAAAATAAAAGGAAAAGATGCTCCCAGGATTCACCGAAAGGGGGAGAGAATGATGAATCCATCGGTGCTCAACCAATCATGACTGCAAATCCCAAACGGACTATGAACATGGACCAAATGGAATATCCATGTGTCTGTGGAAAGCGTTTCGCTACCACCCGTGGCATGAAGATCCACAGAACAAAGATGGGATGTGTGAAGACTCATCTGAATGAGCAGCAGCGCACTGCATCAGCAGATAAGACGTCGGAAGACCAAGGCCAGGATTTAAACCACAGTGCCAAGGACATCCACGCTGTTGGTTCGGATGAGGAATTTGCACAGGCCCTCGATGCCAGGCGCCTGAAACTCAACCTGCCACGAGCAAACGAAACTGAAGATTGGGAGAAACTGGATGCAAAAATCGTCCAAAGACTCGATGCACTGATAGGGAAAAGCACCCTGGAACACAAACTAGCCACATATGGGGACATTGTGTATGCCACATGTAGAGACGCCTATGGAGCAAAACTACCCAAAGAGAAAACACCTCCAAAGAAATCCAGACGCCAAGAAAAGATGGACAAGATCAGGGTCCAAAAGAAAAACCTCAAGATGCAAATGAAGACCGCACTGCCAGCTGAAAAACAAGGCTTGGAAAAACTGTGGAAAGACCTGAAAGAAAAACACAGTGCCCTCAGCAAAGCGGAATCTGCGAGGAAGAGGAAGAGCAAAAAGAAGAAGACACAAGAGCGCTTCTTCAGAGACCCCTTCCAGTTTGCCAGAACACTGTTTGAGCAGCCAAAATCTGGGACCCTAAGTGTGGACAAAGGAGTTCTTGAGCAGCATCTGAGGAAAACATACTCTGACCCACAGAGCAAAGCACCACTCGACATTCAAGGTCTGGTGTGGCCAACCAACCCTGAGGAACAGTTCAATGGCAAGCCTCCAACGTTGGCGGAAATCAAGAAGGTGGTCGACAAAGCCAGAGCCAAATCATCACCAGGGCCAAACGGAATACCTTACCAGCTTTACAAGAAATGTCCCAAGGTGCTGGAGTGGCTCCACAGGCTGCTGCGATCGGCTTGGAGAAACCAGAAGATCAGCGGCCAGTGGATGACGGCAGATGGTGTGTACATCCCCAAAGAGCAAAACTCAAGTGACATTAGCCAGTTCAGGCCAATATCACTACTGAACGTCGAAGGGAAAATCTTCTTCTCTGTCATGGCAGCAATGCTGACCAAGTACCTGATGGAAAACAAGTACTTGGATGTGTCAGTCCAGAAAGGTGGCATCCCAGGCGTGGCGGGCTGTGTAGAACACGCCACAATGATCTGGGACGCAATCCAAAAAGCAAAAACAGAAAAGAGAGACCTGGACGTAGTGTGGCTTGATCTGGCAAACGCATATGGATCTGTGCCCCATGAGATGATACAGTTGGCTCTTGAGATGTACCATGTGCCAAAGAACATCCGCGACATGCTCAAGAAGTACTTCAATGGCTTCTCAATGCGGTTCTCTACCAAGGAGTACACAACAGACTGGATCAACTTGGAAGTGGGTATTGCAATGGGCTGTGCAATTTCCCCAATACTGTTCGTGCTGGCAATGGAACTCATCTTGAAAGCAGCAACAAACAACGCGAGACAAACAGACCTTGGCGATGGATACAAGATGCCTCCTCTCAAGGCCTTCATGGATGACACTACAGTGATTTCATCCAGAGAAGACGAGACACGTCATGTGCTGGAGAGGCTGGACGACATAGTTGCCTCATCCAGAATGAAGTTCAAGCCAAAGAAATCACGGAGTCTCTCACTGAGGAAAGGAAAAGTGGCCGGATCTGTGGTCTTCAGTGTTGCCAACCAGGCCATTCCAACAGTCACAGAAGAACCAGTCAAGAGCCTTGGAAGATGGTATGATGATACGCTGAAAGACACACAAAGAGCAAAAGAAACCAAGCAGATGGCGGAGGAAGGCTTGGAGACCATTGACCAGTGTGGGCTCCCTGGCAAATACAAGGTCTGGTGTCTGCAGTTCATGCTGATACCAAAGCTGCTATGGCCTCTGATGATATACGACATCTGCACCAGCATAGTGGAGGCAATGGAAGCCAAAATCAACAAGTTCACAAGGAAATGGCTTGGTGTCCCACCCTGTCTGACTGACATAGCGCTGTACTGTCGCCAAGCAAAGCTGAAACTACCCCTGAAATCCATCCTGGAGGAATACAAAGCAGGGAAGATCAGACTTCAAAGCATGCTGGAGGACTCAGGAGACAAGGTGGTAGAAGCAATTAAGCCCCAGCTGAAGACAGGCAGAAAATGGAAAGTTCAAGAGGCGATGGATTCTGCAAAAGAAAGTCTCAAGATCAGAGAAATAACAGGACACACACAGACCAACAGACAGGGACTGGGGGTGACCAAAACTGAATGGTGGTCAAAGGCCAAAGGAAAAGCCAAAAGAGACATGATGATTCAGGAGATGAGAAAAGAAGAAGACCAAAAAAGACTCCAAAAAGCAGTCCAGCAGAGCCAGCAAGGGCAATGGACAACGTGGGAGAATGCACTCCAAAGAAGTCTCACTTGGAATGACATTTGGCACATGGCCCCTCTCAGGATCAGCTTCATTCTCAGATCTGCATATGACCTTCTGCCCTCAAATGCAAACCTGGTGAAGTGGGGGAAAACAGACGATCCTGCATGCCCCCTCTGCCATGAAAAACAAACAGTGGAGCATGTCCTAAGCTCATGTAAAGTAGCCCTGGCTCAAGGAAGGTACACATGGAGGCACAACCAAGTGCTCAAAGAAATTGTACAAGTAGTCTGGGCTAGTACCAACACCACAAAAGGGAAAATCAGGACTCCAAAAGCACCTGCAACATTCTTCACGGCAGGAGGCAGCAAATCATGGCCAAGAACAACAGTGCCACTCGAAACATGCAGGCAGAGTCTGCTGGACGGGGCAGATGACTGGGAGTGCACTGCAGACCTCCCAGAATGGAAGAGTCACCCAGAGATCATCAGCAAGAGTGGCATGAGACCAGACATAGTAGTCCACTCTAAGTCAACCAAGCAGCTGATCATGATCGAGCTCACGGTGCCATATGAGAACAGAATGGAGGCAGCTCAAATCTACAAGACTGAAAAGTATGCTGATCTGGCAAACAGCCTGAGGAGAGAAGGCTATCAGGTCAAAGTCCTCACTGCAGAAATTGGAGCTAGGGGGTTTGTAGGAACGTCTGCATACAGCCTCATGAAACAGCTCTCAGTTGCAGGGAAGGAAAAAACCAGAGCCCTGAAAGCAATGGCAGAAGCGGCAGAGAGGTGTTCAAGCTGGATCTGGTCAAGGAGGAACAAAAGTGAACTTCATAAGGCTTAATTTCCCTACAAATATCAGGTGTCCCTGTGGCTCAGTGGTTAAAGCGCGAGTCATTAAGTGGAAAATGAGCATGTCCAGAGGGTCATGGGTTCGAATCCCAGCCATGGCTCGTCCCAAGATGGGAAAAAAAAGGGGCAGCAGAGGGACATCCGGAGTCATGAACCGGGTGTGGCCCAACCCCCCTAGAGTGTCAGGAGATAAGGGCCGAAACACTTGCTTGAAGGGGGCTTCTCTTCTGAGGACTCTCTGCTGCCACGCTCTCCACGAGTTTCTTTCTACTGATGTATGGGTAAACCATTGACTTCCGGGAATAGGCCGGAGGACGTCCGGGAAAGACCGGAGGACACTGGGAAAGACCAGAACCAAGGGCTTTGTGGGCTGGCTCCCCACTTTGCCTTAAACATGTGGCTACTAAAAATAAAAGGAAAAGATGCTCCCAGGATTCACCGAAAGGGGGAGAGAATGATGAATCCATCGGTGCTCAACCAATCATGACTGCAAATCCCAAACGGACTATGAACATGGACCAAATGGAATATCCATGTGTCTGTGGAAAGCGTTTCGCTACCACCCGTGGCATGAAGATCCACAGAACAAAGATGGGATGTGTGAAGACTCATCTGAATGAGCAGCAGCGCACTGCATCAGCAGATAAGACGTCGGAAGACCAAGGCCAGGATTTAAACCACAGTGCCAAGGACATCCACGCTGTTGGTTCGGATGAGGAATTTGCACAGGCCCTCGATGCCAGGCGCCTGAAACTCAACCTGCCACGAGCAAACGAAACTGAAGATTGGGAGAAACTGGATGCAAAAATCGTCCAAAGACTCGATGCACTGATAGGGAAAAGCACCCTGGAACACAAACTAGCCACATATGGGGACATTGTGTATGCCACATGTAGAGACGCCTATGGAGCAAAACTACCCAAAGAGAAAACACCTCCAAAGAAATCCAGACGCCAAGAAAAGATGGACAAGATCAGGGTCCAAAAGAAAAACCTCAAGATGCAAATGAAGACCGCACTGCCAGCTGAAAAACAAGGCTTGGAAAAACTGTGGAAAGACCTGAAAGAAAAACACAGTGCCCTCAGCAAAGCGGAATCTGCGAGGAAGAGGAAGAGCAAAAAGAAGAAGACACAAGAGCGCTTCTTCAGAGACCCCTTCCAGTTTGCCAGAACACTGTTTGAGCAGCCAAAATCTGGGACCCTAAGTGTGGACAAAGGAGTTCTTGAGCAGCATCTGAGGAAAACATACTCTGACCCACAGAGCAAAGCACCACTCGACATTCAAGGTCTGGTGTGGCCAACCAACCCTGAGGAACAGTTCAATGGCAAGCCTCCAACGTTGGCGGAAATCAAGAAGGTGGTCGACAAAGCCAGAGCCAAATCATCACCAGGGCCAAACGGAATACCTTACCAGCTTTACAAGAAATGTCCCAAGGTGCTGGAGTGGCTCCACAGGCTGCTGCGATCGGCTTGGAGAAACCAGAAGATCAGCGGCCAGTGGATGACGGCAGATGGTGTGTACATCCCCAAAGAGCAAAACTCAAGTGACATTAGCCAGTTCAGGCCAATATCACTACTGAACGTCGAAGGGAAAATCTTCTTCTCTGTCATGGCAGCAATGCTGACCAAGTACCTGATGGAAAACAAGTACTTGGATGTGTCAGTCCAGAAAGGTGGCATCCCAGGCGTGGCGGGCTGTGTAGAACACGCCACAATGATCTGGGACGCAATCCAAAAAGCAAAAACAGAAAAGAGAGACCTGGACGTAGTGTGGCTTGATCTGGCAAACGCATATGGATCTGTGCCCCATGAGATGATACAGTTGGCTCTTGAGATGTACCATGTGCCAAAGAACATCCGCGACATGCTCAAGAAGTACTTCAATGGCTTCTCAATGCGGTTCTCTACCAAGGAGTACACAACAGACTGGATCAACTTGGAAGTGGGTATTGCAATGGGCTGTGCAATTTCCCCAATACTGTTCGTGCTGGCAATGGAACTCATCTTGAAAGCAGCAACAAACAACGCGAGACAAACAGACCTTGGCGATGGATACAAGATGCCTCCTCTCAAGGCCTTCATGGATGACACTACAGTGATTTCATCCAGAGAAGACGAGACACGTCATGTGCTGGAGAGGCTGGACGACATAGTTGCCTCATCCAGAATGAAGTTCAAGCCAAAGAAATCACGGAGTCTCTCACTGAGGAAAGGAAAAGTGGCCGGATCTGTGGTCTTCAGTGTTGCCAACCAGGCCATTCCAACAGTCACAGAAGAACCAGTCAAGAGCCTTGGAAGATGGTATGATGATACGCTGAAAGACACACAAAGAGCAAAAGAAACCAAGCAGATGGCGGAGGAAGGCTTGGAGACCATTGACCAGTGTGGGCTCCCTGGCAAATACAAGGTCTGGTGTCTGCAGTTCATGCTGATACCAAAGCTGCTATGGCCTCTGATGATATACGACATCTGCACCAGCATAGTGGAGGCAATGGAAGCCAAAATCAACAAGTTCACAAGGAAATGGCTTGGTGTCCCACCCTGTCTGACTGACATAGCGCTGTACTGTCGCCAAGCAAAGCTGAAACTACCCCTGAAATCCATCCTGGAGGAATACAAAGCAGGGAAGATCAGACTTCAAAGCATGCTGGAGGACTCAGGAGACAAGGTGGTAGAAGCAATTAAGCCCCAGCTGAAGACAGGCAGAAAATGGAAAGTTCAAGAGGCGATGGATTCTGCAAAAGAAAGTCTCAAGATCAGAGAAATAACAGGACACACACAGACCAACAGACAGGGACTGGGGGTGACCAAAACTGAATGGTGGTCAAAGGCCAAAGGAAAAGCCAAAAGAGACATGATGATTCAGGAGATGAGAAAAGAAGAAGACCAAAAAAGACTCCAAAAAGCAGTCCAGCAGAGCCAGCAAGGGCAATGGACAACGTGGGAGAATGCACTCCAAAGAAGTCTCACTTGGAATGACATTTGGCACATGGCCCCTCTCAGGATCAGCTTCATTCTCAGATCTGCATATGACCTTCTGCCCTCAAATGCAAACCTGGTGAAGTGGGGGAAAACAGACGATCCTGCATGCCCCCTCTGCCATGAAAAACAAACAGTGGAGCATGTCCTAAGCTCATGTAAAGTAGCCCTGGCTCAAGGAAGGTACACATGGAGGCACAACCAAGTGCTCAAAGAAATTGTACAAGTAGTCTGGGCTAGTACCAACACCACAAAAGGGAAAATCAGGACTCCAAAAGCACCTGCAACATTCTTCACGGCAGGAGGCAGCAAATCATGGCCAAGAACAACAGTGCCACTCGAAACATGCAGGCAGAGTCTGCTGGACGGGGCAGATGACTGGGAGTGCACTGCAGACCTCCCAGAATGGAAGAGTCACCCAGAGATCATCAGCAAGAGTGGCATGAGACCAGACATAGTAGTCCACTCTAAGTCAACCAAGCAGCTGATCATGATCGAGCTCACGGTGCCA